>SJXQ01005179.1:0-82108 GCA_006408695.1 Aepyceros melampus | reverse complement strand
TGGTCAAGACCACTAAGAGCCTTTGCCTTCCTCTCCTCCCCCAAATCCAATCTTCTGGCCAGTCTCACTGGCTCTAACTTCAAAAATGATTTTTAATTTCAAAAGATCAGGGCCAATTACTTTAAAATGTACACTCATTTTGTCTCCAGTGATGCCACTGATATAGGCATCATCATCCCCACTTTGAGGGATGCAGTTTCAAGGACTCTGATGGGTCCAGGGCTGGCCCTGGCTCCTGGAGGAGAGTAGCCAACAGAGCCTGGATGTGGCCTGGAGTCTCTGAAGCCACTTCCATGTCCTCTGTGAATTACCTGCTCAAGAAGTGTGACATCAGAGTGGGACAACCGGCATTCACATGATGAAGTGAGGGAGCTCAGTCATGTCCAACTCTTTGCGACCCCATGGACTGCAGCATGCCAGGCCTCTCTGCCTATCACCAACTCCCAGAGTTTACTCAAACTCATGTCCATTGAGTCAGTGATGCCATCCAACCATCTCATCCTCTGTGGTCCCTTTCTCCTGCCTTCAATCTTTCCCAGCATCAGGGTCTTTTCCAGTGAGTCAGTTCTTCCCATCAGATGGCCAAAGGATTGGAGTTTCAGCTTCAGCATCAGTCCTTTCAGTGAATATTCAGGACTGATTTCCTTTAGGATGGCTGGTTGGATCTCTTACAGTCCAAGGGACTCTCAAGAGTCTTCTCCAACACCACAGTTCAAAAGCATCAATTATTTGGCACTCAGCTTTCTTTATAGTCCAACTCTCACATCCACACATGACCACTGGAAAAACCATAGCCTTGACTAGGTGGTCTTTTGCTGCAGGTTTACTCCAGGGAATCCCCTCCCCGTGTGACATTCCTCCAGGACACTCAGCACCTCCTGTTCCCTCTCCTCTCCTTCAGCACTGCCCCAAACTGTGCCCTTCATCCACCAAGCATGCAAAACAGGTTACTCTCTGTTGTGTGGGGTGAGCGTCCTGGGCTGGACGTGGGGGGTTTCAGGTCCTGGATCGACATCTCCACACAGTGGTCTCCGTGTTCTGCTTGTTCCTGTCCTGCTTATGCCCTAGAAATGTGGAGGTGAGGGAGGAATTTGCCATCAACAGCTTTGGCTGAGTAAACATGCTTTCTGCTTGGTTCCAAGCTCATTCACTTATAAATCAGATTAATGAAAAATTGGGGAGCACGAATTGTATGCCAAACACAGTGCATAAGCGATGTCTTCAAGGAACGCCGGTCTAAACAGTGAGAAGGAGGAAAGTATGATTGGAGAGCAGGGTTCCTCATGAAGGCTTATGTGCTGTAAACCCTGGGGTGTTAACAGAGGGAGAGAATCCAAAATGAGCCTTGAATGACAAAGTCTTGCTCCACCCAGTCTCAGAACCACCAGCACTGCGTCCGTGCAGTGGCATTATATGGGATGTTTCCTGGAAGCCACTTTTCCGTGGCCAAGAAGAGCACATCCTCACCCTGGCTTTAAGTAGCACTCGACAGTGGCTTGGAAATCTGAGAACTAAGCGGGGCCGGAAGGACCAGTGTTTGGAGGCGTGTTACTGGGCTACATCTCAGCATCTTCTGTAAAGATGAGGGAACAAGCAGAGGCAGGAGAATCAAGCTAGGCATGGCCACAGAGCCAGGATATGCCATCTGCAGTCTGACACCAGTGCCTGAAGCTCACTCACTATCCAGAACTGGTCCCCAAATTGCTCTCCTCTGCGGGGAGGCAGCACTTCCAGTAATGAGAACGCTTGCATCACTGACTCCCTAAGTCAAGGCTTCTAAGGCCTCAAACCCAGGCAGTTGGAGAGGAAAGGAGCTTGCATAGGTTCTCCAGACTGATGGCAGTTTGGTTGCCCTATTTCTTCAAAAGGAAGAAAGGTGGGATGCTTTGAAGGAAACGTAGAGGAAAAAGTCACTGGTAGACAAGGAGGGGTCGGGGAGGGCAGATTCCCAAGAAGAGAAGCTCTTCTCCAGCAATGCTTCTGGAGCTGCGGTCAAAGTACCTGGAGACTTACCAGGGAAACTGGATGGTCTCTGCAGCAGGACCCCAGAGTGACACCGTAAGAGGGTCACCAAAGCCCTGAGCTGCTCCTTAAATGTTCAGGTCAGAACCTCAGTCACGCAGGGATTCTGAATTGGTCCTCCCTGGGGGCATTAATAGCACTGGCTGAGCTCTCAGCAGTGTGTGTGTGTGTGCGCGCTTGTGCACGTATGTGTGCGCGTGTGTGTGTGCGCGTGTGTGTGTGTGCATGTGTATGAAATAAATACAAACATTGAAAGCTAGTAATAAAACAAACACCCATGCATCCACCTTCATGATAAAAAATAAAGCATTAACAGTCCGGCAGGGCTGCCTGGTGCCTCTCACCAAGAACTTCCTTCCTGTACTTTCAGGCTAGACACACCCTTGCTTTCTTTATTGTTTTACCACCTATGTATATATTTCTGAGCAATGTGTTATTTGGTTTAGAGAAATGAGGTAATAAGCACAAATTTAGTGCTTATGATGTAAAGAAAAGATTGTAACCCTGCTTGGAAATGAAAGCTCCCAGGAGAGTAAATGGAATCATCTCTATTGTAGAGCCTGGCTTCCACTTTCCTGAGAGTTTACAAGAGCCCCTTCTGTGGGAGCCATAAGCAAGATCTTGAGTAGGTTCTTGGAGCCACAGGGACCATCCTAGCTGGGGCATCAGGCAGATGGGAGGGGCGGACTGGGGACCACAGCAGGAACAAGGTCAGGGAGCTGGTCACGCTTTCTAAGCTTCTAAGCTTGCTGGTTCACCTCCAGCTGTCAAGGAGGCTGAGTGTGAACACTTTCGTAGGGTAAAATGAGGGATCTCAGGCGGACCAGGGGCCAGTATGTTGAGGCTGCTGCTGCTGCTGCTAAGTCACTTCAGTCGTGTCCGACTCTGTGTGACCCCATAGATGGCAGCCCACCAGGCTCCCCTGTCCCTGGGATTCTCCAGGTAAGAACACTGGAGTGGGTTGCCATTTCCTTCTCCAATGCATGAAAGTGAAAAGAGAAAGTGAAGTCGCTCAGTCATGTCTGACTCTTTGCGACCCCATGGCTGTAGCCTACCAGGCTCCTCTGTCCATGGGATTCTCCAGGCAAGAATACTGAAGTGGGGTGCCATTTCCTTGGGAGAATAGAAACCTCATCAACACACAAGGAAGACAAGCCCAGATGGGTCAGGCTGACCCAGGATTTCATCCTCGAGTAAAAGACAGACCATCCGTCAGTGACTCCAGGACACAGACCTCACCCGGTGGGCCTCCAGAGTCACAGGGTTCCATTCTGAAACTACTGTCCCCCGTCAGCACACATAGGCTGTCTTGGGTTCACCCCCAGCTCCACAGGGACCTAGAGCTGATTCTTCCCAGGGCCTTTCAGAGTCAGATTGGTTCTCAGTTTCTTTCCTGAAAGTGAAGTCAACTTTTTAAGCTCTTCGGTCATCACTGCACCCATCTTTCTAGTTCTTCCAAAGTTGTTGCGGTCATGTTGCCATCTTTGCTCCTTTTCACTGGGGGCCCTGTTTCCATCTCACCCCTCTAATTCCTCCCCAGTCTTTCACTGATCTAGCAAAATTAGACTGAGCATTGTTTGGAGAGAACAAAACTAGACTCTGATGGTCAGTCTGCCATCCTAGCCTGGAGCCTCTTTGATTATTCTTGTTGACTATGGTTCCTGATTCAGGTGGTCAGTAGCCCTGTTGACCAGAGGTCTTCAGCCAGGGGACCATAAGCCCACAGAAATGAGAAGAGTTTCCAGTGGGGATCAGGCAGGAGGAATTGAGTCCTCTGGAGAGTCTCAGTGTCCTCAGCAGGTGACGAAGTTGGGGTTCCCCTCTCACACTCCCCGTTTGGTATATTTCAAAAAGGAACTGCCTCCTACTCGCCTACAGGATTCTTTGCGAAAAGACATTTTAATGTTGGCTGTTGTTTAGGTGCTAAGTCATATCTGACTCTTTGTGACCCCAGGAAATGTAGCCCACCAGGCTCTTCTGTCCATAGGATCTTCCAGTCAAAAATTATTGGAGTGAGTTGCCATTTCCTTCTCCATTTAATGTGAGTGATGGTCTTGAAAACGTTGAAGGCTTTAATGACTAGATAAAAATCCTTTCACACACCAGGTGGCAGTTTCTATGTTTGCTTTCTGAAAAGTCAACAGTTGATTATCATTAAAATTATTCTCTTTCTTGATGAAAAAGCAGTGCATGTTTTTGGCACATAACTCAGAAAATTCAAAGAACTGAGTGACACTGACTGATAAAAAAAATTAAATTTAAAAATTTGAAAAACCAACTTCTGCACACAAGAGAAAAATCCTTAGTGCTGGTAGTTATAAAAATGAAAAACATGGAGGTAGTTTCTTTGTGAATTCTAACTCATTCTAGAAAGAGAATACTCCTACTCATGAAACAATTGGAAACTGAGATGGCATCATTCATCTCGTGAAGAGATAAATTTCTGATAAAATTTCCCCTTTAATATTTATCCATCAAAATAGGAAATCTACTTGTGTTTTGGTCAGTTCTTTTCTACTAATAATTGTAATGGTAATGTGATCCAGAGGTAATTTTTAGCATCACAATGCATATGGACATGGGATATTAAAAACATATTTTAGCTCTTGCTCATGGGCACATTCGTTTTTGATTCAGAGACATATAATCAATGGAATACTTTCAAACAAAAAATGTTTCACATCAGATTAAATTCTATAGGAATGGAAATATGAATTCAAAGAGAAAGGGAAGCATGCAAAATTTTCAATGGCTAAAGAAGAATTTTTTCTTGCTGGTTGTGTGTTAATGGATGATCAGTTCAGTTCAGTCACTCGGTAGTGTCTGACTCTTTCTGACACAATGAATAGCAGCATGCCAGGCCTCCCTGTCCTTCACCTACTCCCGGAGTTTACCCAGACTCATGTCCATTGAGTCGGTGATGCCATCCAACCATCTCATCCTCTGTCGTCCCCTTCTCCTCCTGCCCCCAATCCCTCCCAGCATCAGAGTCTTTTCCAATGAGTCAACTCTTCGCATAAGATGGCCAAAGTACTGGAGTTTCAGCTTCAGCATCAATCCTTCCAATGAATATTCAGGACTGATCTCCTCAGGATGGACTGGTTGGACCTCCTTGCAGCCCAAGGGACTCTCAAGTGTCTTCTCCAACACCACAGATCAAAAACATCAATTCTTCGGTGCTCAGCCTTCTTCACAGTCCAACTCTCACATCCATACGTGACAACTGGAAAAACCACAGCCTTGACTAGACGGAACTTTGTTGGCAAAGTAATGACTCTGCTTTTCAATATGCTGTCTAAGTTGGTCATAACTTTCCTTCCAAGGAGTAAGAGTCTTTTAATTTCATGGCCACAATCACCATCTGCAATGATTTTGGAGTCCCCCCAAAATAAAGTCTGACACTGTTTCCACTGTTTCCCCATCTATTTCCCATGAAGTAATGGGACCAGATAGTGTCTTCTCCAACACCACAGATCAAAAACATCAATTCTTCGGTGCTCAGCCTTCTTCACAGTCCAACTCTCACATCCATACGTGACAACTGGAAAAACCACAGCCTTGACTAGACGGAACTTTGTTGGCAAAGTAATGACTCTGCTTTTCAATATGCTGTCTAAGTTGGTCATAACTTTCCTTCCAAGGAGTAAGAGTCTTTTAATTTCATGGCCACAATCACCATCTGCAATGATTTTGGAGTCCCCCCAAAATAAAGTCTGACACTGTTTCCACTGTTTCCCCATCTATTTCCCATGAAGTAATGGGACCAGATGCCATGATCTTCATTTTCTGAATGCTGAGCTTTAAGCCAACTTTTTCACTCTCCTCTTTCACTTTCATCAAGAGGCTTTTTAGTTCCTCTTCACTTTCTGCCATAAAGGTGCTGTCATCTGCATATCCGAGGTTATTGATATTTCTCTCAGCAATCTTGATTACAGCTTGTGCTTCTTCCAACCCAGCATTTCTCATGATGTACTCTGCATATAAGTTAAATAAGCAGGGTGACAATATACTGCCTTGATGTACTCCTTTTCCTATTTGGAACCAGTCTGTTGTTCCATGTCCAGTTCTAACTGTTGCTTCCTGACCTGCATACAGATTTCTCAAGAGGCAGGTCAGACGGTCTGGTACTGCCATCTTTCAGAATTTTCCACAGTTTATTGTGACCCACACAGTCAGAGGCTTTGGCATAGTCAATAAAGCAGAAATAGATGCTTTTCTGGAATTCTTTTGCTTTTTCCATGATCCAGTGGATGTTGGGAATTTGATCTCTGGTTCCTCTGCCTTTTCTAAAACCAGCTTGAACATCAGGGAGTTCACGCTGAAGCCTGGCTTGGAGAATTTTGAGCATTACTTTACTAGTGTGTGAGATGAGTGCAATTGTGCGGTACTTTGAGCATTCTTTGGCATTCTCTATCTTTGGGATTGGAATGAAAACTGACCATTTCCAGTCCTGTGGCCACTGCTGAGTTTTCCAAATTTGTTGGCATATTGAGTGTAGCACTTTCACAGCATCATCTTTCAGGATTTGAAGTAGCTCAACTGAAATTCTATCACCTCCACTAGCTGTGTTCATAGTGATGCTTTCTAAGGCCCACTTGACTTCACATTGCAGGATGTCTGACTCTAGATGAGTGATCACACCATCATGATTATCTTGGTCGTGAAGATCTTTTTGTACAATTCTTCTGTGTATTCTTGCCACCTCTTCTTAATAGCTTCTGCTTCTGTTAGGCCCATACAATTTCTGTCTTTTATTGAGCCCATCTTTGCATGAGATGTTCCTTTGATATCTCTAATTTTCTTGAAGAGATCTATAGTCTTTCCCACACTGTTGGTTTCCTCTATTTCCTTGCATTGATCACTGAAGAAGGCTTTCTTATCTCTCCTTGCTATTCTTTGGAACTCTGCATTCAGATGCATATATCTTTCTTTTTCTCCTTTGCTTTTCACCTCTCTTCTTTTCACAGCTATTTGTAAGGCCTCCTCAAACAGCCATTTTGCTTTTTTGCATTTCTTTTCCATGGGGATGGTCTTGTTTCCTGTCTCCTGTACAATGTCACAAAGCAAGAGATCTATAGTCTTTCCCACACTGTTGGTTTCCTCTATTTCCTTGCATTGATCACTGAAGAAGGCTTTCTTATCTCTCCTTGCTATTCTTTGGAACTCTGCATTCAGATGCATATATCTTTCTTTTTCTCCTTTGCTTTTCACCTCTCTTCTTTTCACAGCTATTTGTAAGGCCTCCTCAAACAGCCATTTTGCTTTTTTGCATTTCTTTTCCATGGGGATGGTCTTGTTTCCTGTCTCCTGTACAATGTCACAAAGCTCTGTCCATAGTTCATCAGGCACTCTGTCTATCAGATCTAGTCCCTTAAATCTATTTCTCACTTCCACTGTATAATCATAAGGGATTTTATTTAGAGCATACCTGAATGGTCTAGTGGTTTTCTCCACTGTCTTCAATTTAAGTCTGAGTTTGGCAATAAGGAGTTCATGATCTAAGCTACAGTCAGCTCCTGGCTTTGTTTTTACTGACTGTATAGAGCTTCTCCATCTTTGGCTGCAAAGAATATAATCAATCTGATTTCGGTGTTGACCATCTGGTGATGTCCATGTGTAGAGTCTTCTCTTGTGTTGTTGGAAGAGGGTGTTTGGATGATAGTGTATATTAATTCATTCTGATATTTAAAGTCTATTGGATAGTTTAAAGGACTTCCTAGGCGGCTCAGTGGTAAAGAAGTCACCTGCCAATTCAGGAGAGGCAGGAGACGCAGTTCTACTCCTTGAATCGGGAAGATCCCCTTGAGAAAGAAATGGCAACCCACTCCAGTACTCTTGCCTGGGAAATCCCATGGACAGAGGAGCCTGGCAGGCTACAGTCCAGAGTTGCAGAGTTGGATATGATTGAAATGACTTAGCACACATGCATGGATATTAATAATTTAAGGGAATGATGCTACTACTTTATTTTAAAATAAAAATATTTTTGTTGAGGAAGCTGGGTATTTCCTGAAACAGACTTCTGGTGTACTTCTTAGCTTCCCCCAAATCTTTTCCCTGGGTTTTGTCCTCAAAACCATGCTCTGCTGTGTTCTGAGAGTTACAGACCAACATTTGACGCAGTCTGAAGATTATTGTTGTAGGAAGAAGGCAGTTATGCTCAGTCATTTGCTAACCAGCCTAAGCTACTGATCCAACCTCGGGGTTTGCATGAACCATGTAATTTCTAAATTCCATCTCTAGGATCCTAACATGGTAGAGACCATGTAGACCAGATCTCCTGAGACCTGGGCTCAGTCCAAGCTCTTGCTCAATTAGCCCAAGGGCTTCAAGTATGTTCCATAACTTGCCTGAGATATTTATCATTTTTGAAGCTTTGTAATGGGCATTATAATCTTACCACCAAGAGATTTTCTGAGAATTAAATGAGAAAATGAACTTGAAAACACTTCAAAGCATTTATATCAACAAAATACCGGACATGGTTCCATATTTGTGAGTATAAACAATGCTAAAATGAACATCTTTGGTACAACCTGGGTGTACTCTGGTTATCCCAAGAAGAGATGTTCAGTTCAGTTCAGTTCAGTCGCGCAGTCGTGTCCGACTCTTTGCGACCCCATGAATTGCAGCACGCCAGGCCTCCCTGTCTATCACCAACTCCCGGAGTTCACTCAGACTCACGTCCATTGAGTCTGTGATGCCATCCAGCCATCTCATCCTCGGTCGTCCCCTTCTCCTCCTGCCCCCAATCCCTCCCAGCATCAGGGTCTTTTCCAATGAGTCAACTCTTCGCATGAGGTGCCCAAAGTACTGGAGCTTCAGTTTTAGCATCATTCCTTCCAAAGAAATCCCAGGGTTGATCTCCTTCAGAATGGACTGGTTGGATCTCCTTGCAGTCCAAGGGACTCTCAAGAGTCTTCTCCAACACCACAGTTCAAAAGCATCAATTCTTCGGTGTTCAGCCTTCTTCACAGTCCAACTCTCACATCCATACATGACCACAGGAAAAACCATAGCCTTGACTAGACGGACCTTAGTCGGCAAAGTAATGTCTCTGCTTTTGAATATACTATCTAGGTGGTCATAACTTTTCTTCCAAGGAGTAAGCGCCTTTTAATTTCATGGCTGCAGTCACCATCTGCAGTGATTTTGGAGCCCAAAAAAACAAAGTCTGACACTGTTTCTACTGTTTCCCCATCTATTTCCCATGAAGTGATGGGGCCAGATGCCATGATCTTCGTTTTCTGAATGTTGAGCTTCAAGCCAACTTTTCCACTCTCCTCTTTCACTTTCAACAAGAGGCTTTTTAGCTCCTCCTCACTTTCTGCCATAAGGGTGGTGTCATCTGCATATCTGAGATTATTGATATTTCTCCCAGCAATCTTGATTCCAGCTTGTGTTTCTTCCAGTCCAGCATTTCTCATGATGTACTCTGCATATAAGTTAAATAAGCAGGGTGACAATATACAGCCTTGACGTACTCCTTTTCCTATTTGGAACCAGTCTGTTGTTCCATGTCCAGTTCTAACTGTTGCTTCCTGACCTGCATACAGATTTCTCAAGAGGCAGGTCAGGTGGTCTGGTATTCCCATCTCTTTCAGAATTTTCCACAGTTTACTGTGATCCACACAGTCAAAGGCTTTGGCATAATCAATAAAGCAGAAATAGATGTTTTTCTGGAACTCTCTTGCTTTTTCCATGATCCAGCGGATGTTGGCAATTTGATCTCTGGTTCCTCTGCCTTTTCTAAAACCAGCTTGAACATCAGGGAGTTCACGGTTCACATATTGCTGAAGTCTGGCTTGGAGAATTTTGAGCATTACTTTACTAGCATGTGAGATGAGTGCAATTGTGCGGTAGTTGGAGCATTCTTTGGCATTGCCTTTCTTTGGAATTGGGATGAAAACTGACCTTTTCCAGTCCTGTGGCCACTGCTGAGTTTTCCAGATTTGCTGGCAAATTGAGTGCAGCACTTTCACAGCATCATCTTTCAGGATTTGAAACAGCTCAACGGGAATTCCATCACCTCCACTAGCTTTGTTCGTCGTGATGCTTTCTAAGGCCCACTTGACTTCACATTCCAAGATGTCTGGCTCTAGATAGTTAACACATCATCATGATTATCTACCCCATGCTCAAGGTAAGTGAAACCCAAATAAGATGGTGGGTGTTGCGGGAGGGAATCAGAGGGCAGACACACTGAAAGAAAAGATGTTACGTATTGGATAAAAGGTATTATTGCAAAAAGTGGGATTTAGAAGCTGATAGATTTGAATATTTTTAAGACTTGATGCATATTGCCAAATTATCCTCTACAGAAGTTATTCAAATTTACCTCCAACTAGCCTTATATGTGAGTACTATTTCCTACAACTCTGGTCCAAACTGGATATTATCTTTTCTTTTCATGTTTGCAAATTTGATCTTGTTTAATATTTTTAAGCCCCTAATGATGCTGATATTTAAATAATGTTTATAATCTATTTGCATCTCTTCTTTTGTTGCATATATTCACTTAGTGAGAGAACATACAGGGTCAGGAATATACTTTCCTTTGTCTAATTGTCTCTTGGCATGACCAGTATTTTTCCAAGTCTGTTACTTTACTCATCATTCTTTATGACATTTCTTGACATATAAAAATATTTAAAATGTTTTGATAGCCAAAACATTTTAAGCATGAGATGGCTAATATTTATAATATTATAAATATGTTCTTCCTCAGTTTATAGCTTGAATTGTCCTTACCTTCCTTCTTGCCTCCACACACACTTTTAAAAACCAAATTTTGGAACAGTTTACACTGCATGAATATTGTCGGGCTTTCTGATTTTAAAGTAATAGTCACAGATTGAGTTGGCTGGCCTTAGATTCTTATTTGGAGATATTTTAAGTAAGTTTCTCATGGATTTTACTTTAGGATTTTTTTTTTTCTTGTTGGCTTCATTTTGATAAACACTGTTTTCCATTTCATAGAGATTTTTAAATTTATGGAAATATTAAACATTTTAACTTCCCTATCATGCTATCTCCACATTTTTCTTAATTTTATATGCTGTTTTCTGTCATCTTTTCACTACACTTTTAAGTTGCATATCTATTTTTACTCTTTCAAAGGTAGCTTTGCTGACTTGCTAAACTGTAGGCAACCTTTTATGTGTTGAGGATCCCAAGGCCAATGAAATGTGTAGGATTCCGACCCTCATGATGCAAGCAGTCTAATGCCATCCGTTTTGTTCATTGCTTCTTAAAGAAGGATTTATTTGTTAAAAGCTGCCTTTAGCTTATTAATATGTGTGTTTGTTTCATTATTTTCTTTTTACTAGTTTCTCAAATTAGTTTTTTTCTGAATTTTGTTATAATTTCCTTTCCTGAATGTTTAGTGTCTTTATTTCAATTTTTTCTTAGTTAATTATAACAGAACTTAAGGCTACAAATTTGACCCTGACTATAACATTAGTTCTCATCTATATGTTTAATTTGTAACATTCTCATTATCAAAAATTATATGTTTAAAATATTCTGATTCTAGAAGTATTGATGTTTAAATTTGTAAACCCTTGCATTGCGCTTGTTTCTAGAAAGTTTCTCCTAATGCACACCAAGAAAGCAGATTTTTTTCATTTTTATTTTTAAAATTCTTTAACTTGTTACTTTAGTTTTTAGACTATATTAGGTAAGGATTGAATTTCATTTGTTTATTCTTAAGATGCTAACCATGTTCTCAGCACTGTTTATTAAATGATTCTTCTTTGTCCACTAATTTATTATGTCACTGTTTTCACATTAAGTTGTGACTGAGCTGTCTCCTTTATTTAGACATACTTATATCTTAATTACTTTATGTTTATAATATGTTTTAAGGCCTTTATCATTACTCATCTTTAAAAGAAATTACTAGGTCTTCCACCTATTTATTTTTTCAGATTATCTTTAGAATCACTTTGTCATTATATTAAAAAGAAAAATGGAAGCTCACTGGCCTCTCATTGACCTATAGCCAATCTGAGGTAGAAGCGTTATATTGACAACACTGAAGAGATTTTCCATCCAAGAATACGGTAGGTTTCTCCAAGCCTCTTCAGTTATTTATTGTTAGATGTCTTTTATAGTTTTCTTTTTTCCTTGAATGGATTCTTACACTTTATGCTAAGTTTATTCCTGGATAAGGCATATATATACATACATACATAATCTACATGGTTGTATACAGTTCCAAGACCTCTGTGGATACCAAGTCTGACAATGCTCAAGTCCCGGATGTAAAATGACATAGTATTTACATATAACCTGTGCACATCCTATTGAATGAGTTAAATGATCTCTGCTGCTGCTGCAGCTAAGTCGCTTCAGTTGTGTCCGACTCTGTGTGACCCCATAGACGGAAGCCCACCAGGCTCCTCTGTCCCTGAGATTCTCCAGGCAAGAACACTGGAATAGGCCGCCATTTCCTTCCCCAGTGCATAAAAGTGAAAAGTGAAAGTGAAGTTGCTCAGTCGTGTCCAACTCCCAGCGACCTCATGGACTGCAGCCCATCAGGCTCCTCCATGGGATTTTCTAGGCAAGAGTATTAGAGTGGGGTGCCATTGCCCTCTAGACTACTTAAATACCTAATACAAAGTAAAAGCTATATAAATAGTTATAAACAATGTAAATACTATGTAAATAGTTCTCAGTGCATAGCAAACTGAAGTTTTGCTTTTTGAAAGCCTCCAGCAATTCTTTTCAACCGTCAGTTTGTTGAATACACAGATACAGTGGATTTTTCTTCCTACTAGATATTGCCATTCATAAGGAGGTTCCCATTTATTTAGGTACATCTCACAAGCTATTGAGTTCTTTTTAAAATATAGAGCTTATTTTTTAGATCAGTTTCAGGCTCATGGCAATATTGAGCAGAAAGTCAAGAAAAAGATCTTAAATTCTCCCTGCTCCAACACATGCCCAGCCAGCCCTATTGTCAATATCCCAGCCCAGAGCTGTATTTGTTACAGATGAACCTACACTGACAGAGTATGATCAGCCAAAGTCCATAGTTTACATTAGAGATCATTCTTGGTGTTGTCTATTTTATGGATTTGGATAAATTTATAGTGATGTGTGAAACTGAGCAACTTCATTTTCACTTTTCACTTTCATGCGTTGGAGAAGGAAATGGCAACCCACTCAGTGTTCTTGCCTGGAGAATCCCAGGGATGGGGGAGCCTGGTGGGCTGCCTTCTATGGGGCTGCACAGAGTCGGACACGACTGAAGTGACTTAGCAGCAGCAACATAGTGATATGTATCCACAGTATCACATAGAATTGTCTTACTGCCTTAAAAACACTCTGTACTTCTTCTGTTCTTTCGTCCCTCACCCCTCCCCAACAACAACCCTGACAATCTCTGATCTTTTTATTGCTTCCATAGTTTTTACTTTTTCCAAAATATCATATAGTTGTAATCATATAGCATTCAGACTTTCCAAGTTGGCTTCCTTCTCTTTGAAATATACATTTAAGTTTCCTCCATGTCTCTTCAAGCCTTGATAGCTCGTATGTTTTCAGTGCTGAATAATATTCTGTTTCATGAATATACCATAGCTTATTTATTCTTTACCTACTGAAGAACCTCTTCGTTGCCTCCAAATTTTGACAATTATAAATAATGCTACTGCAAACGTCCTTGTGAGTTTCCTTAGTGTCTCAGTGGTATTAATAAAGAATCCGCCTGCCAATGCAGGAGATGAGGATTCGATTCCTAAGTCAGGAAGATCCCCTAGAGAAGGAAATGGCAACCCACTCCAGTATTTTTGCCTGGAAAATCCCATGGATGGAGGAGCCTGGCGGGCTACAGTCCTTGGGGTCATGAGAGTTGGACACGACTTAGCAACTAAACAACTTCCCTACATAGGCTTTTGTGTGATCACAGCTTTTCAGCTCCTTCGGATAAATACCAAAGTGTGGGATTGCTGGATTATATGGTGAGAATATGCTCAGTTTTATAAAAAAAAAAAATTGTCAGACTTTCAAAGCGGCTGTATCATTCTTCATTCTAGCAATGAATGAGAGTCCCTGTCACTATACATTCAGCACTTGGTGTTGTCGATGTTCTGAATTTGGGCCATTCTAATAGGTGTGCAGTGCTATCTCGTTTTAACTTGCATTTTCCTGTTGGTATATGATATGGAGTATCTTTCTATGTTTGCTTCTGCAATTCATTTTTGGTGGGGTGTGTGTTAAAGGTTTCAGCCCATCTCTAAAATCAGATTGTTTTCTCATTGTTGAATTTTAAGAGTCATTAGTATATTTTGGATAACAATCGTTAACATATATGTCTTTCTAAGTTCTATTTTTTTAGTTATAATTCTATTTTTTGTTGTTGGCTGTTTTTGTTCATTATTTTGGGATTTCTAGGTAGACAATTATGTAGTCTTCTGACAATAGGCATTTTCTCGCTCATGCAGGATGCTTGGGACTGATGCACGGGGATAATCCAGAGAGATGGTGTGGGGCGGGAGTGGGGAGGTGGGGGCCGGGATTGGGAGTTCATGTACACTCATGGCTGATTCATGTCGATGTGTAGCAAAACGAATACAGTATTGTAAAGCAAAACAAACTAAAAAATAAAAATTAATTAAAGAAAAAAAAATAAAGTAGATAACTGATGAGAACTTACTACGCAGCACAGGAAACCCTACGCAATACTCATGGCAACCTAAATGAGAAGGAAATCTAAGAAAACACCAGTGGATAGTCCACTCCTGGGCATATATCCAGAGGAAAACATGATCCAAAAGGACATATGCGCCCCAGTGTTCATTGCAGCACTGTTTACAATAGCCAAGGCATGGAAGCAACCTAAATGTCCATCAACAGAGAAATGGATAAGGAAGGTGTGGTACATATATACAAAGGAATTGAAAAGAATGAAATGATGCCATTGGCAGCAACGTGGACGGTCCTAGAGACTGTCATACTGAGTGAAATAAGTCAGACAGGGAAGGAGAAATATTACTTAATATCCCTTATATGTGGAATCTAAAAAGAAATGATACAAATGAACTTGCTTACAAAACAGAAGGAGACTCACAGACTTAGAAAATGAACTTATGGTTGCCAAGGGGGAAGGGATAGTGAGGGAGTTTGGGATGGACATGAACACACTGCTGTATTTAAAGTGGATAACCAACATGGACCTATGTACAGCACATGGAACTCTACTCAATGTTTGTGGCAGTCAGAATGGGAGGGGAGTTTGGGGGAGAATGGAGACATGTATATGTCTACTTGAGTCCCTTCACTGTTCATTTGAAACTCTCACAACATTGTTAATTGACTATGCTCCAATGCAAAATAAAAACTTTTTTTAAAATGGGGAAAAAAAGCTGTTTCTCTCACATGTCTTATTGCATTGGCTATAATTTCTAGAATAAAGTTGAAGAGGAGTGGTGATAATGAGCATCCTTTCCTGTCTTATCTTAAACAGATCTTTCTGGAGCTTTTCAGCTTTAAATATGATTCTAGTTGTTTCTTTGAGATTTATATTAAGTGTTCTTTCAAGAAGGTAGCCTTTCTCCCTTACAGTAAAATTATCATTCCCTATTTAAGACCTCCATGTTGCTGAAGTCCCAGTATGTGCTGACATTATACTGTAAAGGAAAGAACCGAGGTGCAGAAAAATGAAGCTACTGGCCTTCTTCAAGCTAGAGCTAATACTCTCATTTCCTGGCAAAATGAGGTCTACACTTTTCTTTTTTTCTCTAAATTGAAGCTGACTTTGCTGTAATTTTGCCTTCCTTAAAGCTGTCTTCTCTTAATTATATCTTTACTCAATTTGCAAAATTTAGCATTGCTCTAATGATCCCTATTTATCACATTTCATTGACCAAGATTTTGAATTTGCCAAATCATTGCCTATAAAAAGGAAAGAAAAATGGAAAAGAGAAGCAAAGAGGAAAGTACAAGGTGTTCTTGTCTGTGTCCACTTTGTCTCCCTTCTCTGACCTCCCTGGACGCCGCCCCCACCCCAGGCTCCTGCTGTTGTGGGTGAAGGAGAGCAGTTTGTGCTCTCCTGAGAAGGGGCTGCCTTGCTCTGTGGGGTCCAGCTGCTGCTGGCATGACTGTGTCTGATTCCTTGAGGCCCAGTACGTCAGAATTTGGACGTCACAGAGGGCCACTGCATTTATTTTTCCTTCAGTGAGACTTGCCATTTACTAAACAGGGGTCTTTTCTTCTCTTGCAGTAGTGTAATTCTTTTTGTAATGTGTACAATACAAATGCACTTGAGTAGGTTTTCATTTTGATTCTTGAGGACACACACTGGTGATTTTCTTTTTTGCCTGATAGGCTCTCTGGAGAGGCAATTATTTTGTGAGTGGTATGTATGGATTTTTTTTACATTGAGTATTTCATTTTCTGCACTAGCTGCCTGCTGGGTTTTGGACAGCCGTCTCTCTTCCCGCTGCACTCACAGCGGCATTTGTGGGCTTTCCCTTGTCTCACTTCTCTGTGGGCTGCGGGTTGTAAGAGCCGGAGGAGACACTTGGAGCTGTGTGGTCCAGCATTTCCCAGAACCAGTCCAGGAGATACTAATTTTGAAAGATGATCTTTGCCAAAGGGGTCTAGTGCTCAAACCCACAGGTCTGCAATGAACAGAGAGAAGTCTTGCCATAAAAAACAAAATCATATTCCACTTATTTTAACCCAGAGTCTTCCGAACGTTTTATCCTATAGCCCTTTCCTTGCCTAATAACAGTATCAAGTCTGCAAAACACTTGGAAAACACTGCCCCCTCCCCACTTCTCACAGAAGAGTCTCTCCACTTCCCTGGTGAGTAGTGAACTGCACAATATCTCAAAGCCTCAAGCTGACTACTTGAAGTTATTTATAACTGTGAATCCGTTTAGGTTTATGGTGCCATCTCTGTGTAAATATGACCTCATAGACCTCATAATACCTATAGAGAAGTATCTCTTTCCTTAGTGGGATTTCAGCCCACCTCGGCTTTTGTTGTTTCCATAAACCGTGAATCTTTCCAGTTGCTCTTGTATCTTTGAACTCACGTTGCCTGTGGACACCTGTGCTGTGTGTACCTTACCTGACTCCTCAGGCCAGGTGGGGGCCCTGTCAGAGGCCGTTCTGTAAGGCTGTTTGCATCTGGGGGCGGGTTAAGCACTGCCCAAGGACCCTGCGGCCACTGTCCTGAGCCACTTACTATGTGGACAATTCCATTTCCTCCTTCCCAATATCCCAGGCCTCAGCCCAGCCGGTCAACTGCCAAAGTGCTTGGAGCTATTTTTCCAGGAAGGATGAAAAAGTTCTGCTCCTCTTTGATCCTCCTGGGTGCAATCTTCCCTGGTACAGTCCCCAGGGACCTCAGGGGGTGAGGGATCCAGAGCAAAGCAATCATCGCACACAAGGAAGTTACCAGCTGTCTGTGAACTTCTGTGTTGTATTAAGTGAGCCTTCTCAAGGCACCTTGCCCCGGCCTTCCAGGGGCCTAGGTTAAAATGCATACTCCTACAGGTGTACAGAATGAGCACTTCCCTTGGGATGGGCCTTGTGAATCAACTGTGTCTTTAATTTAACAATGTATATAAATATATATATATATATACACACACATATATATTTGACTGTGCCAGGTCTTGGCTGTGGCATGGGAGTTCCTAGTTCCCTGACCAAGAATTCAATGCAGGCCCCCTGCATTAGGAGTGTGGAGTCTTGACCACTGAACCACCAGGGAAGCCCTGTGACTCCACTTTTTAAAGAAAGCCATCCAGGTGATTGCTTCATCTGAGAAAGTATGAGATGATTTATTCCCAGAGGTACAAACCATCTTTTTCTTTACCAAGGTTTTGAATTCAAGTGTCAGATAATACCTCCTACCATAATAAATACAATACCAATTATTTTTTTTATCTCCTTTCTCTTTTCATTGTTTCTCAAAAAGCATCGTTGTCCACTCACCAACTTCATCCTCCCTTGAATTGTTTAGAACTCTGCTAACCTCGTCTTCTGTTCCCAAGAAAGACACTCCAGCTTTGAAGCAATTGGAGCAAACAAAACAAAGAAACAATAAAGAGCCCCTTGAAGCTGTTTCAAATAAACCATAATAAAGGGACAGTTCCTTTACCCTTAATGTCTCTCCTATCCCTGCAGAGAGCCCCAAACAGCAACCACAAAACAAAGAGACAACAGGCTCTTCTCTCTGCCTCTGAAAAAGTCTGCCAACCGGAGGTCTAGTCCTCTCCCTGGCCGTGTTCACAGGGCGGACAGATCCCCAGGCTCTGCTGGCTGACGCAGCTGGACATGGGGCAGTGCACTCATCAGTTATTCAAGGGGTCATATAAACAATAGAGTAAGCAAGCATAACAGTAAGCTCAATGCTGGCTTCCTAAGGGAAAAAGGAGAAAGGATCATTTCATCCATTCATAAGCTAGAAAAACAGAAATATCTCCCCAAAACAAACAGACCTTCTTTATGTTTAAACTTATTGGTAAGATGGCTGGGAGAGGATTTTGGCTCCTGGTATCTTTCTAAAGGGCTTCCCTGGGTGGCTCAGTGGTAAAGAACCCGCAGCCCAGTGCAGGAGACAGCAGTTCAATCCCTGGGTCTGGAAGACCCCCTGGAGAAGGAAATGGCAACCCACTCCAGTATTCTTGCCTGGGAAATCCCATGAACAAAGGAGCCTGGAGTCCATGGGGTCGCAAGAGTGTTGGACACGACTTAGCAACTAAATAATAACAACAACAATCTTTCTAAAAGAGTATGAGCATTATCTCACTTACAAACACATAGAAATAAGCATTTGTTGAAGACCTACTCTGTGTCCAATATTTTGGCCACCTGATCTGAAGAGCTGACTCATTTGAAAAGACCCTAATGTTGGGAAAGATTGAAGGCAGGAGAAGGGGATGGCAGAGGATGAGATGTTTGGATGGCATCACTGACTCAATGGACATGAGTTTGGGTAAACTCTGGAAGTTGGTGATGGACAGGGAGGCCTGGCATGCTACAGTTCATGGGGTCACAAAGAGTCAGACATGACTGAGTGACTGAACGGAACTGAACTGTGTCATATACATAGTATTTCTGCAATACTCACACAATGGTTTACATTTAGTAACACTTATTACTGGACAAGCACGTCTCACTGTAAAATAGTTTATTTGTTTATCTCACTTAATTCTTACAAAAACCAGAGGAGAAATAAGTGTAAGAGAATATCCCTTTAAAAAAAAGAAAGAAATAGAATCACAGGTGTAGAAAAACTTATGGTTATAGGGGAGAAAGCAGGGATGGGAGGGCAGGGATAACTGGGAGACTGGGACTGACATATAAACACTAAGTACTATATATGAAACAGGCAACTAATAAGGATTTGCTCCATAGCACAGGGCACTCTACTCAATAATCTGTAAAGACCTATATGGGAAAAGAATCTAAAAAGAGTGGATATGTTCATATATAGAACTACAACATTGTAAATCAACTATACTCCAATAAAAAACTTTTTAAAAAAGAATACTCATCTTAAAGTTGAGAAAACTGAAGCTTACAGTGTTTTGAAGTCACAGATTTATAAGCTCTGAATTGGAAATAAAAATCAAGCCTAAATCAAGACTCTTATCTTTAAAATCCTGTTTATTATAAATGATTTCTTATAATTTTCCTAAGTAGGGCCTGTTTTCATAACCAAGACATTCTGTGGCCCTTGACAGGGGAAGCAGGCTCCAGGAAACCCTGTCCTAGATGTTCCTAACAGAGCTGGGGCTTCTGTCTATCCATCAGAACAGCTCCTGCTCAGACAAGGCCCCTGGAGAAGAGCCCAGTAACTCACTTCCAGGGAGACAAGGAGGTGTCCCAGCCCTGGTGGCCTCTATCTGCCTGGGTCTTTGGAAGTGAAGTTGGATTGACTCGTCTATAAATTTCTTCTATAAATTTGCTTAATTTTTTCTTTTCATTGGGAGGATCCCCAATAACAATTACTTTCAAATTTAAGGGTCACCATGTGTTGCTGGACAGCGCTAATCCAGAAACCACCTAAGTCCATTTTCATGAGATCGCAGAATGCCCCTGGGGAGACAGTAGCTGTGAGGAATTCACTGTTACTCCAAATAGGCGGAGGGGTGATGAACTTTAGCATCTGGACACGGGCAACCTGTACTGCGTGAGAAAGGCATGAAGCCATTGACAGAGCTTTGATTAAGTATCCCTGGTCTGTGCTTATGGAAGGAAGTGCAAATAGAAATAGACAAGTCTTGATGAACAGAGAGTTTCTTCCCCCATCCCCTTCCAAAAGCCTTCCCCCCCCGCAACTCCCTCTTCTTTCTGAGAACTTTAAACAAAAATAATTGCTTTAATCCTTTTTTTTTAATTCTGAGCTCAGATCAAGTGTAGAAACCTTCATAAAGATCCATAGTAAAATCTTTTCATCATTGCTCAGAACTGATTAGCCTTTCATACACACACACACACACACACACACACACACACTTACTCCATCAGTAAGTCCTCAGTTATCCACTGTCACCTTTACACACAGGCAGGTACACACACACACCCATACTCCTTATTGTTTTAAATTATCCTTTTGCTTCTCAGAACTATAGAGATCATGCATTAGGGACACCAAGAGATCTTTTGATGCTCAGATTTGGCTGTTTTCATCATCGGCAGTTGCTTTAATCTTTATGCAAAGAATCATCTTCTCATCCTAGGGCATATTAGCAATCCCATCACTGTGTCCATTTCTGCCCCCTGGGAACCCCCCCCTTTTGGATCTACCAGGCACAAAAGGCACCAAGCTGCCCAAACCCCTGGGTTGCCTTTATCTGTCTGAGGGGGAGGTCTACTTAACTGATCTTTCCCCCTGCTGACCATCTTAAATCACACTGCCTTTCCAACCTGGGGGCTGGAAACTTCAAAGACCTGGGTCACCGCCCTCTTTAGCATCTGTGAATGTCCAGCAACCCGGAAACTTGAAAGAGAATGTCATTAGCTCCCTTGAGAAACCACCATTAATTTTGTAGCTGATGGTCCTGCCTGCAAAGCCTGGGGCGGTGTGCGTGTGCGTGTGTGTGTGTGTGTGTGTGTGTGCGCGCGTGCGCGAGTATATGCTGTTCCTCTTCACTTCTGCTTAGGTTCTAGCAAACGCTGGAAACAGAGCTGAGTTTGACAATCTGGGAAGGCTGCAGTGAATGTTGAATTTTGTCCTTGGAGTCAATCTATATATAGTTAAGGAAGGAATCTGGTCCCAAAGGGTGGGGGTGGGGAGCAACTCAGGAAAGACCACTATGGAAAAGAATCAGTGTGAACTCTCTCAGAATCCCAGGTAAAAATTGTATTTCTTTTATTGTTAGGCAACATAGCAGAAATCTTCAGCAGGTTTAAATATACAGTTTTGGATGAAAAGTTTAATGGACAAACCCTCAGGTTTTCTGCATGATGGAAAACTTTGTTTTAAGCTCTGTTTCAGTGTGGAAGGGGCTTTTCCTTTCACAAGAAGGATACAGCCCCATCAGATATCCCATTCCCTAAGGAGGCCGAGATGAGAGCTCCATGCTTGCAGAGTAGAAACCGCTGAGCTGCACGCACTGCATGGAGACCAGCTTCTCTAGCATGGCTGATGAGGCTCTGCTCTTTGAAGTCTCTCTTGCTGAAAAGCTGACATCTGGGCAACGGCAGGTCAGGATGGAGCACAGTGAGAAAGACCAGCCATCAGTGATAAGGCCTGGATCTTGAGAAGGTCCAGACCAAAGCTGCCTGCTCAGCCCACACTGGGTGCAGGTGAGGAACACTGGTGTTTATCTTTCAAGTCTCTTGATGCAAATTCTTGTCTCCGTGTGAAGATGATCCATCAAGGGGGAGAAGGGGCTTTGACTGCTTTAGGGCAATCTCAAGGACTTTATCTCAAGAAGTGTGGCCGGAGGGTGGGCGCAGGGAGAAACAGGCATGGGTCTTTCCAGCTCACCTCCATCCTGGAGGGGTCAGAGCCCTTATTGGTGAGGCGAGTGAAACTCACAGGATATTCACAGAGCTCCCAGAGCTGCACCCAGGGAGCATTTACACCAGAGTTTAGGATATCCGCTCAGGCCTTTCTTAACTTCTCATGTTAACCCTCACTTATAGGTGTAGTTTTTCTTTCAGCTTTATTGAGATAATAATTGATTATACAGTACTGTATAAAGTATACAGCATAATGATTTTTTTTTAATTTTTTATTGAAGTGTAGTTATTTACAAAGCTGTGTTAGTTTTTGCTGTACAGCAAAGTGAATCAGATTTTTAAGATTCTTTTTTAAGATTCTTTTGGTTATTACAGAATACTGAATAGTGTTCCCGGTGCTATGCAGTAAGTTCTTATTAATTAACTATTTTATTGTAGTAGTGTTGCTGATAAAGGTCCATATAGTCAAAGTTGTAGTTTTCCAGTAATCATGTACAGATATGAGAGCTGGACCATAAAGAAGGCTGATCACTGAAGAATTGATGCTTTCGAACTGTGGTGCTGGAGAAGACTCTTGAGAGTCCCTTGGACTGCAAGGAAATAAAACCAGTCAGTTCTAAAGGAAATCAATCCTGAATATTCTTTGAAAGAACTGATGCTAAAGCTGAAGCTCCAATCCTTTGGCCACCTGATGCAAAGAACTGACTCATTTGAAAAGATCCTGCTGCTGGAAAAGATTGAAGGCAAAAAGAGAAGGGGGCAACAGAGGGTGAAACGGTTGGATGGCATCACTGACTCAGTGGACATGAGTTTGAGCAAATTCTGGGAGGTAGTGAAGGACAGGGAAGCCTGGTGTGCTGCAGTCCTTGGGGTCCCATAGAGCTGGACCCTACTGAGCAGCTGAGCAATAACAATACAGTAGTCAGTCCCAGTCTCCCAACTTGTTCTTCCCCCTTTTTCCCTGTGGTAACTGTACATTTGTTTTCTACATTTGTGACTCTGCTTGTAAATAAGTTCATCTGTACCATTTTTTAACTTACATACATTATGAAATAATTACCATAATAATTTCAGTGGAAATCCATCATCTGATATAACATTACATGAATAGATTAGAAGGTACTTTTCCTTTGTGATGAGAACTCTCAGGAGTCACTCTTTTAACTTTCCCATGTAACATACAGCAGTGCTATTATCCTCATCAGGTTGTACATTACTTTTGTAGTACTTGTTTATTTGATAACTAGAAGTTTGTACTCTTAGACTGCTTTCATCCATTTCCCCCTCCCTGCAACCCCTGCTTCTGGTGACCACAAATCTCATCTCTTTTCCTATGAGTTTGTTAGTTTGTTTTGAAGTATAATTGATTTACAACACTGTGTATGCAACATAGGGATTTGATATTTCAAAATGATCACCATGATAAGTCTAGTTGTCACGTGTCACCATATAAAAATATTACCTAATTATTGACTGCATTCCCCACACTGTACCTTTTATACCTGTGACTCATTTCTTTTGTTACTGAGCGTTTGTGCCTCTTAATCTTTTTCCTCTATTTCTCTCCTCTCCCCAACCCCCTTCACTCTGGCAGCCTCCTCTCTGGTCTCTGTACCTGTGATTCTTCCTGTTTGTTCATTTGCTTCATTTTTTAGGCTTCACATATAAGGGAAATCACACAGTATTTGTCTTCCCCTGACTTATTTCACTCAGCATAATAACCTCTAGCTCCATCCATGTTGTTGCAAGTGGCAAGATTCCATTCTTTTCTATAGCTGAGAATACTCCACCATGTGTGTGTGTATATATATACCACATCGTCTTTAACTATTCGCCTGTTGGTGGGCTCTGTGGTTGCTTCCATATCCTAGTCATTGTAAATAATGCTGCAATGAACACAGGAGTGCATATATCTTCTCTAACCCATGCTCTTGTTTCCTTCAGATAAATACCCAGGATTGAAATTGCTGTCACCCAGTAGCTTTATTATTAATTTTTGGAGGAATCTCCTTACTGTTTTCCATAATGGCTGCAGCAATTTACATTCACACCAACAGTGCACCAGGCTCCCTTTTCTCCACACCTATTTGCTGTCTTTTTACAGCCATTCTGACAGGTGCGGGGTGACATCTCACTGTAGTTTTGATTTGCATTTCCCCCATGATTAATGATACTGACCATATTTTCATGTACCTGTTGGCCTACATGTCTTCTTTGGAAAACAGTCTATTCAGGCCCAACTTTTTAAATTGAGAGTTTTAAGTATACGATTTTATTTTCTAAGAAGTTTTTATTTTTTCATTGAGTCCTTTTATAAACAACCCTGTAAAAATATCCCACTTAAACAGTTCCAGTCATGAATTTTTATTATTGTTATTCTAGCACAGGACTACAATGTTTTATTTAGTATTATAAAATGTAAGAACATACAAATCAGAAAAAGAATGTTTCTGAATTTCATCCTTCTGAGATAACCACCATTAATCACTGGTAGATAGACCTCATTCCAAACAGTCTTTCTATGCCTATGGAATCTTTTCTGTTGTGAAAACAATCTAGGCAAAGTACATTAGAACTGACTTTGGGTAAGTAAACAATACACACATATTAATACACTCACAGTCAAACTAGTCAGTTTTAAGAGAAATCAACCCTGACTACTCATTGGAAGGACTGATGCTGAAGCTGAAACTCCAGTATTTTGACCATCTGATTCGAACAGCTGGCTCATTGGAAAAGTCCCTGATGCTGGGAAAGACTGAGGGCATAAGGAGGAAAGGGCATCAGAGGATGAGATGGCTGGATGGCAACACCAATGCAGTGTACATGAACTTGGGCAAACTGTGGGAGATGGGGAGGGACAGGGAGGCCTGGCGTGCTGCAGGCCATGGGGCCGCAAAAAGTCAGACATGACTAGGCGACTGAACAACACACACACACACACACTCAGTACTGCAGAGTGAGCCACACTATATGCTCTAAAATGCAGTTTGTCTTCTTTGTGACAACTTATAGGCATCTCACTGATGTCTGACTTAACTAATCCCCAGCTGATGGACCTTTAGGTGGCTTCCAATTTTTAAAAACAGAGTAATGCAAAAAGCACCTATAAATTTATTATAGAAATAAAGATTGCTATGAGCAGTTGTTGTTTAATTGCTCAGTTGCATCTGACTCTTTGAGATCCCATGGACTGCAACACATCAGGCTTCCTTGTCCTTCACTATCTCCCTGAGTTTTCTCAGACTCATGTCCATTGAGCTGGTGATTCCATACAACCTTATCCTCTGTCATCCCCTTCTCCTCCTGCCTTCGATCTTTCCCAGCATCAGGGTCTTTTCAAATGAGTCAGCTCTTCCCATCAGGTGGCCAAAGTATTAGAGCTTCGGCTTCAGCATCAGTTCTTCCAATGAATATTCAGGATTGATCTCCTTTAGGATGGACTGGTTTGATCTCCTTGCAGTCCAAGGAACTCTCAAGTGTCTTCTCTAGCACCACAGTTTGAAAGCATCAATCCTTTGGCCCTCAACCTTCTTTATGGTTAACTCTCACAATCCATACATGATTACTTGAAAAACCATAGCTTTGACTATATAGACCTTTGTTGTCAAAGTAATGTCTCTGCTTCTTAAAACACTGTCTAGGCTTGTCATAGCTTGTCTTTTAAGCAGTAAGTGTTTCCAATTTCATGGCTGCAGTCACCATCTGCAGTGATTTTGGAGCCCAAGAAAATAAAGTCTGTCACTGTTTCCATTTTTTTGGTCATCTACTTGCCATGAAGTGATGCAACAGGATGCCATGATCTTGGTTTTTTGAATGTTGAGCTTTTAATTTCTTAACTTAAAAAAAAAAAAAAAAGACAGGTACCCTGACCTTGAAATTCCCAGTCTCCAGGGCTGTGAGACATCAGCTTCTGTTTGCTTATAAACTGTCCAGTTGATGACACTTATTTTATAGTGGATTGAGTGACTAAAGACAAACATTTCTTAGTACAATTTAGAATATCGATGATATTTCCATTTTTTTGGCAATTAAAAATAATGATGCAATGGGATTTCTCCAGCCAGTACCTTTGCATATTTATGCCATTATTTCTGTAGGATAAAATCTGAGGAGCAGCGTTGCTATGTCAAAGAATATGGGTATCTTTCAATTTTGATTTCTTTACATTTTTTGCTTCCTTGTCGCCTTCCAACGTGCCATTTACCCAATGTACAAATCCAACTCCTTGACGGCTTTTACTTCTTACCCTTCATGCATGTGTGCTAAGGCACTTCAATCATGTCTGACTCATCATCCTGACCCTTGTCTTCATCTTCTCGTGGAGTGCTCCCTATCTGTGTATCTGCCTCCAAATTTCCTCCTTTGTGAAAACACCCTTCAAACTGGATTTGGATTCCCTCTCATGACCTCATTTTCACTTGATGACCTCTATAAAGACCCTTTCTTCAAATATGGTCACATTCTGAGGGGCTAGGGGCTAGGGCTTTACTGTATCCATGGGGTACGTGTGTGTGTGCTAAGTTGCTTCGGTCATGTCTGACTCTTTGTGACCCCATGGACTGTAGGCCACCAGGCTCCTCTGTCCATAGAACTCTCCAGGCAAGAATACTAGAGTGGGTTGATGTTTCCTTCTCCAGGGGATCTTCCCAATCCAGGGATTGGAACAGCGTCTCTTATGTCTCCTGAATTGGCAGGTGGGTTCTTTACCAGTAGCGCCACCTGGGAAGTCCTCTCACTCCTGTGCCTACCCTAAAGACTAGCATTCTTTTTGCTGCTACTGCTAAGTTGCGTCAGTCATGTCCAACTCTGTGCAACCGCATAGACGGCACCCAACAGGCTCCTCCGTCCCTGGGATTCTCCACTGAGATTCTCATTGGAGTGGGATTCTCCACTAAGAATACTGGAGTGGGTTGCCATTTCCTTTTCCAATGCATGAAAGTGAAAGTGAAAGTGAAGTTGCTCAGTCATGTCCAACTCTTAGCGACATACTCCTTTCCAAATGATTCTGTATTTTCAAGGTTACTGAAAGGAAATGGCAATCCAATCCAGTATTCTTGCCTAAGAAATCCCACAGACAGAGGAGGCTTGTGGGCTCCAATCCACAAAATCGCAAAAGAGTCCCACTCGAGTTAGCAACGGAACAATAAGGACAGTGTGAAATGTTATCAATTGCGGGAAGCCCGGTGAACCTTAACACAGAATGTCTCGATTATTGTTCCAATTTCCTCTGAGACTACAATTACTTAAAACTGAATTAAAAAAATACATGTCCCTCATGGAAATAGAGAATAATAAATAGAGAATAGAGCATTCTTTTTAGTCCTTATCAATTATTTGGGGAAAATTTACTAAATGATCACAGTGATTGTCCCCTGAGGGGCAGTTATGTTTCCGAATTTTCATTTTCTCCACAATTTCCTTAAATATCCAGATTTTCTACCTTAATTGTGAATAATCTTATAATTTATTATTATACTAAAGGCGAAGTGTTAAATTAGCTTTCGTGGCAGAGAAATCACCTATGATTAGAGACTACAAAAGGTTTAGGAAGATTGCAGTGTAGGGAAAGGCCTGGCTCCTAATGAATGGGTAGAATTTCTGATTGGGCAGGAAAGCTGGAGAGAACTGTTGAGACTCAGGAAAGGAGGTGGAGGTGTTGGTAGACAATAGGGAGCAAGGATTTTCATCCCAGGAAGACTCTGGTGCGGTGGGGTTTAGGAAGAAGACTCTGGTCATGGTCTTTAGGAGAAACAGGGCCTGGAGAAGGACCAGCCCATAAGCAGTTTCCCAAGCCCAGGTAGGAGGTAATGAAGGAGTAAATTCAAGTACTGGGAGACATTGAGAGGGAGACCATGGCAGCTCAGCTGGACTGATGTGTCAGTTTTTCCCAGGTCAGCCTCTCTCCCAAAGCAGCATAGGAAGCTCTCACTGCCATTCGCAGGAGCAGCTGCAGGTGAAATGGAGAGGGCCCTCCCATCCTTCCCCCACCATGCCCTCCACCTACCTTTCGTCTGTAGAAAAACTTCAATCAAAGAATAACTTTAATCAGAGCAATGAGAAAATACAGATGCAAAGGAAAACTGTCAAACAGCACAAGATAATCACAGTTTAGTCATTAAGCAAAGCCAAGGACATTCACTTCTTCCTCGACTTCCCTAGCGGCTGAGACGGTAAAGCATCTGCCTACAATGTGGGAGACCCGGCTTGGATCCCTGGATTGGGTAGATCTTCTGGAGAAGGAAATGGCAACCCACTCCAGTATTCTTGCCTGGAAAATCCCATGGACAGAGGAGCCTGGTAAGCTACAGTCCGTGGGGCTGCAAATAGTCGGATACGACTGAGCGACCTCACTTCTTCACTTCACGGGTATAATATTCTGAGTCATTTCCTTTGAGCTGTCTTGTCAATACTAAAACCTCCACCAGGTGGAAGACATTAACTGCATGGTGACCAGATCACCATGCCATGTTGCTGTTTGTTGTTTTAGCCGTTAAGCCGTATCCACCTCTTGCGACCCCATGGACTATAGCTTGCCAGGTTCTCTGGTCCATGGCATTTACTGGGCAAGAATAATGGAGTGGATTGTCATTTCCTTCTCCAGGGGATCTTCCCAACCAGGGGTCGAACCTGTGTCTCCTTCATTGGCAGGCGGATTCTTTACCACTGAGCCACCAGGGAAGCCTGTGGCCACAGCTCCAAGAGTTGGCCTCAAAGAAATGGGAACAAATTGACCCTGGAACTGAAGAATAAGTGTACTTAAAACAATCAAGATGACCCTGATCAGACCACAGCAAGACCAATTTTGAGGTGATTGTCAGAGCTGACTTTGCTGCTCTGTATGTAGCCCCCGCCCTCCACTCTATCCACCCCTAAAATTCCCCTTGAAAACCTGATTGTCAGGGGGACTCGGCCTTTGGACACCAGTCCACCCCTTATCCTGATTGCTGATCTCCAAATTAAAGCTAACTTTCCTTTCCACCAGCCTTCCTCTCCAGTATTGGCTTTAGAGCAGTGAGCATTCTGATCCCACTTTCAGTAACATAGGGACATAAGCAGGTTTTTCTAGCTCAGCTATTTGAGAAAAATAAATCTGAGTTTAGAGGCCTGGAAGCATTTTGCAATTTCTCTTTCACAAGAGGTCATGCTCAGGCTAGCAAAAAGAGGGTAATTTCAACCACAATGAATGTCTTTTCCCTTGA
This sequence comes from Aepyceros melampus, assembly GCA_006408695.1. NCBI lineage: Eukaryota > Metazoa > Chordata > Mammalia > Artiodactyla > Bovidae > Aepyceros > Aepyceros melampus. The sequence goes on along the minus strand of SJXQ01005179.1, from coordinate 52,949 downwards.
GAACATTGCATTTCTCCAGAACATCAAAAATAAATGCACATGTTTGACCAGTTTCCATTTTAGATCAATATTTTTCAAGGCACAAAAGAAATTTCAATTCATGGGAAAACAATACAGAAGTTGTGGAAACTCTCACCACTGACCCCTCTTTCAATCACCAGAACAGAGTGTCCAGGAGAAGGCATGGTTCTTATTTCTCCTTCATTTCTTTGTTTTAAATGCAGTCCCATCATTCCCCTGTTCATCTTCCAAACAGCCATAGAAAATAGCCCCATAAAATGCACTGTCAGGGATTAAGTAACTGGCTTATGGGGATTCAATCTTAAAGGTAATTCTTTGGCAAAAATAATAGTAATAATAATAACTCCCCAATCCCTTACACAAAGTGGGCTTCCCAGGTGGCATAGTCGGAAAGAACCCACCTACTAATGCAGGAGACATAAGAGACGGTGATTGAATCTCTGGATTGGGAAGATCCCTGGAGGAGGGCATGGCCACCCACTCCAGTGTTCTAGCCTGAGGGAACCCTTGGACAGAGGAGCCTGGTGGGCAGCAGTCCGCAGGATCACAAAGAGTCAGACACCACTGAAGCAGCTTAGCCTACACGCACACAACCACAAAGCTTTCTCGCATAAGTTACACTTTGGCAGAAGGTTAGCTCTGGCTCTGTCCTCCCTTGTCCAGAAACACATCCAAGGGGCAGCTGATCTGGGGGCCAAGGTCTTCTTCTCATGGTAAAGGGAAGTAGCCAGAGAGCTTAAACAAAACAAAAGAAAAGCAAGCAACAGCAACGGCAACAACCCTGACAAGGATCTTAAAATACCACCTCGTCGGCTGGGGACAGACAGGCTATGTCACTTTTGCTCGCATTTCATTGGCCAAGCAAGTCCCACCCCCAAACTCACCCAGTAGGATAGGAAGTAGACTCCACCCAGCAAAGGCGCCACAGTCACAGGCCAACTGGGCCACCATATAAGCTCCTGGGGGGAGGGGAAACAGGGCAGGCTGTGCCAAGGCCAGTGGCTGAGGGGCTGGCATTAGACACCACCTCATGGGACCTAATGCTTTGACTCTCCCTACTAGTCTGCACTTCCTCTCAATACGCTTCATGGGCTCACTGATTGGAGCTCTGCTCCCAGACCTGTGCCTTAGATTCTTAGCCTTTGGCGAGGATTCTGTTTCATGTTGTAAAGGGACCATTTGTGTGTGTGCCTGCTCAGTCGCTCAGTTGCGTCTGACTCTTTGTGACCTCGTGGATCATAACCCATCAGGCTCTTCTGTTCATGGAACTTTCTAAGCAAAAATACTGGAGTGGGTAGCCATTCCCTACTCCAGGAGATCTTCCCAACCCAAGGGTCAATCCATGTCTCTTGCATTGGCAGGTGGATTCTTTACCACTGAGCCATCTGGGAAGCCCAAAGAACTGCTTACTTGGGACCACCAAATTTCCACCCAAACCATGACCTCCGGACTGTGCCCCAATGGTGTAAAAGATGATTCAAGTCTAGTTCAAGCTCAACTTTCTTTCATGATACATGAATTTGAGTTGTTGACTTTCATCCTTCCTGGGGACCTACACCAGTCTAGTCTCTCCTACCATGGTCCTCATTCTTCCCAGCTTCTTCTAATTCTCCACCACCCCACTGTGAGGTTCCAACAAATTATGCTGCCAAATAGCAAAGACAGGAAAGAAAAGAGGGCAGGTCACTGCCACTAAGGGTGTCTGCCTCCCCAGAATGTTATATAAAGGAATGTGTGCTGGAGGAGAAATCGCCCTCCTCATCCCTGGAGGACCTGCAGGGGTGAGAGATCATTTTCAGTCCTGCTGCATTGGGCTGTTGCTTTTTCCAGGTCAAATTAGCAAGAGTCAGTTTTATGAGCTGCAATATGGAGGTCTGTGCAAACAAATTTTCTAAGTGATGATAACCAGCCTAGTTTACAGAAGAACAAACAGTGCTTTGCAATTGATAAAATCAGTCAAGCTTGTAGAAGGCTTTGTGTGGGTGAGTAGAAGTCTGGGCTAGCTGTCAGGGACCTGGTCGTTTAACTCTTTAACCCAACAGTGGAGATGAGCAACACAAACAAACCAAACTGGGATTACTTAAAACAAGCAAAGCAATTTAGACAAGTCAGAAGCTAAGAGCAGGAAGAGGAAAAGCAGCCACCACTATTATTATTTTAACCATTTTCTCCAGTTTTTTTTCATATACATATAAAATCTCAATGCCAGTCTCCATAAACTTTGGTATCCAGGTTTTAAAAGTTAACATCAATAAATGTTCTTCACGGTTGTTTCTCTTGATGGCTGAATAATTTTCTATGACTGAGTGGGTGCTTTGTATTTTCTGTAGTTTTCTTTTGATTTCAATTTTTCCATTTTTATTGAATCTTAATCAATAATCAATATATTCAATTATCTGCTCTTGCGTGCATGCTCAGTCATGTCTGACTCTTTGTGACCCCACAAACTGTAACCCACCAGGTCCCTCTGTTCATGAGATTATCCCGGCAAGAATACTGGAGTGGGTAGCCATTTCCTTCTCCAGGGGATCTCCCTGACCCAGGGATTGAACCCATGTTTCCTATGGCTCCTGCATTGGCAGGCAGATTTCTTTACCACTGAGCCACCTTAGCCAACCTTCTTAATGCCAAGCTGTGGGGTGACTTTTATTTGTATACACTGGTAATTATAAAGGACATTTCTGTAGAAATATTTATACATTTGCATTTGTGTGCTGTTAAAAGATAAGCTGAGAGTTTGAGTAAAAATTGATTTGCATGGGGTAACCCCAAACCAGAAGTGCTTGGAAACATTCCACTCATAGGAGCTGGGAAGAAAGTGCTATAGAGAAAGGCAGAAGCAAAGTGAGACAATGACTGATTGGCTCTGGCTTATAGCCTAGATGGCTGTTGTGACTGGTCATCTTCAGTGTTTAGGTTTTGGAACCTTGGGGCATTTACAGGTCCAGATTCTGTTTGCATACATTGCAGCACTGGCATCAGAACCACATCATTCTGATGGCTTCCTTGTTTAATAAACAGCGTCACTATGAGCTGATGACTGTCTGATCTTTTAGGCACAGAAGCTGGACTTCCATGAGTAAGGACAGAAAGGGGTTCCAAATATTTACAAGAAACCTAAGAAAAGTGATGCCCATTTCCTCATATGTTTTGGCAACTGTAGGAAAGTTTCACTTCAAGAGCTTATGATACAGCCTGCAATGGGGGAGTTATAAGAATAAAACTTGCATGAAAGTGTCTTCCTAGCCTTCTGAGCATGCTGAGTGCTAAGCCGCTTCAGTAGTGTCCTCTTTGTGACCTTATGGACTGTGACCGCCAGCATCCTCCGTCCGTGGGATTCTCCAGCCAAGAATACTGGAGTGGGTTGCCATGCCCTGCCCCAAGGGATCTTTGCTACCGGGGACCGATCTCTTGAGGCTCCTGCATTGGCAGGTGGATTCTTTTGCCACCAGCGCTACCTGGGAAGCCCTCCTATCCTGTGTAAACAAGCTTAATTGTAGGATAAGCAGATCCTCCCTCAAAGGACTCTTGAAGGAAATTCTCGGGGTATCAGTATGGTCCTGGTCCGAAGAGCATGTTATGTTTATTTAATGAGAATTGCGGATCCTGCAAACTCGTACAGCTTACTTTTTTGACTTCACACATTTGAGGCTCACCTTTGGCAAGTATTTAGAATCCTTCATTACACAATTCTCTGCTAGAAGCTTCTCTGCTAAGCTCACCTTCACTTTCATTTCCAGTATGCTATCGCTATTTAAGGTGATGTTTAAAGAGTTCCTAATGATGTGCAAAAAAAAAAAAAGTGTACACTAGACAAAATAGCATTTTTAAAAAACCAAAAAAGAAATGTGTCTAGGTTAAAAGTGTTTGGCAGACTAGGATTATGTATAATATTTTCCAAGCTAGTTTTTGTAAGGTTTTTTTCTTTTCAACATTCAATGTTTTCAATAAAGAACATGCATAACTCTTATAAAGCGAATAGGAAGACCCATCAGCTTTGGAAATCACGAAAGAAATGCAAGTGAAGATCCCTCTGCACCATTTAATGACATCAGGAAATCGGAAACAGAAGCCTGAGAGCTCCAACAACTTACCAATTTGCCGATTCCTGTCACGCACCGGACTTTAACTCTTTTGTCCACAAAACATTAGCACTCCTTGATGTTGTTAATGCAGCCACATTAAACATTTATATAGCATCTATATTCCCAGGGATGGTTTGTTTTCATTTTTCACTTGAGGAGCTGATGTGGCCCAAGTCCCTCGTGTGATAGTTAGGCAAAAAAAAAAAAAAAAAAAGCCTGCTTTGGTCAGAGAAGGCAGGTGCCAAGAGTTGATGAAACTTCAGACAGAAAAGTCTGCCCATTTAGTTTTTTTCCGTTTCCTTTTCCACCCCCTCTGACTTTGAAGGGCATTTCCTAGGTACTGGGCTCTCTTCTCATTTTGATGGATGCTAATAGCATCGTTAAACTGCAGTTTCCCTAGGCTTACTTAAAAGGATGCTTGGATGTTGTGATGGCACTGTTCCCAATTAGTGCAACACTTCTCACTCGATATTGTCAGTGCCTCTCAAATGGAATGGTTAATTCATGGAAAATAAATTTAAAAGATTTGAGAAACCACTTCCTCCCAAACAGTTGTGCATTGAAACACCATCCAATTCTAAGCTTCTAAATCCACCTTTTATGGAAAATAGCTCCAGGAAACTTAATGGCCCCTCTCGTGCCTCCCTTTTAGAACTGCCAGATAGAATAGAAGATGCCCAGTTAAATGTGAATTTCAGATAAACACAATTTATTTAGTATAAGTATATCCCAAATATTGCACACTGATTTCTCCACCAGATGAAGCAATCCTTCATCTCCAGTTAGAACAGTCTCCAGAAACGAAGCTTAGTCAGTGTCTGATCACTGAAGTGGTTGGTATAAATGAGAAGAGATTTGGCAGTCTGAACAAATAGCCCATTAGATAGCCCGTTAGATGCTTCTTCTGAAAAGAAAGGATGCTGCTCACTCTTTTGAGGCTGTCTGGGACTCACAGAGAGATGGCAATCCTGTATCCCACGGCTCATCTTTCTCCGCTGGCAAGCATGGAAAAGGGGTCTGAAGAAGAAGCCTGGTGGCTGAGCATCAGGAGGACCGGGGGAAAGAGGGAGAGAGAGGAAAAGAGCTGAGACCCTAAGTCTGATTTAGCTTATGACCCTAAACCTGGGTGCTAGTCATCTAACTATATCCACAAAATCCTTGGTGTGAAGAGATGTCTTACCTAACTGGAATGGCTGTTTCTCGGTGTTTCTGAACGATGGAACAGAAGCAGCCCACGCAGACTCATAGGTACTTAGGCAGCAGAGATGAAGAGGGAACCCCCTGGGAACTGCAGGAGTGGTGGAAATCCGGAAGGTCTTCTGACATCTGGGGGACATGTTAAGAGCAGAAGGAGCTTTGATTTTGGTATTCAGTTGCCTCAATTCAAATCCTGTATCTACAACCTACCAGCTGTGTGATCTTAGATAAATAACTTAACCTCTCTGATCCTCAGGTTCCACATCTTTAAAAGGAGAGTGGTAACAACTGCATCTGGAGGCTGGTCAATGAAAATAATCAATAAACAATCTAGAGTAAGAGTTTGTTGTTCAGTTGCTAATTCGTGTCTGACTCTTTGCAACCCCATGAACTGCAGCACACCAGGCTTCCCTGACCATCACCATCTCCCAGAGTTTGCTCAAACTCATGTCCATTGAGTTGATGATACCATCCAACCATCTCATTCTCTGCCACCTTCTCCTCCTGCTCTCAGTCTTTCCCAGTGTCAAGGTCTTTCCAATGAGTCGATTCTTCCCATTAGGTGACCAAAGTATTTGAGCTTCAGCTTTAGCATCAATCCTTCCAATGAATGTTCAGGATTGATTTCTTTTAGGATTGGCTGGTTTTATCCTCTTGCAGGCCAAGGGAATCTCAAGAGTCTTCTCTAGCATCACAGTTTGAAAATATAAATTTTTTCAGTGCTCAACCTTCTTTATGGTCTAGCTCTCACATCCATACATGGCTACTGGAAAGACCATAGGTTTGACTGCCCAGAAAAGTTTTATTTGAGCTAAGCTGAGGATCACAGCCCAGAAGACAGCCTCTCAGGTCACTCAGGAATTGCTCCATTGAAGCGTGGCTTTCAGCACAGCTTTTTATCTTGTCAAAACAAAGAACATTAAACCAGGCCAAGGATGCATTCCTTCAGGATTTTATTGAGTCAGTACAGCTTTGGCACCTAGGAAGGGAGTGTTATGAAAGGAGGACCAGCATTCAGGTCCCAGGGAGGCATTCAGTGTTTATTTTTAACATGGGCATTCTTTGCTTCTGTGGCTTCCCAGGTAGCACTAATGGTGAAGAACCTGCCTGCCAGTGAAGGAGATACATGAGACACAAGACCCCTGGGTCAAGAAGATCTCCTGGAGGAGGAAACGGCAGCCCTCTCCAGTTATTCTTGCCTGGAAAGTTCCATGGACAGAAGAGCCTGGCGGGCTACAGTCTATGGGTCCTCAAAGAGTTGGACACGACTGAGCAACCAGGCTCACATTCTTTATTTCTGGTCAATGTGCCCTTTTCTTTAATAAAGCAGATGTGCAGTGTATGTTTGAGAAGCCACAGACAGGCTGCTGTAGTTAGCATGAAATTTAACTCATGGATAAACCAGAATGGCCTCCCATAGTCAACGTGTGAACGTGTCTTTTATCAGGCTCTTTGAGGGTTAAATAAGACTCATTCAGTGTAAAGTAGGTATTCCCAAAAGTGTGTTCTCCTTTTCTCTTATGTCCATTATTTCCAGGAGATAAATATGTAGAAAAAAGGTTCACAGAATTGAACAACAAATGACACCCTTGTCCTGCAGTGAGCCACCGTTTCTGGCTTCTTCACTACGTTCAGGTTACACACGAGAGAGAAGAGAGGGCAAGATGACGTCACAAGGGCAGGTTTAGATACACAGGCAACTGAGGCCTTTTTTTTTTTTCCCTGCACAGCAAAACTGCCTTTACATACACACACACACTCAATTCAATCATCTTACAGACAGCATTAAAAAAAAAAGCAGTAATTGAGTTGTTCGGAATTATTCATAACAAGTCTTTTCTACATTTCTGGCATAATTGAATAATTCAACTACTTAATGAAGATCTAGTGTTTTTGACTTCCTCAGAACTATAGCAAGGAGAAGGGTCCCTTCTATCCTTTGGGCTCGCCTGGTGGCTCAGAGGGTAAAGCGTCTGCCCACAATGCAGGAAACCTGGGTTCGATCCCTGGGTTGGGAAGATCTCTTGGAAAAGGGAATGGCCACCCACTGCAGTGTTCTTGCCTGGGAAATCCCATGGACAGAGGACCCTGGTAGGCTACAGCCCATGGGATTACAAAGAGTTGGACATGACCGAACGACTGTACTTCACTTCATTTCTATCCTCTGAGGTTCTGTGGTTAATCAAAGAATTAAATTGATTAAGACAGATGGACAGGAGAAAATAAACGACTTTAAATATGTGTCCAAACACAGGAATCCACAAAAATATGAGGTTCAGGGTGATTCTCAGATGACTGAGGCTTACATAGCATCCTGAGTTGAGGAAAGAGACAGACAAGATGGCGCTGGGACTTGGGGTCAGGGTGGGGGGGAAGGAGCCCGTTAGGGGGCAGGTGAGGGGAGGACATAGATGTAAATACCGATAAGGTGCTGATGACAGAAATAGATCTTTTCTGGGGATGCTTGCCAGTGGAAATTTCCATCTAAATGTCCATTTCCTCTCCCGACCCTCCCCTCTCTCCCACCTCTTACGGGAAGGTGAAGAGTTTTTCCTGTGTCTGCTTGTTTTCCCACTGCTTTTAACCTGAAATAATCCATAATCCAAAGTGGCATACCCGGACTGGCAAATTCAGAACTCTTCAAATCCTTCAAAGTAAAGCAATACAAGGTGATAACTAACCAAACTTTACCCAGAAATAGCAGCAGGCTTGAAATAAAGACTTCCTCACAAATCCAAAAAAGAGGGGATATACGTAAACATATAGCTGATTCACTTTGCTGTACAGAAGAAACTGACCCAACATTGTAAAGCAAGTGTTGTTATGGTTCAGTGGCTCATTCGTGTCCGACTCTTGTGATCCCACGGACTGCAGCCCACCAGGCTAATAGATGTAAATACCGATAAGGTGCTGATGACAGAAATAGATCTTTTCTGGGGATGCTTGCCAGTGGAAATTTCCATCTAAATGTCCATTTCCTCTCCCGACCCTCCCCTCTCTCCCACCTCTTACGGGAAGGTGAAGAGTTTTTCCTGTGTCTGCTTGTTTTCCCACTGCTTTTAACCTGAAATAATCCATAATCCAAAGTGGCATACCCGGACTGGCAAATTCAGAACTCTTCAAATCCTTCAAAGTAAAGCAATACAAGGTGATAACTAACCAAACTTTACCCAGAAATAGCAGCAGGCTTGAAATAAAGACTTCCTCACAAATCCAAAAAAGAGGGGATATACGTAAACATATAGCTGATTCACTTTGCTGTACAGAAGAAACTGACCCAACATTGTAAAGCAAGTGTTGTTATGGTTCAGTGGCTCATTCGTGTCCGACTCTTGTGATCCCACGGACTGCAGCCCACCAGGCTTTCCTGTCCATCACCATCTCCTGGAGTCTGCTCAAATTCATGTCCACAGAGTCAATGATACCATCCAAACATCATCCTCTGTCATCCCCTTCTCCTTCTGGCTTCAAACTTTCTCAGCATCAGGATGTTTTCAACCAGACTCCAATAAAAAGAAGAAAGAAAGAAAGAAAGGAAAAAGACTTCCTCAGGATGATCTGTTAGGTTCACAGCCTCTTCAGACCCCGCAGGGAGACCCGAGAACAGCGTTTCAATTTATACTGTGAGTATCAGGACAGCAGGAGAGGCTGGAAGAAAATGCCATTCAACTTGCTTTAATCTGAGTGCCAAAAAGCCAGAACATCTCTGACCTCCCACCCTAGCGAGGTGCTGCCTTGAGAATAGGCTTGACAAGGAAGACCAGTGCACCTGTCCATCTCAGCACCAATGGGTGATGTCCAGTGGGAGTCATCTGCATTGCTGGATGCTAGAGATGGGGAGAACTCGGTGGGGGCTGGATGTGTGTACACAGCAAACCCTCCCTCTCCAGAGACCGGGGTGTGGCAGTGGGCACAGTGGACAGGGCAGCTTGGACCCCTCTCCCCCTCCCCAGAGAACTAGGAACCTGTAAGAGCGCATTGTCATCCCCTAAAGGGAAAAAGAGGGCTTCCCTGGAGGTCCAGTGGTTAAGAATCCACCTTGTAATGCAGGGGACATAGGTTCGATTCTTGGTCTGGGAAGATCCCACTGCAGAGCAAATAAGCCAGTGCCCCGTGGCTACTGAGCCTGTCTCTGGAGCTTTAGAGCCGAAACTGCTGAGTCCACGTGTCACAGCTACTAACGCTGGTGCTCACAAATACCGAGCCAGTACTCTGGAGCCCAGGGGTCACAGCTACTGAGCCCATGCACCCGAGACCCCATGCTCTGCAACAAGAAGAGCCAATGCAGCGAGAAGCCCCCGCGCCACAAGGAGCTCTGCTTTCTGCAGCTGGAGAAAAGCCGTGTGCAGCAACAAAGACCCAGCACAGCCAAAGTAAACAAATAACAAAAAGAAATGATTAAAAAGCAAACAAGGAAAGAGGACTGGATGGTGGATCTCAGGTCTGGCCATGGCTGGGTGATCTGGGTAGCTCATCAGGACATTTGGATTCTAAGAACAACTCTCTGAGCCCGCTGCAGACAAGAGCGCTCCACCAGCAGATTCCACCCAGAAATTAGGACTGCAGATGACTCTTTGTGTTCTCAGCAGTTCCGGCCAGAAACAATTACCCACTTGGCTCATTTAAACAAGTAACAAATGCTAATTGTCTCCACAATTAGCCAAGGACTGTTACAGCGACTTGTGCCTACCAGCTCAAAAATGGGAAGAGTGGTTGGCAGGGACAGAAAAGGAGTGAAAATTCAGCCTCAATGGGTAGTCCACCCCTTCATCCTGCATTTCTTTTCTTTCCATGTGAAGTGAGGGGTGCGAGGTGTAAAAAGAGGGAGATTGGGTAGGTGAAAGAAAAGAAGAAAGTAGATTTGCTCAGTCGTGTCTGACTCTTTGTGACCCCATGGACTGTGGCCCACCAGGCTCCTCTGTCCATGGGGTTCTCCAGGCAAGAATACTGGAGTGGGCTGCCGTTTTNCTTGGGAAGACAGCCAGCCTTGCAGAGTAAAGCTCCATCTTTGAAGACTCCAACGGAGGGAAGAAGGCGTGGGTGGGACTGGTTCACACTTTCCTTCTGAAGTTGTTCACATGGGGAACTGGAGCCCTGTCTGAGCATCACTCTTCTGATCTGTGTTCTTCTGTGTTTTCATCTAGCTCTATGCTTCATTTTCCCCAGATTTTCTGAGGACCTTGTGCAGCTTTTGCTCCAAAAGGATAGTGTTTATCCTCCACTAGGGACAGCAGGTGAACTCAAGCCCTCTGTCTTTTGGAGAGATGTTAATTAAAAAAAAAAAAAAAGCAAGGAATAATAAACCTTTAAAGGAGTTTAGGATTAATACCTACAGTTCAGTTCAGTTCAATTCAGTCGCTCAGTTGTGTCCGACTCTTTGAGACCCCATGAATCGCAGTACGCCAGGCCTCCCTGTCCATCACCAACTCCCGGAGTTCACTCAGACTCACGTTCATTGAGTCCGTGATGCCATCCAGCCATCTCATCCTCGGTCGTCCCTTTCTCCTCCTGCCCCCAATCCCTCCCAGCATCAGGGTCTTTTCCAATGAGTCAACTCTTCGCATAAGGTGCCCAAAGTACTGGAGCTTCAGTTTTAGCATCATTCCTTCCAAAGAAATCCCAGGGTTGATCTCCTTCAGAATGGACTGGTTGGATCTCCTTGCAGTCCAAGGGACTCTCAAGAGTCTTCTCCAACACCACAGTTCAAAAGCATCAATTCTTCTGCGCTCAGCCTTCTTCACAGTCCAACTCTCACATCCATACATGACCACAGGAAAAACCATAGCCTTGACTAGACGGACCTTAGTCGGCAAAGTCATGTCTCTGCTTTTGAATGTACCTACACACAACTGTATATAAAATAGACAATCAACAAGAACCTATAGTATAGCACAGGGAACTCTGCTTAATATTCTGTAATGGCCTATATAGGAAAAGAACCTGGTAAAGAATGGATATGTGTGTGTGTATAATGGAACCACTTTGCTGGACACCTGAAACTAACACAATGCTGTAAATCAACTATACTCCAATATAAAACAAAAATAAATTTCAAAACTTCAAAGGAAATAGGACAGAAAGAAAGAAGGGAGACTGAAGGGTGTTGCTCCATGAAGTCTTCCTGCAGGCAAACACCCTCCATTTACAAATTTCCCACATTCCAACAGATCTGATTGACAAATTTATTCTGCTATCCCAGTGATTGATGAAAGTTGAAACATTCATCAGCCCCAAGGCATTTATATTACAAAAATGATACTTGGAAAGTTTCCCGATTATTCTCCCCAAAGAAATTCACAGTAGCAGGCATTTTAGACAATCCAGGGCTTGTTAGTGTCTCCACGTCAGTAACACATGAACAATATAAATATCGAATCCGTGCATATATATTATTGATGAGTTTTATGTTTCATGTTATTTTTATCAAGAAATATATTGGGTGAAATGCACATTTTAGGTTCATATATATCTTAAGACTTTTCGTGGGCAAATTTTTGCCACTCACATTTGTTTGAAGAATCCAGACTTCTCTGTAATTGTTTAAGGTTTTTCAGATCTCGGTTGACAACTGAGAAACCCATCAGGGTTATCAAGAGATCCCTCCCCTGCTATCAGTGAATTCTTGAACGACACTTGAACTCTGGAGAAGACGGATGGTCTTACTGCTAGAGTGCTTGTGTATGGTGAGGGTCCACTCAAAAGAAATGACAGCAGACACACGGGCAAGGAGGAGATGTGAAATGAAAATAGCTCCTGCTGTACCAGTAAACAAGAGATGCCACAGCCATCAATGATTTCTGGCCTCCAAATGGGAGTGAGGGCTCCCCGAACTGCAGTCCAGTGGATGCTGCCAACTCCTGCAGTGATTGCTGAGGAACTGGGGGAATGCAAGGAGCCAGGGGAACAAGAAAACAGGATTGGCCCCAGATAGCTGAGGAGCTTGTGAAAAGAATGGATTCAGTGAGCTCAGAGGCCTGCACCTTCCCAAACATAGAATGTTAAATTCCTTAACTCGATACCTGATCTTTGATGTTCAGACTGTCTGCTCCCTTTGTTGCAAGTTTATATATAGCCTGACTTCCCTTCCCTTTGGAGCAGTTTTCTCAGAGCTACTGAGATGCTGTCACCCAGGCTAAGAGTCCTAAACGTTCCCACCAAATAAAATCACTCTCTACTTTCAGGTTATGACTATATGGTTTCAGTCGACAGAGGAAAAGTCAGCGGTGTGTCAGAAAATGCGTGTCATCTGCGGTTTTAAGACGGGAGTGTTATATGTTCGAATGTGTGTGTTTTGCCAATGCTAACACTGTCAAATCCACACATGCAGAAGCCCTGAACTCTGCTGGGCTTTTAATCCTAGCAGTGCCCAGCAGCACAGACATTTCACAGACTTTCTCAACAGTGATTAACAGGGCTCAGACTGACCCTCTTTGGAGGGTCCCCTGGTGGGAGGCTACCTGGAACAGCGGCCCTCCCAGGCCATGAGCAAGGGTGAGCAAATGTGACCAGCTTATTTGGCTTCTCTCCTGGAGCAGAAGAGAAAATTCTGGGATGAGTTGTGATAAGGCAGGATAAGCATGCACTTTTTTGCAGTACATTTTCCAGGGGGTATATCCACCTCCCCCCAACTCAAGGCACTAGAATTTGACGACATTCCATTCTGATTCCCCCATGGAGGTCAGCATTCTTAAGTCAAAGCTTCTCAGGACTTGAGAAGGTGAGAAGCCATCCTCAGTTTCTTGGGAGGAATTTCAAAGACTAAAATTCAAACAGCCTCCGACCAGCAGCATGTTCTAGCGCACCTCCTTTTTTTTTTTTTGAAGGCAGCAACTCTCCTGCATCAGGGCAGAGCCCATCTGCTGTGATATCCTGGGATTTGTAAAACAACAGGTCTTGTCAAAGGATGCAGTCAGCAACAGAGCTGTTCCTTACTTTAGCTGCAATGTGGAGAAGTAAGTCTTCTTATCTGATGTATTCAGGGGAATACCTGATGGTGAAACAAAGTTTGTTAAGGGATCACAGATACAGAATATTTTACTTTAACTTAGAAGATATGCTAAGTCACTTCAGTCGTGTCCGACTCTGTACGACCCCAGAGATGGCAGCCCACAGGCTCCACCATCCCTGGGATTCTCCAGGCAAGAACACTGGAGTGGGTTGCCATTTCCTTCTCCAATGCACGAAAGTGAAAAGTGAAAGAAGTCGCTCAGTCGTGTCGGAAACGACTGAACTTAGAAGATATAGAAATATAATTTCTTGGCCACTCTTGGTTTTAGAGCCAAGTTCTCTCCTTTGAGTGAGGCCTACTGATTGGGGTTCTCCAACATTTTTCTTGCAAAACCACACCTTTATTGCCTTGTGTAAAATTTCCAGATATGATTTCTCATGGAGCAAAAACTTTAGAATTCTTAGAAAGCACTGTGAGGGTCAAATCTTAGATTTGTACAATTGCCATTCTATCCCCTAGTTGTTCATCCTTCTCTTGGCCACACTTTTCCAAAACCATTTTAAGAGACTCATTCTTATCGAGTCTTTCCAGAATATTTGTCTTACTTTTCGTCGAAACCATAGCTCTTTTCTTAGGCATGCATATTTCATAGATTTCATGTAGCATTTATTTAAATTACATAATTACAGCAATGAATGTAGCTGAGCTTATTAGAGGACAGCCCACTGGCTTCAGGCTAAAGGCCACTTTGAACCTGCTTGTCAGAGGATCTGCAAATATTGGTTAATCCTGCAAAGGAGCGTCTGCTGTAGAAGCCAGCAAGCGAGCTGAGTCACTTCAGTCATGTCTGACTCTTTGCAACCCTATGGATTGTAGCCCACCAGGTCCATCTGTACATGGGATTCTCCAGGCAAGAATATTGGAATGGGTTGCCATTTCCTCCTCCAAGGGATCTTCCTGACCCAGGGATCAAACCCGCCCTCCTGTATTACAGGCAGATTCTGTACCCACTGAGCCATCAGAGCAGGCCTCGCTGTAGAAAATACAGTCCACTGTAAGATCCTCCAGCTCCTCACCTCCTGTATATGCAGGATATGTAAACTTCCCCAGGGCTTACCATAGCTGCAGGCGGACAGGCAGGCACCATAATATCAATCAGTTCAGTTCAGTTCAGTCGCTCAGTNAGTTCAAAAGCATCAATTCTTCAGTGCTCAGCTTTCTTCACAGTCCAACTCTCACATCCATACATGACCACAGGAAAAACCATAGCCTTGATTAGATGGACCTTAGTCAGCAAAGTAATGTCTCTGCTTTTGAATATGCTATCTAGGTTGGTCATAACTTTTCTTCCAAGGAGTAAGTATCTTTTAATTTCATGGCTGCAGTCACCATCTGCAGTGATTTTGGAGCCCAGAAAAATAAAGTCTGACACTGTTTCCACGTCTATTTCCCATGAAATGATGGGACCGGATGTCATGATCTTCGTTTTCTGAATGTTGAGCTTTAAGCCAACTTTTTCACTCTCCTGTTTCACTTTCATCAAGAGGCTTTTTAGTTACTCTTAAGTTTCTGCCTACCATGCTACATGGTAAGGCCAAAAAAAAAGAGAGAGAGAGAGAGCGAAAGAAGCAGAAGAGAAAGCAGTGGTCACATATTTGTCAAGATACCATGGAAAGTGATGGCCACGGAATAATGAAACATGGTGAAGATGACGTAAGGACCAGTATGAATGACCATCATTTGTCTTTTACTCTGTCATGTATATTTGGTTATAGGACTCCTGGGTGTTGTTAACCTGACTTGAACGTTTGCAGACATTGGTTCAATAATCCTGATTTAAACAGCAATGACTATCTGTTCTAGAAAGTGATGTGGTTTGAGAGCCGTTAAGCCAATCAGTCACCACAACATTGTCCCCTTAACTGCTACCCAAACTGCATAGAAGATATGGATGGAGATGAAGAGTATCAGGCAAGCCGGGCAGCAGCGTGTTTTCTTATACATTTTCACTGGGTTTAGCTTAAAACCAGGAACCAAGCAAATCCCTGTGTGCGTGCTAAGTTGTTTCAGTCATGTCTGACTCTTTGTGACCCCGTGGACTGTAGCCCACCAGGCTCCTCTGTCCATGGGGTTCTTCAGGCAAGAATACTGGAGTAGGTTGCCATGCCCTCCTCCAGGGGATCTTCCTGACCCAGGGATCGAACCTGCGTCTCTTATGTCTTCTGCATTGGCAAGCAAGTTCTCTACCACTAGTGCCACCGGGGAAACCTGCTAGACAAACGTATCAGGCAAAAATCCATGTGTCCCAAGCCGGTTCCACAGTTGACACAGAGGTATCAGTATTCATGGGACTGAATATATCTGAAAAGATCAATATTTCAGGGGCAAGATAGAATCTGATTAGTGGCCACAGTTTTGTATGTATGAGTGTTTTCAAAATGCTGTTTATAACAGAAGTTTTCAGGATAATGGTATCGTCTTCCCTGTGTTATTGTTCAGAAAACCCTAAGCAGATGGCTCCTAAAAGGAAAAAACTACCAACCTGTCATGTGCTTTAAGTGATGAACAAGTATAGTAGGTTTAAGAAATCAAAGAGGGGTTGATAAAATCAGATTATAAACCACCCAGGAGGCTCACAGCAGAGAATGTGTTCAGGTGCAGGGGAAGGGATTTAGGATTAGGGAGGAGCTTGCCACAGGCTAAATTTGCAAAGAGAAAGATTACCCTGGGCCTGACTGGCAGGAAGTTAAGGGACAACCTGAAAAGGGAGTTGTAGAAGCCAACACACATCGAGCACATACTATGTGCATGACATCATGCTAAGTATTTCACATATATTAACTCACTGAATCTTCAGAATAACCCCACAAAGTAGGTTTCCAGTTTTAATCCATTTAACAAGCGGGGAGATGGAGGCGTATAGCAGATAAATAAGTGGAGCCCAGGTCACATAGCCAGTAACTGGAGGAGCTAACTTTAGATCCAGGTTTTGTGGAATCTGAAAGTTTTGTTTTATAGGATTGAGAACCTCTTTCACAAATAGAATACACACTTACAAATGTGAAATACAGGTGCAGGACCTTGGAAGAGGCTGTAAGTGAAGGGCCCTGAATCTTCGCGTCACTAACTCTACTGTGAATATATCTCTGGATGGATCAGAATTTGAACACAGGCCATCTGGTTCTAGACCCTGAGTTTTAGTGATTCCACTGTCCTGGTGAGTACAAAGCCCTCGTGAGGCTACCCAAAGGGAGAGTTCCAGAGTGGGGAGGTACAAGACCCACTCACTCTAAGCATGTGTTTTGCCTTCTATAAGACTGACCAATGGCACCCCACTCCAGTACTCTTGCCTGGAAAATCCCATGGGCGGGGGAGCCTGGTGGGCTGCAGTCCATGGGGTCACTAAGAGTCAGACACGACTGAGTGACTTCACTTTCACTTTTTACTTTCATGCATTGGAGAAGGAAATGGCAACCCACTCCAGTGTTCTTGCCTGGAGAGTCCCAGGGACAGGGGAGCCCCATCTATGGGGTCACACAGAGTCAGACACGACTGAAGTGACTTAGCAGCAGCAGCAAGACTGACCATGCTAGAGTGTTTCTCCATAAAGCTGATGTGAACAATGTCAGCATTCATCCTTCCTTCTGTCCATTCATCTCTCCATCCATCATCCTCCCAATCCCTTCAGTTAATCCAGTCTACAAATATTGATTAAGTACCTATCATTACAAAGAGGCTTTAGTTGATGGGCATTGGGAGATGAATATGACAGAGGACAGTGGGGGAGAAGAGTCAGAAAACAAATTTAATAGGTCATGATCAGCACTGTAATAATAGTTTGTGCTTATTGAGGATTGCTAAGGATTTTGCCAGGTTAACCTGAATGGCAGGGACTTCCCTGGCAGTCCAGTGGTTAAGATTTCCCCTTTCAATGCATGGGGTGCACGTTTGATCCCTGGTTGGGGAGCTAAGATCCTATATGCCTCAAAGCCAAAAAAACGAAACATAAAGCAAAAGCAATGGTGTAACACATTCAATTAAGACTTTAAAAATGGCCCACATCAAAATGGCTTTAAAAAAAAAAAAGCTAAATGAAACTGGCAGGTTTGAGACCCGTTTCTCTCTGTCCATATATTTTTAAAAGCATCCAAACAAACATACCTACAATAGTAAAATATGAGTTTGACTGCAAGTTTGAAATAATGTCATAGATCTTTATTCTTTTAGAGGAGATGGAAAAGGTTTACATCCTCTGTTCCCCTGACACGTCTCTAAATGTCTGTCCTGATCCCAGCACTTCTCTCTTAATGGTAGCTGCTGGAGACTTCTTGTCTCTCTTACCATGTAGTGTTCCCGCATCATCATGCTTCTCCATTTTTATCACTTTTTTATGCACTGAGTACTTTTAACATATGACCCTCCCTCCCACTGTGAAAGGCCTCAGAAGCAGAGCTCATTTTCTGTTGTCTCCTTTTCTGATGAGAATCACACGCCCCGGAATTACTATGTATAACTTCTACAAATACCAGAAGCAACGCTAAGAACAAATATTTATAGAGCTCTTGCTACAAGTCAGACTCTCTTCTAAGTGCTTAACATACTAATTTACTTATTCCTTAAAAATCATGTAAGTTAAGTATTATCCCATTTTAGGGATGAGGAATTTGAGGCCCAGAGAGATAAGGTAACTGGCTCAAGGTTGCAAAGTGAGTAATGTACAGAGTTTGGTTTCAAACTTAAGTTGTCTGATATCAGACCACTTAAGTCCTTAAGCACATTTATTGTCTCTAAATGTAGCAACAATACAGTTGAGGAAAGGAAACTCAAGAGAGGTTTAATAGCTTATTCAAGTCATACAGCCAATGTATAAAAAGTGATAATCATGTATGATATCCCTTTGATGTGGATCTAAAAAATGATACAAATAAACTTATTAACAAAGCAGAAATAGACACACTGACATAGAAACTTATGGTTACCAAAGGGGAAAGGTGGGGGAGGGATAAATTAGGTATTTGGGATTAAAAGATACACGCTGCTATATATGAAATAGATAACCAATAAGAACGTACTGTATAGCACAGAGAATTCTATTCACTATCTTGTAATAACCTATAATGGAAAGAAATCTGAAAAAGACTATATATAGATATGAAAGTGAAAGTGTTAGTCTGTCAGTCTTGTCTGACACTTTACAACTCCATGGACTGTAGCTTGCCAGGATCCTCTCTCCATGGGATTTTCCCAGGCAAGAATATTGGAGTGGGTAGGCATTCCCTTCTCCAGGGGAATGTTCCTGACCCAGGGATCGAGCCCAGGTCTCCTGCAATGCAGGCAGATTCTTTACTGTTTGAGGCACCAGTTTTGAATATCACCTTTTTCATTTAAATTTTTTATCTGAAATGTTGTAAATCAGCTATACTTCAAGAAAAGATAAAAAGTTAAAAAGGTGATATTCAAACCCAGATAGAAGCAAATCTAGAATTGGTACTCATAATGACTATCTTACATTATGGAACTTCCACAAAGAACATTTAACTCATATTGAGGATGTAATGAATTTCCAGAGGAGTTGCATCCAAGTTGAGTTTTGAAGTGTTGCAATGTGAGTTAAAATAGTTGATATACAAAAAATGCTTCTCATATTTAATTATGCAATTTTATGAGTTTAGACATATGCATCAGTTCAGTTCAGTTCAGTTGCTCAGTTGTGTCCGACTCTTTGTGACCCCGTGGACTGCAGCATGCCAGGTTTCCCTGTCCATCACCAACTCCCGGAGCCTACTCAAACTCTTGTCCATTGAGTCGGTGATGCCAAACAATCTCATCCTCTGTCATCCCCTTTTCCTGCCACCTTCAATCTTTCCCAGCATCAGGGTCTTTTCCAGTGAGTCAGTTCTTTGCATCAGGTGGCCAAAGTATTGGAGCTTCAGCTTCAGTGTCAGTCCTTCCAATAAATATTCAGGACTGATTTCCTTTAGGATGGACTGGTTTGATCTCCTTGAAGTCCAAGAGACTCTCAAGAGTCTTCTCCAATACTACAGTTCAAAAGCATCAATTCTTCAGTCCTCAGCTTTCTTTATAGTCCAACTCTCACATCTGTACATGACTACTGGAAAAACCATATGGTTTTTCTATATGGATCTTTGTTGGCAGTGCCTCTGTTTTTTAATATGCTGTCTAGGTTGGTCATAGCTTTTCTTCCAAGGAGCCAGCGTCTTTTAATTTCATGGCCGCAGTCACCATCTGCAGTGATTTTGGAGCCCCCCAAATATAAAGTCTCTCACTGTTTCCATTGTTTCCTCATCTATTTGCCATGAAATGATGGGGCCAGAGGCCATGATCCTAGTTTTCTGAATGTTGAGTTTTAAGCCAACTTTTTCACTCTCCTCTTTCACTTTCATCAAGATGTTCTTTGGTTCTTCTTTGCTTTCTGCCATAAGGGTGGTGTCATTGCATATTTGAGGTTATTGATATCTCTCCCAGCAATCTTGATTCCAGCTTGTGCTTCATCCAGCCCGGCATTTTGTATGATATACTCTGCATATAAGTTAAATAGGCAGGGTGACAATATAGGGCCTTGCCGTACTCCTTTCCCAATTTGGAACCAGTCTGTTGTTCCATGTCCAGTACTAATGGTTGCTTCTTGACCTGCATACAGATTTTTATTGAATTTGAAGCAAAGACTGTGAGTGGTAGAAAAATTAATGGCACCCCCAGTTGTCCATGTCCTAATCTCTGGAACCTGTATGTTACCTTATCTGGCAGAAAAGACTTTCTAGATATCATTACAGGCCTTGAGAAGGGGAGATTATCCTAGGTGACCTTGAGGGGCCCACTGTAATCACAAAAGGTCTTATAAGGGAAACAATGAGGTAGAAGTGATAGAGAGAGAGGAAATAGACAGACAGAAGCAGAGGTTAGCATGATATAGGGAAGGGCCCATAAGCCAAGGGAGTTAGGGTACTTCTAGTATCTGGAAAAGGAAAAAAATTCTCCCCTAGAGCCTCCAGGCTGCTAACACCTTAATTTAGGACTTCTGAGCCCCAGACCTGTAAGATAAAAAAATTTATGTTGCTTTAATCCACTAGATTTATGGTAACTTGTTACAGCAATTTTGGGAAACTAATATATGCTGCATAATTTCCATCATTTTATCCATACTGAAAAATTTTTGATGTTTCTATAATGTTATATATATATGCTTAAAAAGTGTGTATTAATTTTTGAATATCATTTTTTCATATATCTAATACATCAAGTCCATCCTAAGGGAAATCCATCTGGGTGTTCACTGGAAGGACTGATGTTAAAGCTGAAACTCCAGTATTTTGGCCACCTGATACGAAGAGCTGACTCATTTGAAAAGACCCTGATGTTGGGAAAGATTGAAGGCAGGAGGAGAAGGGAACGACAGAGGATGAGATGGTTAGATGGCACCACTGACTCAATGGACATGAGTTTGGGTAAACTCCAGGAGATGGTGATGGACAGGGAGGCCTGGCGTGCTGCAGTTCATGGGGTCGCAAAGAGTTGGACACGACTGAGTGACTGAACTGAACTGAACTGAATACATCAAGTTTTAGAAAATTGTCATCAAATAGTCTATTTACTTCCTAAATTTCTATTAATTTTCCTAAAAAACTGTTAAGAGTGGTGTGTTAGAATATTTTTACAAAGATTTTATTTCTCTTATTTATTCTTATTATGTAAAAGTTTGCTTTATGTATTTTGAGTAGGTGTTATTAAGTATAGCATTCAATTTAGTTATATTTTCCTATCAAACTAAATTTAGTTAATAAAACTTTGTTTTTTCTTAAACTTTAACAATTTTTTTGGCTGTAAATTCTATTCTATCTCATGTTAACATAGGGATGTAAACTATGTTTGGTTAGTTAGTGTCTGTTAAGTCCTCTTATGTGCTTTTATTTTCAGTATTCTCATATTCTTATATATAAGTTTTTAATAAGCAATAAGTAATTAATTTAAGGGTGCTTATATAGTCTGAAAATATATCTTCTAATCTAGGTATTTAATTTATGATATATTTGGGTTTTACTATAACATATAATTTGTATAGTCAAGGCTATAGTCTTCCCAGTGGTCATGTACTGTTGTGACAGCTGGACCGTGAAGAAGGCAGAACACCAAGGAATTAATGCTTTTGAAATGTGGTGCTGGAGAATACTCCTGGGAATCCCTTGGACAGTAAGGGTATCAAATCAGTCAATCTTAAGGGAGATCAACCCTGAATACTCCAAAGGTCTGATGCTGAATCTGAAGTTCCAGTGTTTTGGTCATCTAATGTGAATAGCCAACTCATTGGAAAGTCCTGATGCTGGGAAAGATTGAGGGCAGAAGGAGAAGAGGGCATCATAAGATGAGATGGCTGGATGGCATCATCAATGCAATGGACATGAACTTGGGCAAACTTTGGGAGATGATGAGGAACAGAGAGGCCTGGTGTACCACAGTTCATGGTACTGCAAAGAGTTGGATATGACTGGGTGACTGAAGAACAACTTTTTTCTATCTTCTTTTTCTACTTTTTATTGATTTCTTTTGAATTGATAATACTTCTCATTATTGTTTCTCTTTTATATTAGCTTATATATTATATATGCTACTATATTATATGATTATCTTAGAAATTTGCCAACATCTGCTGATTCATGGAAAAAGCAAGAGAGTTCCAGAAAAACATCTGTTTCTGCTTTCTTGACCATGCCAAAGCCTTTGACTGTGTGGATCACAATAAACTGTGGAAAATTCTGAAAGAGATGGGAATACCAGACCACCTAAGGTGATGGAATTCCAGTTGAGCTGTTTCAAATCCTGAAAGATGATGCTGTGAAAGTGCTGCACTCAATTTGCCAGCAAATTTGGAAAACTCAGCAGTGCCCACAGGACTGGAAAAGGTCAGTTTTCATTCCAATTCCAAAGAAAGGCAATGCCAAAGAATGCTCAAACTACCGCACAATTGCACTCATCTCACATGCTAGTAAAGTAATGCTCAAAATTCTCCAAGCCAGACTTCAGCAATACGTGAACCGTGAACTCCCTGATGTTCAAGCTGGTTTTAGAAAAGGCGGAGGAACCAGAGATCAACATCCGCTGGATCATGGAAAAAGCAAGAGAGTTCCAGAAAAACATCTGTTTCTGCTTTCTTGACTATGCCAAAGCCTTTGACTGTGTGGATCACAATAAACTGTGGAAAATTCTGAAAGAGATGGGAATACCAGACCACCTAACCTGCCTCTTGAGAAATCTGTATGCAGGTCAGGAAGCAACAGTTAGAACTGGACATGGAACAACAGACTGGTTCCAAATAGAAAAAGGAGTACGTCAAGGCTGTATATTGTCACCCTGCTTATTTAACTTCTATACAGAGTACATCATGAGAAACGCTGGACTAGAAGAAGCCCAAGCTGGAGTCAAGATTGCTGGGAAAAATCTCAATCACCTCAGATATGCAGATGACACCACCCTTATGGCAGAAAGTGAAGAGGAGCTAAAAAGCTCCTTTTGCTGAAAGTGAAAGAGACAATATCTATTATAATATTATACCTTTATAGCTCCTTTCTGTAAGTGTATTCACCTAAATATTATATTACAATAATTAGTACTTATTGAGTACTCATTGTATTCTGAGTTAGTCCTTACAACCCTCCCTACCATATAAATATAATTACCCCCTATTATTCAGAGACTCTGAAGAGCTTCTGAAGGTAACATATTCAGGAAGTTGGTGAGGCAACACTTGGCCTTGTTTGAAAGTACAGTAACTCAATGGGAAGACAGATGAGTTAAAAATAATGAAGTGTAGGAGCAATGGAAAGTTACCAAGAGCAGGTGACATGTGACCTGTGACATGTGACTTGGAGGATGAGGTTGGATTCTTGAAGGAGGAGAAGATGGGTATGAGAGTGGAGAGAGAATCTCCTGGTAGAAAACAAAGCAATGGGGACTTCAAAGAGCATGGTTTATGGAGGAAGTAACACACAGTTGAGTGTAGCTGAGGAATCTGTAGCCAATAGATACGTTGTGGTGCCTGCAAGTGCCAGGAGGAAGGTCTCCTACTGCGATTAGGAGCAGATGGAATCCTGACCCAAAGGCAGCAAAGTCTCTGGTGTTACCAGGAACATAAACCCATGTGACTTGGCTTGAACATGTGAGATGGCTGAATCAGATTCTCTCTTTCAAAATTTTGAAACAAAGATAGCAAGACTACTGCTAGTCTGTGGAGGACCCTAGAATAGGGAAGTTATCTGAATTTGGGGTCTCAGGAAGTTATCTGAGGTCATGTGAAACTGTTCCAAACTGGGAAAGGAGTGTGTCAAGGCTGTATGCTGTCACCTGCTTATTTAACTTCTATGCAGAGTACAACATGTGAAATGCCAGGCTGGATGAATCACAAGCTGGAATCAAGATTGCTGGGAGAAATATCAATCACCTCAGATATGCAGATGACACCATTTTATGGCAGAAAGCAAAGAGGAACTAAAGATCCTCTTGATGAAGGTGGAAGAGAAGAGTGAAAAAGCTGGCTTAAAACCCAACGTTCAAAAAACTAAGATCATGGCTTCTGGTTCCTTCACTTCATGGCAAATAGATGGGGGAAAAATGGAAACAGTGACAGACATTATTTTCTTGGGTTCCAAAATCACTGCAGATGGTGATTGCAGCCATGAAACTAAAAGACGCTTGCTCCTTGTTTAAGACCAATTTAGACAACTTATTCAAAAGCAGAGACATTACTTTGCCAACAAAGGCCCATCTAGTTAAAGCTATGGTTTTTCCAGTAGTCATGTATAGATGTGAGAGTTGGATGATAAAGAAAGCTGACACTGAAGAATTGATGCTTTTGAACTGTGGTGTTGGAGAACTCTTGAGAGTCCCTTGGATAGCAAGGAGATCTAACCAGTCAACCCTAAAGGAAATTAGTCCTGAATATTCATTGGAAGAACTGATGCTGAAGCGCCAATACTTTGGCAACCTGATGTGAAGAACTGACTCATTTGAAAAGACCCTGATGCTGGGAAAGATTGAAGGCAGGGGGAGAAGGGGATGACAGAGGATGAAATGGTTGAATGGCATCACCAACTCAATGAACATGAGTTTGGGCAAGCTCTAGGGGTTGGTGAAGGACAGGGAAGCCTGGTGTGCTGCAGTCTATGGGGTCTGAGTCAGGTACAACTGAGCAACTGAACTGAACTGAAACTTGATAAGGTAGCTGGCTATAGAAAAAGTGTAGTGAGTGCAGAGATTAGCAAAGATGGAAAACCATGAGGTCTCTGAGGAAAAGAAGTGGGGGCATCAGCTCTCTAGTTTCTGCTGCATTTACAGTTCTTAACTCTTTAGGGCTCATGAGGCAGTCTAGTTTCTGTCTTGATCCCAGAGACCTCTGTATCCTAAAATTAGGGGAATCATATGATCTGTTATTCAAACTGGCATATTTTTGAAAGTGGAAGTGGGTACTATTAATAATTGCAAGCATTAACTGGACAATGACAGATATGAACTGGGATGTAGGCAATGGTGGGTAGAAGAACCACTTCTCTCCAGAAAATGACAGTGATGATGATGGGAGCAGCCTAACTAAATTTAATTTGTAGTGTTTGCCGATTTCCATGATATAAATAATACCACCACAGTTGATTCTAAACTCCCAAGGCAAAATCAGCTGGTTGCAAATTCCTGAAGGTTTAATAATCAGCTTCCTCAAGCTGTGGCAAGTCAGCTCCAGCAGGCTGCTGGATGCACACTGCCCCACCTACAGTCCTCTCTCCACCAGGTCCACTCTCCTTCATTTTCACTTAGGTTTTGTTGAGAGCATGTGATTCTCACAACTCCAACAAAAGTACTGATAGAACAGTGATGCATTTGGGTGTGAAACTAGTGGGAAGTCTGCTTCCCAGCCTCCCTTGTACCTCCTCGAAGGGACAGCCTCCCTGCAGCCCCCTCTCACTCCCAGGTGCTTAGCACCATGAGGAATATGCAGAAGCTGTCAGTAAATACTGCTGATTAATGCTTCCGAGGTCATGCCTTGGCTCCCTTAGAGGAAGGTTGGTGGTATTAGGTGGTATTAGTCTTTCGGTCATGTCTGATTCTTTGTGACCCCATGGAGATAGCCTACCAGGCCCGTCTGCCCTTGGAATTCTCCAGGCACAAATACTGGAGTGGGTAGCCATTCCCTTCTCCAGTATTTTTCCTGACCCAGGGATTGAATCTGGACCTCCTGAATTGCAGGCAGATTCTTTTCCATCTGAGCCACCAGAGAAAGGTTACCCAGCAGTGGTTTGCAATTTGCCTGTCAGCAGTGGGATAGCACCTTTGTGACAGGTTAGCCAACAGCAGCTTCTCAGAGGATTCTGAGACCTGGGCTCTAACATTCTCCCCCAGGGCTGATTTATTTATTCAGTCGAGGGAATGGTTATGGTTAAGTTGCTCAGTTGTGTCCGACTCTTTATGATCCCATGACCTGTAGCCTGCCAGGCACCTCTGTCCATGGGATTTTCCAGGCAAGAATACTGGAGTGGGTTGCCATTTTCTTCTCCAGAGGATCTTCCTAACCCAGGGATTGAATCCAGGTCTTCCACATTGCAGGAAGACTCTACCATCTGAGCCACCAGGGGATCCTTATAGCCACATGAGTACTAAATGTCTGATCAGGGTTCCCTTTAACTTTCTCATATTGGCCTGAGGCAACTGCTGTTACACTTATTCCTCAGTCTTCATTCTTCAAATAACACAATCCTTGCCTTTCAAAAAGCAGAGTCTCCAAGCTGCTCTGGAAATAAATTGGTTACCCAAGTTTATTAGATGAGCCTTGCTTGTGCAAACACATTCTTACTTGGACTTTATATTTTTCTCCCCCCCCCTTTTTTTATCTTATTTCTGCTTATATATAAAGATTTTTATACCTTTTTGAAGAATAGTGAAATATCAGAAGAATTCAGTTTCTAACAGACTTCCTACAAGCAATTTTCCTTGTTTCTGAGAAATGATAAGACTGGGCGACCTTGCCTCTGGAAATCCTAAATGTATTCATTAGTTCAATGGTTGATGTTGCTGGGGCAGAATTTAGTCCAGGTCAAACACACATATGCTCGTATATACACATGCTAATACACAGACACACAATTTCTATTCCAATTGTTCTCAGCTGAAAGGAAATCAGGTGTAATGACGATTCTGCACTTGTCCTACCACCATCCTTTTTAAGTGATTTGATTAAATAGTTGTTTATTTAAGAAAGTCTTCCCAGTTTATGTGCAGCCAATAACATAATTATTTTCCAAGGTGAATTATATATATAAAAATTAAGGTACGAAATCATACCTGTGTGCAAAGACTCTTAAATATCAGCTTTCCGTACACATGCATCGAGTCAAGAGATTAGGATTCACTGTTTCTGATACTTTTGGTTGTGGCAAGAGTTGTTAACTTTCCTAACCTGTGCATGCATGTGTGCTAAGTCTCTTCAGTGATGGCTGACTCTTTGCGACCTGGAGGACAGTAGCTGTCTGGATCCTCTGTCCGTGGGATTCTCCAGGCAAGAATACTGGAGTGGGTTACCGTGCCATCTTCCTGCCCCAGGGATTGAACCCATGTCTCTTCTGTCTCCTGCCTTGGCAGCTGATTTCCTTATGACTAGTGCCACCTGGGAAGCCCCTTATAACCTGAAGTGTTATGAAATCAATTCACCACAAAATGCTATGGAACTACAATGTGTCCATTAATGTCTTTGATAATGTGAAATAATGCTATACATCTAAATAACAGATGTTCATAAAGTGGTATATATGTGTATGTGTATATACATGTTCATGTATGTATATAAAACTATTTACTAAAGCAATTTTTACAATTGTGTAAAAGAGTAAAAATTATGCAATCTAATAAATAAGGTGATTTAATTTGCAGTCACTTAATGAATTGCTATCAGACCATTTAAAACTGTGTTGTAGAATATTTGCTGCTGTGGAAAGATATTCAGAACATATTGCCAAGTGGTGAAAATAATCTACAAAACTTTATGTAACATTTTTACCCATATGGTTATGGTGTTTTGTGTGTGTGTGTGTTTCATAAGACTGGAAAAATGTATACCAACATGATCTGTGAACACTGACTATAGCTGGGTGGAATGATTACACTGGTTTATGTCCTATTTCCATTGCTGATTGTGCTCTGTCTTTACTTCTTGAGCATGCTTCGCTGCTGAAGTTAAAGGAAAAGTTACTCTTAATGAACTCATTGAGTTTTGAAGGAGGTAGAATTACACACAGTTAACTATAAAGTGAGGCATGTATATGTATTAAATATGGACTAGTATATGTACTTAAATAGTATATGTACTATTTAGTACATGTACTAAACTTATGGAGGTCTTCCCTGGTGACTCAGAATCGGCCTGCAATGCAGGAGATGCAAGAGACGGGGGTTTGATCCCTGGGTTGGGAAGATCCCCTGGAGAAGGAAATTGCAGCCCACTCAGGTACTCTTGCCTGGGAAATCCGATGGACAGAGGAGCCTGGCTGGCTAGAGTCCACGGGGTTGCAAGAGCTGGACATGACTTAGCCACTAAACTACCACAACACCACCAAACTTCTGGCATAGGGGCATGTGAGTACATTTTAGAAAGATGATTAGGGTAGCCTAGAGGAAAGGGTACACCTTAGGTGACATGAACGGATCCTTGCTTAAAGAGTTAAGGAATCTAACTTATCCCCCTATGGAGCAAGGAGAACAAAGCTTTTACTGTACTATTAATTAGAATTCAGCTTTGCATAGTCTGTGGTTACAGACTTCAGTGAAATTGGTGCAGGATCCTATTCTCAAAGGGTTACAAAGCACATATTGTTGTCAGAGTAATTCTAGTACAGAAAGATGGTATCCTTGGAAAAAAGATAAAGTACATTTTATATGGACAAACCACATTAGACATTTCATAGTTTTAAATGTTAAACAGTAATGAACATTTCTAGGAATCGTGTCAACTTTTTCACTTAAAAACAAATGACTTTATTTTCCATAAATGCAAAACAACATATTTTTAACAGTTTATCTGATGGGAAACATTTGAACTGAAATATAACACTAAAATATAATGCTGAAATATAACATTTGAACTGAAACAAACACTGTGATGGTTCCCAATTAAGGGATCAAGGTAACCAAGAATAAATCTCTATAAAGCAAGCGTCCTATCCTATTCCACTTCTCCCCATTGTGCTTGGCACAGTGCCTGGCACATGATAGGCATTCACCAAAAGTATGCATATATGATAGAGCTGGGAAATGTACTTACTTGAATGTCTCTAGTCTGCTCACTGTTGAATAGAATAGCATGATGGAAAGAATAATGGATTGAGAGACCAATGACTTCAGTTTTAATCCCAGCTGTTCTATTAACTCAGGATATGACTTCTTTTTGTGGCTCTATTTACCTGTTAGCTATAAAGGAGACTGCATAGATGAACTCCAATGGGAGTTTTCTCCATAATTATTAATAAGTACCTAAGGTTCTAAGGGATCCCACAAGGGTTTTTTTCCTTTCTCTCCCTATGGCCCAAGCTCTTGTATTTGTTAATGTAGTCTTCTGTGTGTTAGGCATTGTGCTACGTCATACAGAATAGGCCTGTAAATAAGACACACACAGTCTTTGGCATTTGGGTCTCTTCCTCCAGTGAGAGTGTGGTGTGCCCTCCTACTCAACTGATTATATTTTTAAAAATTTTACTCATCGTTTAATGTATGATCTTATAGTTGTTGTTTTACAGTTGCCCAGTTGTGTCCAACTCTTTGCAATCCCAGGGACTGCAGCATGCCAGGCCTCCCTGTCCCTCACCGTCTCCTGTAGTTTGCCTAAGTTCATGTCCACTGGTGATGCCATCCAGCCATCTCATCCTTTGATGCCCTCTACTCCTGCCCTCAATCTTTCCCAGCATCAGGACTTTTCCAATGAGCCATTTGTTCGTATCAGATGACCAAAATACTGGAGCTAAAGCTTCAGCATCAATCCTTCAGATGAATATTCATGGTTGATTTCCCTTAAGATTTACTGGTTTGATCTCCTTGCTGTCCCTGGGACTCTCAGGAGTCTTCTCTAGAACCACAGGTTGAAGGCATCAGTTCTTTGATGCTCTGCCTTCTTTATGGTCCAGCTTTCACAACCGTACATAACCACTGGGAAGACCATAGCCTTGACTAACCAGACCTTTGTCTCTGCTTTCCAACACACTGTCTAGGTTTGTCATAGATTTCCTGCCAAGAAGCGATCATCTGATTTCATGGCTGTAGTCACCATCCACAGTGATTTTTAGAGCCCAGGAAGAGAAAATCTGTCACTACTTCCACCTTCCCCCTTCTATTTGCCATGAAAGAATGGTGCTGGATGGTGCTGGATGCCATGGTCTTAGTTTTTTTAATATTTAGTTTTAAACCAGCTTTTTCACTCTCCTTCTTCACCTTCATCAAGGGGCTTTTTAATCCCTCTTCAATTTCTGCCATTAGAATGGTATCATCTGCATATCTGAGATTGTTGATATTTCTCTCACCTATCTTGATTCTAGCTTGTAACTCATCCAGCCCAGCATTTCTCATGATGTGCTCAGCATATAAGCTAAACAAACAGGGTGACATCAGATAGCCCTGTCGTACTGCTTTCTCAGTCTTGAACCAAGCTGTTGTTCCATACAGGGTTCTAACTGTTGCTTCTTGACCCATATATGGGTGTCTCAGGAGTTAGATAATATAGTCTGGTGTTCTCATCTCTTTAAGAGCTTTCCACAGTTTGTTATGATCCATACAGTCAAAGGCTATAGCGTGAAATGAAACAGAGGTACATGTTTTTCTGGAGTTCCCTAGCTTTCTCTATGATCCAGTGATTGCTGGCAATTTGATCTCTGGTTTCTCTTCCTTTTCTAAACCCAGCTTGGACATCTGTATGTTCTTTGTTAACATAATGCTGAACCTAGCATGCAAGATTTTTAAACATGACCTTACTAGTATGCTTAAAAAGAGATGGGAATACCAGACCACCTGACTTGCCTCCTGAGAAATCTGTATGCAGGTCAAGAAGCAACTGTTAGAACTGGACATGAAACAACAGACTGGTTTCAAATCGGGAAAGGAGTACGTCAAGGCTGTATATTGTCACCCTGCTTATTTAACTTATATGCAGAGTACATCATGAGAAACGCTGGGCTGGAAGAAGCACAAGCTGGAATCAAGATTGCCAGGAGAAATATCAATAATCTCAGATATACAGATGACACCACTCTTAATGGCAGAAAGCAAAGAAGTACTATGGAGCCTCTTGATAAAAGTGAAAGAGGAGAGTGAAAAAGTTGGCTTAAAACTCAACATTCAGAAAACTAAGATCATGGTATCAAGTCCCATCATTTCATGGTAAGTAGATGGGGAAACAATGGAAACAGTGGCTGACTTTATTTTTTTGGGGTCCCAAATCACTACAGATGGTGACTGCAGCCATGAAATTAAAAGACACTTGCTCCTTGGAAGAAAAGTTATGACCAACCTAGACATCATATTAAAAAGCAGAGACATTACTTTGCCAACAAAGGTCTGTTTAGTCAAAGCCATAGTTTTTCCAGTAGTCATGGATAGATGTGAGAGTTGGATGACAAAGAAAGTTGAGTGCCAAAGAATTGATGCTTTTGAACTGTGGTGTTGGAGACAACTCTTGAGAGTACCTTGGACAGCAAGGAGATCCAACCAGTCCATCATAAAGGAGATCAATCCTGAGTATTCATTGGAAGGACTGATACTGAAGCTGAAACTCCAATACTTTGGCCCCCTTATGTGAAGAACTGGCTCATATGAAAAGACCTTGATGATGGAAAATATTGAAGGTGGGAGGAGAAGGGGATGATGGAGGATGAGATGGTTGGATGGCATCGACTCGATGGACATGAATTTGAGCAAGCTCTGGGAGTTGGTGAAGGACAGGGAAGCCTGGTGTACTGCAGTCAGGGGTCGCAAAGAGTTGGAGATGACTGAGTGACTGAACTGAACTGAACTTACTAGCATGGGAGATGAGTGCAATTGTCTGATGCTTAGCACGTTCTTTGGTACTACCCTTTTTGGGAATTCGGATGAAGATTGACCTTTTCCAGGCCCGTGGCCACTGCTGGGTCTTCCAGATTTGCTAACATATTGAATGCAACAACTTGATGGCATCATCCTTCAGGGTTTTGAATAGTTCTACTAGAATTCTGTCACATCCACTAGCTCTATTAGCAGCAGTGCTTCCTAAGGCCCACGACTTTGCTCTCCAAAATGTCTAGGTCTGGATGGCTGACCACAGCATCATAGTAATCCGGTTCGTTAAGATCTTTATTGTATAGTTTTTCTGTGTATTCTTTCCATCTTTTCTTAATCTCTTCATTGTCTGCTAGGTCTCTACCATTTCTGTCCTTTATTGCTCCCATCTTTGGGAGTTGGTGATGGACAGGGAGGCCTGGTGTGCTTAGATTCATGGGGTCGCAAAGAGTCAGACATGACTGAGCAACTGAACCTGAACCTGAACGTTGAATAAAATGATCTTATAGTACTCGGAAGTTATTGTTATTGGGGGGATTGTTTGTCATCATAGAACTCTCTTTGATAAGATAAATGAATTCGGAAAGATTAAACTCATAGATTATATTTGCTTGTTTATTGTTTGGACCAAAACAGTGACAAAGTTAATGTTTTCCAGTTTTTAGTGAAATAGTGAATATACTTCACATTACAGTTTTGATGTGTGTTTAAAATGCAGTTTATGAATTATATTTTATAAATTGTGATATTTTCATTGTACCAGAGTAAACTGATACTTAAAAGGAATATTTCAATGACATAATGAAGGCATGGAAAAAGTGAAAGTGTTGATTGCTCAGTCATGTTTGTGACTTCATGGACTGTAGCCTGCCTGGCTCCTCTATCCATGGGATTCTCCAGGGAAGAATACTGGAGTGGGTTGCTATTTGCTCCTCCAGGGGATCTTCCCAACTAGAAATCAAACCCGGGTCTCCCATATTGCAGGCAGATTCTTTACCATCTGAACCATCAGAGAAGCCTTCCTTATTGTTATGTAATTATGATTCAAGCTACATACATTTTTCTTTTACTTTAGGATTTTTCTTAATGCAAAATATCTCTATACTTTTATAAAATGGATTATACTAAAATAATCATAGGCACATTTTGGCATAGCATAGATCTTTTTATTACATCAGTCTCATAGAGAATGTACTGAAATATTCTATCTAGTTTTACTATATAAAACTTTCTCAGGGTAAGTCAGAATAAGTTGGTCATGTTGCTGTAACAAAATCCCTAAACTCCCAGAGGCTTAAACCCCATAGATTTTCTTCTTGCTCATCCTACATACTTATCTTGGAAATGGATGAGCTGGACTGATCATAATCCTTCTGGGACACAGGGTGAAAATTGCCACCACCTCAAATATTTTCATGGCAAGTGCAAGAGAACAAAGAGAGCTCTGGAAACTCTCACTGTGGCAATGAATTATTTGTCTACATCCAGTTGCAAATCATTGGTCAGAATTTGTCACATGCTCCATCATCTCACAGGGGGCCAGAAAGTGTTATCCTACCATCTGCCTCAAAGGAAGACAGCTGGGATCCTTGGTGAGTAACACCAACTACTACCATACATGGTGTGAAAGATTTGTTTCCAAGCATTAGCTTTCTTAATTGTCTTGGGAATCAATTAACTCTTGGCTATACTAGTCACTTGTTCAGTTGAGAAACCATTTTTTCAAAAATATCAAAGCACTATCTTTTTAAAAAAGATCTACTGTGTTATATATATTGCAAAAATTTATCAACATTTTCAAATTTTAGATTTATAGCAACATTTGCAGTGGTGTATATTTCTACATCTTGCCCATGGACATTAATCACTTTATTACTATGATTCTCTAAAGCATTAAAAAAGAAATAACTTCAGGTTATAGTAGAGGTTTTATTTCTTTAATGCTACTTTTCCCTTTTGTGTTTTTATTAGACGTTTTGCTTTGAATTGCTATTTCAGTATTATCCTTTGACAGTACTCTACTAGGGCTTGCTCATTTTCCATTCTAATGCAGTTCTGATCCAGAGTAGATAGGAGTTTGTCAGAAAACCATTTTAGACTCACAATACTTTTGAATATCAATCGTAAAAGTCCACTTCATTGTTCAGCTTTCTTAGGTAAAATAGTAAACAATGTATGAATAGCTTTTACTTTGCATCTTCAAGCTAAAGCAGTTTTATATTCATTAACAATTTTATTCATTTTTATTTACTCAACAAATTTTCATTGTACTCCTAGTATAGTAGGCACTCAAGTTGATTTAATTATATGAATATTATTAAGAATTTATGAGGAGTCACAGATAATTTTCTAAATAAGTTAGTTATGATTTGAGTCATAAAGGGTCTATTCTTTTATATGAAGCTGGCTATTCATGCATAACAATGGAACCTGCACTCTGAAAGACATGTCCAGTGGCAGGGGCTCCACGGGAAGGGGTTCCTTCCTGTCATCATTTGCAGAAGAGTGACATACACATTTGAAAGATCAGGGGTCTTCCCAGGTGACCCTAGTGGCAAGAACTCACCTGCCAATGCAGAAGACATAAGAGATGCAGGTTTGATCCCTGGGTCACGAAGATCCCCTGGAGGAGAGCATGGCAACCACTCCCTTATTCTTGCCTGGAGAATCCCATGGACAGAGGATCCTGGTAGACTATGGTCCATGTGATCGCAAAGAGTCAGACATGACTGAACTGACTATGCCCTCACACAGGCACCAATATGATGATATGTTGCCATTAAATGTTCTGGACCCCATAATTTATTCACTTAGTTAGACAAAAATAACTGTATGTCTACACTATGCCTTACTTTCTGGTAGAAACTTAGAATATAAAGATCATTAAAATATCAACCATATTCTCATGGAGTTCACTGGGGGAAATAGATATATTAATGTATGATTAACAAGTGTATAGGGTAATAAGATTTAGGATAAAGGTACCAACCGAGTATATACAAATACCAAGAACTTGTGGAAAACCAACTTGGAAGTATTGGTAAGATCTTCCAAGACTGAGGTTATCAAGTGACATATACCAAAGTCTTGAGTGGAATTCAAGGAGCAGAGAAGGGAGAGAACACTACAAACATAGTCAGTGACATGAGTGATTGAATGCATGTGAAAACATGCAAAGCCCAAGGGTTGTATACAGACTATGGGGAGTGTTTTGGGGGTGTTGGCAGGAGATGAAGCTAAAAGAATGCCCTGATCCAGGCAGAACAGGGGCTTGGCTTGGGTTTGCCTCAGAATAACATATTACTTTTTCAGGATAAGAAAAGAGAGGCATTACCTAAAGGGATTAGAATTTATCTGGGATCTTTGAAACTTACAAGGCAAGAGAGTGACACAGTCAGGTTGATATGCTCAGGGATATAAGTAATTGTAGTGGAAATAGAGAGGGAGAAATAGTGAGATCTAGAGCCACAGAAAACTTAAATCTTGGTTTCTTCAGCAGTTAATTTTCCAGTGACTAGATTCTAGGCTGTTGAGATAGGTGACTAATTCTTGTCCTTTAATTTATAATATTATGACTGTGTGCTTGGAAAATGGCAGCTGGTGCTTTAATAACTTGATTGCTTTTCCTACGTAAGACATTGCTATTAAATTTTCTTTCAAATACCAATACATTTGTTAGAAAGCTGCATACATTTTAACAGCAATCATTGCCTTCCTCAGCTATGTAAATCTGTGTGTTGCTAAGTACTTATTTAACAATTTCTATTAATAGAGCATAATAGGTATACTGGGGCAATTTCTCAGGGAATTATATCATGAAGAGCCTCATGTGACTCAAATACACGAACCCGTCAGTGAATAGATGTCACATATGTAACCATCGATAGTTTGAAGAGTGATACATAGATGAAGTGAAATAAAAGTGCTGAGAATGATATTTATTTCAACTATTTCAAAAGTAGAGTATAATAGTCCCTGAAAGTGTTCAGAGAGGATGCTGTTGTCAGCAGTATTAGCTTTTTTGACAAATCAAGAATAAAAATGAGGGAGAATGATTAGCACCAACATTGACTAACTCTAAATAATTATCTCTAGAAGGCCCAAGTAGGTGTTTTGCTATATTCTTATATAACAATGTATAATTTGAGAGATTTCAGAAATTAACATCATTATTAATGAAGCCAAGTAGGTCATGATCTCTTCTTTCGGACTTTTCAATGCAATGT
This sequence comes from Aepyceros melampus, assembly GCA_006408695.1. Taxonomy (NCBI): domain Eukaryota; kingdom Metazoa; phylum Chordata; class Mammalia; order Artiodactyla; family Bovidae; genus Aepyceros; species Aepyceros melampus. The sequence goes on along the minus strand of SJXQ01005179.1, from coordinate 17,403 downwards.
TTTGAATCTTATGAATGTAAAGCCTTTATCTATGTTACCAAGAAACATCCACTATTGTTGCTTCTCTCTGTTATGAAATCATACTGTTTTTTTCCAGCCAGACTGGGTAGAGACTACGGTACAAAAACTTTGTTAAATTGTTATTACTGTGTATTTGTTGGACTTGTTGTTTCTTTTAAACTGATATATTTGATTTTTAAGTTTCTGAGCATTTAGATCCCTTGTACTTTCACATAAAATGTTTTGATGCTTACATTTTGTGGTCAGATTGCCAATTGTTTTACAAATCAGTTGGAAGGCTTCTCTGGTGGCTCATTGGCAAGGAATTGATGCTGACGTGGTTCAATCCCCAGGTCGGAAAGATCCCCTGGAGAACGAGATGACAACTCACTCTAATATTCTTGCCTGGAAAATTCCTTGGATAGTAGACCTGGTGGGGCTATAATCCATGGGGTTACAAAGAATCACACACGACTGAGTGACTGAATATACACCTTCATTGCCACTTAGATGATTGGACTCCCCAAAACTTAAGAGGTTTTTCCTTCAAGTTGTCTTCTGCCTGTGTTTGTACAGTTCCCTAGAGGATCATATCATACTATACTACACGGAAGATTTTTTTTGTCATTTGGATTGTGTGTTTATTATAGATCTTGAGATCTCAGGAAATCCATGTATCTTTACCTTTTAAGTTTTAGGTTTTTTTTTCTACAATATTTTATAGGTATTGATTATTTAGGAAGAGACGTAGTAAAGTGTGATATTTTCCTGAAGAAGGGACAGTTTGTAATCTTCTAGGTCAGTCTTTCTGGGACAAAGAAGGTTTGGCAAAAAAATAATATTTTTCAATTGGTGAGTGTGAAACTGGGTAAGACAGAATCAACCTGAAGTTCTGTAATATTTACCAAAAAATAGGTAAATATTTGATATACCCCAACTTATTGTTTCTGCCTATTTCTGGACAATATTTCAATTATTTCCCCTTGTTTCATTGCAATTATACTATAACTAATTAGTCTTCTTACCTTTTCAGTGAAGAGAGGAGGTGATAACCTACTCTTATTAGCTTTTCTAGGACCAAACATTTACTGAATGCCCATTTTGCGGCATAAAGGTGATTGTGACAAATTGTTGCCCTAGAGAATTTCTAGTCTGGTGAATATTTTGTCTTGTATGTTCTTTTGATTGTATTTAAGTAAAGTTCTAGGAGCAGAGTGTTCTTTTGGCTGGAAATTTATTCCTTCTGTTTTTATCAGGAAACCCCAGAGCTAGCTAGCTTTGCGCATTAGCTAATTGACAATATTGGAAAAAATATCAGCTCCAGAACCAAGACCTTTTCTCATTACTTGGAAACCACACAGAATTATTCCTTAATATAGTTCCCCTTCCACAGAACTAAGCTGAAGGTGAATAGATGTCAGAGAAAAGCTTTAATTCATAGATCATTATGAATGGATGTAGGTTTACATATATAAGTATTCAAACTCAGTGGCCATTTTATATTTATCTGTAGTAGACATGTATAAAATAATAAATATATACTATATTTTATAGAGTAATTATTAGAGAAGACTTTCTATTTGGAGGAAGAACTTTGGAATGAGACAGCTAGGTTTGAATCAAACTTTCAGAAATTACTAGTTTTCAGCTTTGAACCTTACTTCTCAGAACATGAGTTTCTTTAAGTGTACAATGGGAGATAAAAATATGCTTGTGAAAAGTTATTTTAATATCTGCAAAGCAACTAGAACACAGTAGACACTTCAGAATTGGTAGCTTTTTGGCTTTTGTTGTTAACTCATTTTGAATGAATATCTAAGTGTTATTATGAACAAAGATTACAAGGAGATATTGTGGGAGGGATGCAGAGAGAAAAAAACAAGATGTGTCTTTGAAGGAGTTTCCCACAATTTGGGTGGGAAGACAGACGCATTCATCCATCAAAGAATTCTGAAATAATCCTAACATAAGACATAAAAAATAAGGCAAAATCTTTATAAGGAAGAAAAGTAGTTCTGGAATAATTTTTATGTCATAGAATGGAAATTCTATATTATCACTGTCCTCTCTCCAAATCTCTATAAGAAATCTCTTCCTTGGATGCAGATGTAATAAAATACTTTGTTTTGAAAAAGACTATTTTTCAGAGTAGTTTCAGGTTTACAACAAAACTGAAAGAGAGGTACAAAGATTTCTTCTACACCCCCTGCCCCCACACATACAGAGCCTCCCTCAGCGTCAGTCTCATTTGGAAAATGGGACACTTCTTTTTACCAAGGATGAACATACATTGGCATATCATAATCACCCCTCAGAAGTCTGTGACTTTCCTTAAGGTTTCCTCTTGGCGTTGTACATTCTGTGCATTTGCACATCTGTATAATGACGTATAGCCAGCATCACAGTATCATGCAGAGTGTTTTCGCTCCTCTTAAAAAACCTGTATTCTGCCTATTAATCTCCAGCACCCACTCTACCTCTGGTAGCCACTGATCTTTTTATTATCTCCATAGTTTTACCTTTTTCCAGAATTTTGGATTCACACAGCACATAGCCTTCTCAGGTTGGCTTCTTTCACTTAGTAATATTCAAGGTTCCAATAAAATGCTTTGCGTAAAGTCAGATATGTTCTTGAGAACCATTATTAATTGTGTTACCAATAAGTGGTCCATCTGTAACAACAGGACTGTGCTTGTAATGATCGTGTATTGCTTCAATTCTATATTATCTCCAATAGGCCCCAATCTTTAAAATCTTTAAGTTGGCTTGTGGTGTAGGAAGTACTCAGATGTAGGCATAATTAGAGGTGCTCACTGTTGGCCACGGGACTGCTTAGGTACTTCATTCCTGACCCATGGAGACCTTACTAATTGATCACAGCATCCTTTCCCATTGAGTGCAGGCTCCCCATCTGGGTCTCCACATTTCAGGTAGTCTCATCAATTGATTTGAGTTGACACCTGCAATAACATCTGTGTGTTATCCTGACCTATGCATGTCTTGGGGGTTGAGAATGTCCCTGCTTACTATCTTAACTGAAGGGAGATTTCTCTAGCTTAGTAAGTCTACATTTAGGAAATTGACCTATTATTTATTTGTGTATTTCTCTCCTTTTCAACTCATTATATGCTTGAGTTCCATGAGATCAACTCTGAAAATATCAGGAAATATCATGGTTCACAAACATTGGTGTGCATCATAGTCATCTGAAGACTGGTTGCAGCACAGTGCAGGTCTCACCATCAGGGTTTCTGAGTCAAGGTAGCAATCTTTAACAATAGGTCCAGGATACTCTTTAGGAAATAAAACCACAAGTGATGCTGGTTATGCAGGTTATGGAACCCCACTTGGAAAAACACTAGTGTAGTGAAAAGAACACAGAATAACATAAAGAAAGACCTTAGGGCATCATTACTAGTGCTCTGACTTTGAATAAGTTTCCCAAGATATTTGGGCCTCAAATTATTTATCTATAAACTTTTCTATGTCATAAAGCCTATATCATGGAATTATGTTAAGTGCTACATGAAATAATGAAAATAACCCCTTAACATGTTTATTTTCTTTGTGTGCTTTCTTTTTGCACTTTGTAATTGAAAAACAAATCAAATTGAGCATGTTTTTGGATACTCTAGGAAAATAGAGACAGTCATGCATTGTCCTTGCTCTTTCTTCCATGAAATGTTATGGAGTCTAATCTTCACAGTCTCATTCTATGTTATTTTAAAGATAGTTTTGCTTTGCTTTGAAAATCTTGCCTTACGCTCTGAGGACAAAGTTTTATTTAGGAAGGTGGACAAATGGTAACTTAGCAGGGAACTATGTATAAAAGCCACGGAGCCACATGGAAGCTGGAATTTCCCTCTTTACAGGGAATACTTAAAATGAGGGAGTTCCCTGGTGGTCCAATGATTAAGAATCCACCTTTCAATGCAGGGGACACAGGTTTTATCCCTGGTGAAAGTGAAAGTGAGTTTGCTCAGTTGTGTCCGACTCTTTGTGACCCCATGGACTGTAGCCTACCAGATTCCTCAGTCCATGGGAATTTTCAGGCAGGAATACTGGAGTGGATTGCCATTTCCTTCTCCAGGGGATCTTCCCGACCCAGGGATCAAACCCGGGTCTCCTGCATAGTAGGCAGACGCTTTACCATTTGATCCCTGGAGGGGAACTAAAACCCCACATGCCTTGAGGCATCTAAGCCCAAGATTGCACACTCTAGAGCCCCTGCTACTCATTAAGAGAAGCATGTGCACCACAAAGAGATGCCCAGGTGCAGCACCAAAGACCCAGTGCAGCCAAAAAAAGTGAATTTGATCATGTCTGTAACAGTTTTTCAATCCTTCAAGGGAGTGTACTCTCTAAATATATGTACCAGATTGCATCGCAAATGCAGTGCCATTTACAATTTAAATTATAGTTTGTTAATTTACATGAATTACCCTGTAACATACTTGGTATGAACATTTACATCTTACAGGCAAGAAACTGAGAAAGAGAAAGTTGAAGGGATTGCCTGATGATGATGAAGAAGTTGGTATATGTTAGATCTCAAAGCAAGACTCCTGCTGAATAATTCACTCATCTAGGTCATTCTCTTACTTGATTGCTCTTCAGTTTACCAGGGGTTTAATTTGTTTCCAATAAGCGTTTTCACGTACAGACTTTGTAAACATAGATTGCTGTATGTTTTGTGCTTAGTAATCTTAATAAAAAACATCAAGATTACTCTTTAGGAAATATATCTATGGCAAAATAGCTCTTAATTATAATGCAGTGTTTCTGGATGGTATAAATGATAGCCTAGAATGGAAAGGAGGATTACTCTGCTTACTGTAAATCTCCTTGACAACAAGCTCAATGTTTTGAATACTGAATCATTTAGAATTTTATGCAAATTTAGGGTCTTTCCCCTTAGCATCTCTGGATTTTTAGTAGGTGATTTTCAGAATCCCTTAAAATATTCTCTGTATTTATTTTTGTCACCTAATTCAGTTATATTTGAAATATTTCTCTAATTTTCATCATCATCACGACATTTCTCACAGTATTTATTGAGCTATGAGAAACTAAAAATCAAGTTCAAGAAATATTTTGATTACCAAAGTGAACCTCATTTTTGGAACTCCAGTCCAGAACAAGGGAAGTTATTCACACATTCTGGGTTTTCCCACCTAAGGACATATATTCCTGCTTGGATGGTTCATATCCCACCCATCCCCATCCCCCTCCCCCCAGCTCATGCTTGTTTCTCATTTTGAAATGAAAAGAAACCCTCTCAGTGTATAGTATTCTGTACAGATTGCCTTCTTGCCTTTGGCGGAGCTCCTGTTCTGTGAATCATGCTTTCGCATACAGTGTTACCATTGTGCGAACTGAATCCTGCTGGGCGGCGGTGGCACAGCTACTCTGATGGGAAGGTCACAAGTTCATGCCTGCTTTGCCTTGTGTCTAGCAAGAAGTGCTCCAGCTAAGCCATAGATGTTTGCAGTATTCCTATGCATATTGAAGGTTTGAGTTCCAGTGGTACCCATGTAGTAGTGGAGTCATGTTCAGTTCATTTCAGTTCGGTCACTCAGTCGTGTCCAACTCTTTACGACCCCATGAATCGCAGCACACCAGGCCTCCCTGTCCATCACCAACTCCCAGAGTTCACTCAGACTCATGGCCATTGAGTCGGTGATGCCATCTAGCCATCTCATCCTCTGTTGTCCCCTTCTCCTCCTGCCCCCAATCCCTCCCAGCATTAGGATCTTTTCCAATGAGTCAACTCTTCACATGAGGTGGCCAAAGTACTAGAGTTTCAGGTTGAGCATCAGTCCTTCCATTGAACATCCAGGACTGATGTCCTTTAGGATGGGCTGGTTGGATCTCCTTGCAGTCCAAGGGACTCTCAAGAGTCTTCTCCAACACCACAGTTCAAAGCATCAATTCTTCAGTGCTCAGCTTTCTTCACAGTCCAACTCTCACATCCATACATGACCACAGGAAAAACCATAGCCTTGACTAGATGGACCTTAGTCTGCAAAGTAATGTCTCTGCTTTTCAATATGCTATCTAGGTTGGTCATAACTTTTCTTCCAGGGAGTAAGCGTCTTTTAATTTCATGGCTGCAATCACCATCTGCAGTGATTTTGGAGCCCCCAAAAATAAAGTCTGACATTGTTTCCCCTGTTTTCCCATCTATTTTTCCCATGAAGTGATGGGACCAGATGCCATGATCTTCGTTTTCTGAATGTTGAGCTTTAAGCCAACTTTTTCACTCTCCTCTTTCACTTTCATCAAGAGGCTTTTGAGTTCTTCTTCACTTTCTGCCATAAGGGTGGTGTCATCTGCATATCTGATATCTCAGCAATCTTGATTCCAGCTCATGCTTCTTCTAGTCCAGCGTTTCTCATGATGTCCTCTGCATATAAGTTAAATAAGCGGGGTGACAATATACAGCCTTACGTACTCATTTTCCTATTTGGAACCAGTCTGTTGTTCCATGTCCAGTGCAAACTGTTGCTTCCTTACTTGCATACAGGTTTCTCAAGAGGCAGGTCAGGTGGTCTGGTATTCCCATCTTTTTCAGAATTTTCCACAGTTTATTGTGATCCACACAGCCAAAGGCTTTGGCATAGTCAATAAAGCAGAAATAGATGTTTTTCTGGAACTCTCTTGCTTTTTCCATGATCCAGTGGATGTTGGCAATTTGATCTCTGGTTCCTCTGCCTTTTCTAAAACCAGCTTGAACATCTGGAAGTTCACGGTTCACGTATTGCTGAAGGCTGGCTTGGATAATTTTGAGCAATACTTTACTAGCGTGTGAGATGAGTGCAATTGTGTAGTAGTTTGAGCATTCTTTGGCATTGCCTTTCTTTGAGATTGGAATGAAAACTGACCTTTTCCAGTCCTGTGGCCACTGCTGAGTTTTCCAAAAACTCATGCGAAGTTTTCCATAAAGCATGAGGAGTGGTTAATTCAAGACAAGTCTTATTCTTACTTTTGCTCTGTCTTGAGCATGTCTTTCAGCCTCTTTTTGCAGTGACCGTAAGAATAGATTTGCTTACGGACCTCACTGAGGTAACTGAGAAGGAGACAGATGGTCGTTAATTGGAGCACAGAGTAAATGCTCTTGCTAGTTAACTAAGTGACCTTTATTTATTAAGCAGATATGTATTAAACTCCTGTTATATGCCGGGCACTATTTTGCCTGCTGGTGTCAGTATGGAAAATAAAACTAAAGGAATCTGTCCTCAAGAGAAGGGGACAACAGAGGATGAGATGGCTGGATGGCATCACCGACTCGATGGACATGAGTCTGAGTGAACTCTGGGAGATGGTGATGGACGGGGAGGCCTGGTGTGCTGCGATTCATGGCGTCGCAAAGCGTCTGACATGACTGAGCGACTGAACTGAACTGAATGGGCTAGATGATGTGCTTGATGCACAACTCATTTAATCCTCACAACCAATCTATGATAGGTTAAAATCGCATCCATTTCTAGGCAAGAAAACAGCAGAAAGAGACATAGCATGCCCAAGGTCACAAGGCAGGTGAGTAGCTGAGTAGGTATTCTAGTTCAACTGTGTTTAACTTCAAAGTCCATGGTCTTCATATAAACATTATATGTTCTCTCTGTTTACCTTTTGCCTGGACGATTTTTTCTTTTACTTCTTTTCCTAAGACTTGCTTATCTAGATAAAGCAGAGTCAAATAGTATTTTTCTTTAGTGATTATCCTGAGCATCTGATAGAAGCAATATTTTTCTCTCCTTATAACTCCCTCAACAGCCTTGTCACAGTTAGAATATAAATTATTGTATTCCATTATAGCTGTTAATATTAAGTTTATACCTTGTTACAATGTGTCTGGACAACAGTCTTTGTTGACAGAACTGCTTAAGTAAATGTGTTTCTCCTACTTGGTTGAGATAAGCAGAAAACTTTCCAGACCTTATTGAGAATAACTCCTGACATAGTATTAACTAAGAGCTTTCAGTTCAGTTCAGTTGCTCAGTCATGTAGACTCTTTGCGACCCCATGGACTGCAGCACACCAGGCTTCCCTGTCCATCACCAGCTCCTGGAGTTTGCTCAAACTCATGCCCATCGAGTCAGTAATGCCACTCAACCATCTCATCCTCTGTTATCCCCTTCTCCTCCTCCCTTCAACCCTTCCCACCATCAGGGTCTTTTCCAGTGAGTCAGCTCTTCACATCAGGTGGCCAAAGTATTGGAGCTTCAGCTTCAGCATCAGTTCTTCCAATGAATATTCAGGACGATTTCCTTTAGGATTCACTGGTTAGATCTCCTTGCAGTCCAAAGGACTCTCAAGAGTCTTCTCCAACACCTCAGTTCAAACTCAGAGCTTTACATGCTTTATAAATGTCTTGAGAAGAAATAAGATAACGTAAAAGACTTAAAATAGCATGTGACACATTGTAAAGATGCAATGCTGCCGCTGTTGCTAAGTCGCTTCAGTCGTGTCCGACTCTGTGTGACCCCATAGATGGCAGCCCACCAGGCTCCCCTGTCCCTGGGATTCTCTAGGTAAGAACACTGGAGTGGGTTGTCATTTCCTTCTCCAATGCATGAAAGTGAAAAGTGAAAGTGAATTTCCTTAGTTGTGTCCGACCCTCAGCGACCCCATGGACTGCAGGCTTCCAGGCTCCTCCATCCATGGGGGATTTTCCAGGCAAGAGTACTGGAGTGGGTTGCCATTGCCTTCTCCAAAAGATGCAAGAGTGTTAGTTATTTTTGTTATTATCATTATGCAAAAAATTACTAAATTGAGTTGCAAAAATGCACTAAGTAGTTACTATGATTCTTAAGTATTCTATATATAGGAAAACTTGGTAGAAAAGCAATTAACTTATTCAAATAGACCAGAAATGACATATTTTATTTTTTTTAATTAATTTTTATTTTTTTAGTTTGTTTTGTTTTACAATACTGTATTCATTTTGCTACACATCGACATGAATCAGCCACGAGTGTACATGAACTCCCAATCCCAACCTCCACCTCCCCCCTCCCGCCCCACACCCTCTCTCTGGATTATCCCCGTGCATCAGTCCCACGCAAGAGAAGATGTATGACTAGGTCTCTGAGGGAAGCAGAGAGAGAACTATAGAAGGATCTAGGGAAAGTTTTCCAAGCAGAGGCAAAAGCAAATAGCCTCTCAGGTGAGTGTACCTCGGCATGTGTTGAGCAGTGTGTCAACTCAGCATTTATTTGAAATAGAGATGTTTTGTTAATAAAGAGCATATATATCTACATAAAATACATTTGAAAATATTACATCAAGAAAGAAAAAGAGCCATTGCCATTTTATAGCTGTGGTATCAGGAGGGCATAAAATAACATTTTCTGTTATAAATCTTTTTCCCAGGGGAGCCATCACAGGGTTAAAATGATATATTTCACACATAATGTACTGTAACTGCTTTTTTAACAACTGAAAATGTACAGAAAATGCTGTTTTGACTGTCTATCTTTAGTCCTCAGCTGTTGCTGTCACGATTCAGAAATTTGGATCCCTGCCTTAAAAGGCACATTTCCTTAGCTGTAAAAAATAATCTGATGGAATCTACAGCTGTAATCATAGCCTGTGATTTTAAAACACAAATCCTATAAAGGGGATAGGGCATTTCTTGTCTTTTTTATTTGATTTTCATTTATATTCTCAATATGGCTTACTTTGAGTTTGTTTATATTTTCATGAAATGAAATTTTCTTTGGCTTCTGTATTTGGCAAGTGGTACCCATTAATTTTAGTGGATACTGTACCAGTTGAATCCCAAAATGTGTCTAAAAATCTAGAAAACTGAAACAAGAAATGGTGCTCAGCACAGTTTGGAAGGATGATTAAAGAATCCCTAGATTTTATTTTGGCAGCTAGTATAAAGCAACACCTTTGAGGACTGTCTGAGAATGGACCTGCTTTCCAAAAAAGAGAAAAATTAGGAGAGGTTAAACAACAGCAGTATCATTAGGAATTTGTTCATCCACTTCTAAAATTTCTAAATTACCAAAAATAAAATGAAAATATTGGTTATGGCTAATGTAGCACAAATGAAGCAGTTTAAAATCTGAGTGTAGATTTGCAAAATCAGTGCAGATTTCACACCAAAACAGTTTCTAGTAATAACTGCCAACCAAGTGAAGTTTCTTGCCTGGGAGTCCCCAAAAAGTAACTCTCAAGAATGTTTATTAGAAGCTGAAATAGGCTAGGGAAAGAATCATAGGAAAACAATTCTATCTTTAATATTTAAGATCATAAAGAAAAGGAGGTATATAAGACAGTTTTTTTAGTTTTTAACTGCACATGAAGGTAAAAACAAATTCTCATTTTGAGTTGCAATGAATGAATACCCTAAGGTACATTAAACCAATATTCCCTCTTTCAAAATTGACTCGAAACTGGTATAGGTGCACTCAGACAAGATTATTTAAAAAATAACTAAGTAGTGAAATGTATTGTTGGTTGGGTGAAATTAATCATTTTTGTTGCATATTCAAATTATTTTGCATTGTACCGAAATATGGCATTTATAGAGAAGCAGATCTAGTTTCAGGTATAACATAATTGGAGCCAGCAGGTTTTTGTACAATCAATTTTTATAGTTAGGGCATATGCTTATGTTTCCTTTGTGATGTTATATAGTAGATTAAAGCATGAGTTTTGAATTTCAGTGACTATGGGTTCAAATCCTTATTGATTGGATCATCTTGGATAGTTCATCCTTCATTTCTTTAATTCAGTTTCTTTATCTGTAAAGGGTATATTTATAGATATACCTTATAAAGGGTGTATATACAGATATAGACTTTGAGAGTTGGACTGTAAAGAAAGCTGAGTGCTGAAGAAATGATACTCTTGAACTGTGGTGTTGGAGAAGACTCTCGAGAGTCCCTTGGATAGCAAGGAGATCTAACCAATCAATCCTAAAGGAAATCAGTCCTGAATATTCATTGGAAGTACTGGTGCTGAAGCTGAAACTGCAATAGTTTGGCTACCTGATATGGAGAACTGACATTTGAAAAGACTCTGATGCTGGGAAAGATTGAAGGTAGGAGGAGAAGGGATCGACAGAGGATGAGATGATTGGATGGCATTGCCGCTCGATGGACATGAGTTTGAGCAAGCTCTGAGAGTTGGTGATGGACAAGGAAGCCTGGCGTGCTGCAGTCCGTGGGGTCACAAAGAGTCAGGCATGACTGAGCAGCTGAACTGAAAGGATATTTTATATATTTCAAAGGGGTTTTGTGAGGTTTAAATGTGGGAATCATGCATGATGAAGTACCTAGAATAGAGTCCACTCTCAGTGAATACTAGTGATATCTTAATCCTTGACTTTTTCTTTTTCCTTCTGCCTACCACTTGAGACGGTTTTAGAAAAGGCAGAGGAACCAGAGAGCAAATTGCCAACATCCACTGGATCATGGAAAAAGCAAGAGAGTTCCAGAAAAACATCTATTTCTGCTTTCTTGACTATGCCAAAGCCTTTGACTGTGTGGATCACAATAAACTGTGGAAAATTCTGAAAGAGATGGGAATACAAGACCACCTGACCTGCCTCTTGAGAAATCTGTATGCAGGTCAGAAAGCAACAGTTTGCACTGGACATGGAACAACAGACTGGTTCCAAATAGGAAAAGGAGTACATCAAGGCTGTATATTGTCACCCTGCTTATTTAACTTATATGCAGAGTACATCATGAGAAATGCTGGGCTGGAAGAAACACAAGCTGGAATCAAGATTGCCGGGAGAAATATCAATAACCTCAGATATGCAGATGACACCACCCTTATGGCAGAAAGTGAAGAGGAACTCAAAAGCTTCTTGATGAAAGTGAAAGAGGAGAGTAAAAAAGTTGGCTTAAAGCTCAACATTCAGAAAACGAAGATCATGGCATCTGGCCCCATCACTTCATGGGAAATAGATGGGGAAACAATAGAAACAGTGTCAGACTTAATTTTTTGGGGCTCCAACTGGAATCAAGATTGCCAGGAGAAATATCAATAACCTCAGATATGCAGATGACACCACCCTTATGGCAGAAAGTGAAGAGGAGCTAAAAAGCCTCTTGATGAAAGTGAAAGAAGAGAGTGAAAAAGTTTGCTTAAAGCTCAACATTCAGAAAACAAAGATCATGGCATCAGGTCCCATCACTTCATGGGAAATAGATGGGGAAATAGTAGAAACTGTGTCATACTTTATTTTTTGGGGCTCCAAAAGCACTGCCGATGGTGACTGCAGCCACGAAATTAAAAGACGCTTACTCCTCAGAAGAAAAGTTATGACCAACCTAGATAGCATATTCAAAATCAGAGACATTACTTTGCCAACAAAGGTCCATCTAGTCAAGGCTATGGTTTTTCCTGTGGTCATCTATGGATGTGAGAGTTGGACTGTGAAGAAAGCTGAGCACTGAAGAATTTATGCTTTTGAACTATGGTGTTGGAGAAGACTCTTGAGACTCCCTTGGACTGCAAGGAGATCCAACCAGTCCATTCTGAAGGAAATCAGCCCTGGGATTTCTTTGGAAGGAATGATGCTAAAGCTGAAGCTCCAGTACTTTGGCCACCTCATGGGAAAAGTTGACTCATTGGAAAAGACTCTGATGCTGGGAGGGACTGGGGACAGGAGGTGAAGGGGACGACAGAGGATGAGATGGCTGGATGGCAACACTGACTCGATAGACCTGGCGTGCTGTGATTCATGGGATCGCAAAGAGTCGGACACAACTGAGCAACTGAACTGAAACATTAATTGCCTCAAATAGTAGAGCTTCAAAAATCCATGCCGCCCATCTAGCCCACGCAAGAAGACCATATGCAAGAAATTTGAGAGCCAACTGAAAGATCTGATCAAATGGTTGGCCAGATGTTCATGCCAAATAACTAGTTTCTGAATCCTATATTAAGCCTCCAGTGTGATATTTCCTTGGCTTCTTAGGTGGTACTAGTGGTGAAGAACCCTCCTGTCAATGAACGAGTCTTAAGAGACAGGGTTCAATCCCTGGGTTGGGAAGATCCCCTGGAGGAGGAAACGGCAAGTCACTCCAGGATTCTTGTGTGGAAAATTCCATGTGCAGAGAAGCCTGGTTGGCAACAGTCCATGAGGTCACAGTCTAACACAACTGAAACGACTTAGCGTGCATGTGATACTTCTATAGTATCTCATACACAGCTCTTCCACAACATTTATTATATTGTACCCTAATCAGTTGCTTAGCATTGTTTATGGATTTGTCTTTGCCACCAGATGGTGATCTCCTTACTGGTAGGGACCCTTGTCTTACTTAACTTTGCATTTCTTGAATACAGCAGAATGCAAGATAAGTATTCTAAATAAGTATTTGCAACATTAATACTACAGTAATATCTACTTATTCAGGCAAACTTTTCAGTAACACCTCATTTAATGCTTATATAAGTGTTGTACAATAGATAGAGTATGTATTCTCCCCATTTTACAGATGAGGAAGCTGAGACAGAATAAATAATTGCCCAAATATGCTTTAAATTTTGGGCTGCTGAGCCATTCATTCCTTTTTCTGCACTCTCTTTTAATCATAATTTGGAGATGATTCAGCTCCCAAACATGAAGCTAGTTGATGCATCAGATGGTGCCTCTTGTGTGTTTAGCTCCTTTCTTCCGTATTTAGGTATGTGAAGTATGAATATGTCTCTAGGTAATGGAATTGTAGATTTTAGAATCACAAAATAAGGAGGCACAGATTAGCCTAAATTCTTGGTTCTAAAGACTATAGGTATTAAATTTTTTTCTCACTATTCCATGTGACCAAGTTTTGAATCTCATGTTGCTCTGTGATATAAGCCGAATGCTTATATCCCCCTAAAATTCACATGTTGTGGCTGTAATCCCCAATGGGATGGTATTTGGAGATGGGACTTTGGGAGGTAATTAAGGTTTGATGAGGTCATGAAGGTGAAGTTCTGTCTGGTGGAACTAGTGCTCTTCGGGGAACTTGCTCTCTCTGCCATGTGAGGACACAGTGGCCATTCGCAAACGAGAAGAAAACACTCACCAACACTTGACCATGCTGGCACCTTGATCTCAGAATTCCAGCCTCCATAAGTGTGAGAAAATAAAGTTCTGTTTTTCTAAGCTCCAGTTTATGCTATTTTGTAAGAGAGCCCAAGCTGACCAATTCCCTTTAAATAGTAGATTTTTTAAATTCTTAAACTACGGATGATTCTAGTCCCCTACTGTTAAATGCAATGATTCAGTTCAGTTGCTCAGTCATGTCTGGCTCTTTGTGATCACATGTACTGCAGCATGCCAGGCCTCCCTGTACATCACCAGCTCCCAGAGTTTACTCAAACTCATGTCCATCAAGTTGGTGATGCCATCCAACCATGTCATCCTCTGTCGTCCCCTTCTCCTCCCGCCCTCAATCTTTTCCAGCATCAGGGTCTTTTCTAAGGAGTCAGTTCTTTGCATCAGTTGGCCAAATGTAATGATTAGAGAATTATAATAGCATTTATAAAAGTTTAATCTGCCTTATTCGGCCTAAGAGCCTCCTAAGTGGTGCTAGTGGTAAAAAATCTGCCTGCCAATGCAGGAGATGTTAAGAGATGCAGGTTCGATCCCTGAGTCAGGAAGATCCCATGGAGGAGGGCATGGCAACCCATTCCAATACTGTTGCCTAGAGAATCTCATGGACAGAGAAGCCTGGCAAGGCTATGGTCTGCAGGGTTGTAAAGACTCAGTCACGAATGATGCGGCTTAGCACACATACACATTGGGCCTAAACGCTGTTCAGTTTCTTCCAAATGACCATGTAGATTGGCCTTCTCAAAGATTCCATTCCAAAAGACGGTAGCTCCATTTCTCTGCACCTGATTCCTAATGTGGAGCTTAATCATTGAGGTTCTTTCCCGGTCAGAAGTTAGGAAAACCATGTTCTTAATCTTTGATCCTATAATCTGCTTTGGAAGCAAGAATAATATCAGTGTGACTTCTGAACTGCAACTCATGAATGTTTCCTCGAATTACTTAGATTCTCAAATTGCTGTGTGTGTGTGTGTTGTGTTTAAGTCGCTCAGTCGTGTCCGACTCTTTGCGACCCCACGGACTGTAGCCCACCAGGCTTCTCTGTCCATGGAATTCTCCAGGCAAGAATACTGGAGTGGATTGCCATTCCCTTCTCCAGAGGAACTTCCCAACCCAGGAATCGAACCCTGGTCTCCTGCATGGCAGGCAGATTCTTTACTGTTTGAGCTACAGGGAAGTGCTGTAATGATGATGAAAGACGTGTCCCGGGAAGTGCAGTTATAGCATCAGTGGCAATGGGGGATATCTGTTGTGCTCAGCTGAACTTTAACTCCTTGAGGTTTCTTAAGTAAAAAGGTGGTGAGTTGCTGAAAAGGAGATTCTTCATCTTCACCGAGTAAGAGGCCCATCTTGTGGCTTTTTTATCAAATGCTTTTCAGAAGAAAAGCAGAGTTTCTTCATCATTATGGTAATATTCTCATAAGTCATACAAATATGTCAAGTAGAGGGATTGTGGACATTTGCTTTTTCGTTCTAAATAGAGAAAACTAATAATGAGAACAAAGACTGCAGACAGGAAATAGGCTAATCTTAGAAACCTCCCCTTCCCCCTATAGTTCCCTTTCCCGTTCCCCAAGCAAGCTCTCCTGCTCAACCCCCAGAATCCCAGAACAATATGGTAACTGACAGGTAATGATCCATGGTGCTGACCACCTTGTCTTTTCAGTATCAATTAGGTGTGGTTCCCATCCCTGTAAAGCTGATCTCTATTTTCATAATCATCTGTTTGTCCTCATAGTAAACATATAAACTGGGGATCGGAAAAGTGAAGTCAGAGAGATGTTGAGACCAACGGACATGTTTGGTTTGATTAATGTATTATGACTAAACCTATTTATATTTTCCTTTAAAACACCTTTGGACCTATTGTCCTATGCTCAGCCTGCTCTGGGAATTAATTGCCAGGCTTCCGCAGCAAATGAGAATTGTGATTACTGAAGCTAATCTCCACTAATGTGCAAAATAATACATAAGCTGTTTAAACCTTTGGCTAAAGCTTCTAGAAAGCCATGCTAATTGGAAGGTGTCCATGGATCAGTGCTAAGACACTTCAGTGAGAGAGAGACCTGATGCAGGAGTGTGGAAGAAATAGCTTTGGTTAGTTAACATTCAAGTTTATTAATGCACTTTCACAAATGACTAGTTGAATTTAGGTGGCTTTATTTGATTGGTTCTAGAGTTAAATTGTTTCAAATAATGAAGACATGAGCTAGAGGTTATGTTTTAAGTTAATTAAAAAAAATTATTTCTTAGATTACACACACCAGAGAGACTAATGGATGCTTTGTCTGGAGAAAATACAAGAAGAGGAAAATGAAATGGTGTGAGTAAGGCACAGCTGCCCTGGCTCAGCAAAAAAAAAAAAAAAAGGCAAGAAAGGCCAGGCTCAAAGTTTGAAGACTCCCTCTACAAAGGTTTTCAGAGTATTTAAAGACAGAAATACATCTCTTTCTCTTCCTTTCTCTTTCTCTTCTTTTTTTAATGTTGGTCTGTGGTCTTGGACAGTTTATATTGTAAACACTGTTACAAACTATTATGTAGAAAAAGAAACAGAACCCAGACAGATGGGTTAATATAAAAATGAGTTTTCTGCTATATTTTGTTGCTCCCGTATTGTTCCTGGCTTGGCAGAGCTGTGAAGCTCAGAGGGAAGAGATCTCTTCATATTTCCATTCCATTGTTCTCTTGCAAAAATGTTGGAAAGAATAGACTTGTCTGCTCTGCACACATATGAGGCAGATGAGTCATTTGAAGCTTATGGCAAATGTCTCCCACCTATGCCTCTGGTGTTATGATAAAAAACAAAACAAAAAGAACTTTAACTCAACTTTTTCTTTCATTAAGCTAAAACTCAGATCATAGCAAAGCAGATGGCTTAAAGTAATAGAGTAAGAGTAAGATTCTCTTTTTTTTTAATTTTTATTTTATTTTACTTTACATTGCTGTATTGGTTTTGCCATACATTGACATGAATCTGTCTCAGGTATACGAGTTCCCAATCCTGAACACCCCCCACCTCCACCCCGTATCAACTCTCTGGATCATCCCTGTGCACCAGTCCCAAGCATCCTCTATCCTGTATCGAACATAGACTGGCGATTCATTTCTTACATGATAGTATACATGTTTCAGTACCATTCTCCCAAATCATCCCACCCTCTCGCTCTCCCTCAGAATCCAAAAGTCCGTTCTATACATCTGTGTCTCTTTTGCTGTCTCGCATACAGTTCAGTTCAGTCGTTCAGTCGTGTCTGATTGTTTGCGACCCCATGAATCGCAGCACACCAGGCCTCCCTGTCCATCACCAGCTCCCGGAGTTCACTCAGACTCAT
>SJXQ01005177.1:764343-795641 GCA_006408695.1 Aepyceros melampus | reverse complement strand
TCAAGGCTGTATATTGTCACCCTGCTTATTTAACTTCTATGCAGAGTACATCATGAGAAACGCTGGACTGGACGAAACACAAGCTGGAATCAAGATTGCTGGGAGAAATATCAATAACCTCAGATATGCAGATGACACCACCCTTATGGCAGAAAGTGAAGAGGAGCTAAAAAGCCTCTTGATGAGAGTGAAAGAGGAGAGTGTAAAAGTTGGCTTAAAGCTCAACATTCAGAAAACGAAGATCATGGCATCTGGTCCCATCACTTCATGGAGATGGAGAAACAGTGTCAGACTTTATTTTTTGGGGCTCCAAAATCACTGCAGATGGTGACTGCAGCCATGAAATTAAAAGATGCTTACTCTTTGGAAGAAAAGTTATGACCAACCTAGATAGCATATTCAAAAGCAGAGACATTACTTTGCTGACTAAGGTCTGTCTAGTCAAGGCTATGGTTTTTCCTGTGGTCATGTATGGATGTGAGAGTTGGACTGTGAAGAAGGCTCAGCGCCGAAGAATTGATGCTTTTGAACTGTGGTGTTGGAGAAGACTCTTGAGAGTCCCTTGGACTGCAAGGAGATCCAACCAGTCCATTCTGAAGGAGATCAACCCTGGGATTTCTTTGGAAGGAATGATGCTAAAGCTGAAGCTCCAGTACTTTGGCCACCTCATGCGAAGAGTTGACTCATGGGAAAAGAGGGATTGGGGGCAGGAGGAGAAGGGGACGACCGAGGATGAGATGGCTGGATGGCATCACGGACTCAATGGACATGAGTCTGGGTGAACTCCGGGAATTGGTGATGGAGAGGGAGGCCTGGCGTGCTGCGATTCATGGGGTCGCAAAGAGTAGGACACGACTGAGCGACTGAACTGAACTGAACTGAGCATCTGCCAGACAGAGCCATCTACCCACCTTGGCAGAGATGCTAAGTCCCACCTAATGTCCATTCTGCCCTGTGTTTGGGTGGCAGACCTGCTCACATTTTAGCTTGACACATGAACACACAGCAAGACATTTCATTCCCCAGCCTCACTTGTAGCCAGGTAAGCCAGCGGGATATGAGCAGGGGTGGAAGAGGTGCAATTCCTGAATTAGGTTCTTACAAGGCAGCTGAGCCTTTTCCTCCCGTGTCCTGCAGGTGAGGGGGAAGCTGAGCCAGCTCTGACGAGGCAGACAGGGGTGACAGCAAATGGAGTGCCAGAGAGATGATAAGAGCCTGGGTCCCTGGACAGCCCTGTGGAGCGGAGCTGTCCCACCCCCTGCCTGCCAGCTCAGATTCTTCCCTGAGAGAGAAATAAACCTTCCCTCTTGTTTGAAGTCACTTTGTTTTGGTCTTTGTTAGAACCAACATCCTAACTACTGCACGTCTGTCTCTTGCATGACAGAGCAATGATGCTCTGAGCCTTTTTTCCTGGTAGAATAGAAATGGTTGGTCTCTAAGGTTTTCTGCCAGATCTGCCTTTTGTCTCCCACCCTGTATTGTTTCAGGCTAGTCACTGGGGAACCCCTGCACTCATGCAGGGCTCCCTAGATCTTTCAAAGCTCCTGAGACTATTTTAAGGTCTGCCACATTCCGAGGGCTTCTGTCACGACTGCAACATGACCTCATTCAGACTGGGTCTGCTACCTGGCCCTGGACCTCAGCAGAAGAAGGACTTTCAAAGAGAACTCGGTCAGTCCCTCAGAGCCAGCAACCCCACCCTGCCTTCCTGCAAATGAGACGGATTTGGAAAGTAAGTAAATCATTGTGTTACATCATGTTAAACCGAGAACAAGTCTTTCCTGATAGGGCTACTAAAATAAGGTATTTAAGAAGTAGACTGGTATCTAACCTTCAGTGAGTACTCACTGCGTGCCGGGCATTCTTGCAAGCACACTGTATGTATTAACTCCTGCATGTCACAACCACCCCAAGAGAAGTACTATAGTATCCCTGTTTTACAGATGAAGAGAAAAGATCCCCAGAGAAGTTTAGTAAATTACTCAAGGCTGCACAGTTAGTAAATGGTGGAACCAGGATTTGAACGCTGGGACTCAGATTTGATAATTGGTGCTCTTTTTTCTTTTGGCTGTACTGTGACACTTGCAGCATCCTAGTTCCCTGACCAGGAATTACACCCAGGCCCATGGCCCACGGCCCACGGTCCTGACTGCTGGACCCCAGGCAATTCCCAATAATAGATGCTCTTGATCATTGTGATGCTGCCTAAAGAGAGCCCTCCAATGTTCATACTCCTATCATGTCCAAAAGAACAGATTAAACTGAATCACTGTCAAATTCAGAGAGATAAATCCTCGAAGCAAGGCCCAAGATTGTGGTTCTCAACGTGTGGTCCCTGGACCACTAGCCTCAGAATCACTGAGGAACTTAATAAAATTGTAAATGCTATGACCTCAGCCCAGATCTAGTGAGTCAGAAACTCTGGAGGCCCAGATATCTTTATTTTTACAAATCTTCCACATGGTTCTGAGGTACACTGAAGTTTGAGAGCAGTTGGCCTAGGAAATAAACAAGAATTGAAAGAAGAATGGAAATTTTGGACTTCCCTGGTGGTCCAGTGGCTAAGAATCTTCCTGCCTATGCAGGGGACACAGGTTCGATCCCTGGTCTGGGAAGATTCCACATGCAGAAGAGCAACTAAGCCCATGTGCCACAACCTCTGAGCCCATGTGCTGCAATTACTGAAGCCTGTATGCTCTAGGGCCCGAAAGTCACAACTGTTGAGTCCCTGTGCTACAACTACTGGAGGTTTTGCTTTGCTACAAGAGAAGCCACCACAATGAGAAGCCTATGCACCGTAACTAGAGAAAGTCCAAGCACAGGGAGGAAGACCCAGTGCAGCCACAAAGAAAAAAAAAGAATGGAAATTTTATTCCTTCCTTGGACTTTGGGGGTGAGAAAGAGAGGCAGAAAGAAAAGTTTCTTATTTAAAATAAGAGCTGTTTCCCAAGCTCTCTCTGATTTGGGGGTTGCTGATTTGACCTGTCTTGTGAAAACTTGCATGCTGTGTTCTCAGCAAGTCCAAGACTCGGGGTATTCTCACTGGATGTGGCCCTGGCTCATTGCTTATAGTTAATCTTGCAGCTCACTACTTAATTTAGAGGAGGAAAAAAATCCTGACAATTAGTTGTAAGACCTATGAGGGGAAAACTGATCCTTAAATAGTTAAAAAATATTTCTTGCATTCCCTCCCTTTTTTCCCTTCAAAGATTTGAAATCCTTTTTGAACATTAGCATTTATCATTCGGGACAGGCAAATTCTTTCTTTAATTTTCTGTGGTGATATTTCACTGGGTTAAAGACTGTCTGAGTAATCTTTATGGAACTGAGCCGGGGTCTGTCCCTCCCAGGAAATCTGTTTTGACTGACTTGGTCATTGCTTAGATTTGGCCATGTTCTGTGCTGCGTAAAACCTCCACTGCACTTGGCCGAGACCTTGGAGCCTCATCAGTGTTCACAATCTGGATATGCGATTTACGATATGGAAGATCTGAAGACTGGAATACATTTCCCTGGCTATTGTTACTCAGCTTTTAAAACGGAGATGGCAGGAGACCTAGGTCAGCAGAAACCTTGCTTAAAAGTTTGACTGAACACAGGGCTCAGGCTACTGCAATATTTTATTGTCTGATATTCAGAAGCAATGAAAATTTTAAAAATGAGTATAAAATTATAATGAATATTAAAATTAATTTGGGGAGGGGAGTGTCATTTTAAAAAAATAGCAAAAGATATAAACTAGAAGAAGATCAAGGTAGGGTGCAACGCCCAAATCCATGACTTGCACTTTTATCTCCACTGAGCTCTGTGGTCTCTCTCACCCTATGAGGGTCCAGACAGGATAGAAAGAATTGTGCCGTCATTTCACAGAATGGTAAAACGTGGCTGTGAGAGCTGCTGCTGCTGCTGTTAAGTCATCTCAGTCGTGTCTGACTCTGTGCGACCCCATAGACGGCAGCCCACCAGGCTCGACCATCCCTGGGATTCTCCAGGCAAGAACACTGGAGTGAGTTGCCATTTCCTTCTCCAACGCATGAAAGTGAAAAGTGAACGGGAAGTCGCTCAGTCGTGCCCAACTCTTAGCGATCCCATGGACTGCAGCCCACCAGGCTCCTCCGCCCATGGAATTCTCCAAGCAGGAGTACTGGAGTGGGGTGTCATTGCCTTCTCCAGCTGTGAGAGAGTACATGGTTATTCACTGAGTATCCAAGTTGAGATTCATATTCATTAAAGGGCTATGGTACATGAATTACTTCATTTATTCCTCATACAAACTTATGAGGGCAGGGCAGTACTGTTTTTTGTTTTTTTTCCTCTGACAATTTTCCCGTCAAGCCATGCAACATGTGGGATTTTAGTTCCCTGACCAGAGATCAAACCCGCACCCCCTGCAGTGGGAGCTAGGAGTCTTAACCACTGGATCACCAGGGAAGTCCAAGGGCAGTCCTGTTTTTATCTCTGAAAACAGGATACTGAGGATACTGAGGTGGGGGAGGTTAAGAAAGAGGTAGTCCATCTCCAGAGTCCGGGCTCTCCACTCATCTGCTCAGATCTGCTGCTGACCTGCTATCCAGAGAACCTTATGTGACTTACAGAAAGGTGTCCCAGTAGAAGGACCAAGTAGGGAAAGGAGCCTCCCCCTGGGTGGATGCACCCAGGGGTGGAGCGCCTGGGAACAGAGCAGAGGCAAGATTTCAGCCCCCTCTGGCTCCCTTTAGGGATTCCCTGGTGCCTCAGCCGGTAAAATGTCTGCCTGCAATGCGGGAGACCCGGATTCGATCCCTCAGTTGGGAAGATTCCCTGGAGAAGGAAATGGCACCCCACTCCAGTACTCTTGCCTAGAAAATTCCATGGATGGAGGAGCCTGGTGGGCTACAGTCCGTGGGGTCGCAAAGAGTCGGACACGACTGAGCGACTTCATTTTCACCTTCTGGCTCCCTCTGCTGGACGCTTTTATACAGCAATTCACGAAAGCAATTCTGGCGGACCCTGCATCCACTCCTTGAGAATGCAAGTGTTTCTCACGCAACTGTTTCCACTCCTGCAACATAAATACCACCTCTGTGGACCTGAGCCTAGCGAACTGAAGCATCCTGTAGCAAGCCCAGGTGCTCCGCTCCAGGGAAGAGCTTCCAGTTCAGGGTGTCAGAATATGAGCTATGCCCCAAAGCCTAGTTCTGGGCCCAATCTTTCCCAGAGTCATCATCATTATCAAATGCAGCATCTTTTTGGAGGAAGTCACATTCAAACAGCTCTGGTCACCTGTAGGCTGGGTCTCCAAAGATGCTGGTCTCCCTTTGTTGTAAGGTTGTCTCTCCAGACAGGGAATCTCAGGTCCCTCACCTGCATACTCAAGTGCTGGGGAAAGCAGGAGAAGCCAGAGACAGACGTGCATGTGGGGTCTTTTTGTAATGCCCCAAAGTCTCCACTGCCTTCCATCAATCTGCAGCCGCTGGCAGGAAATAAATCTCTCAAGTCCAAGGACATAAAAGCATGTCATTATCAGTTAGCTTGTGATGCATTAAGAGTGCATCAGAGTCTATACTCTGACTTCCAACCCATGGCCTGACAGGAAATGGAACGGTCATTTCTCATTAACATCTTTGAACAATGCACAGATGCACAATTCATCCCACAATTATCATAATCAGATATGATAAAACCCAACCCAACTGTCTCTACCTTGAGCATCTGGATGATTCTCTCTGAAGAGTTCTCCGCCTTCTTCATGATCGTCCATCTCTTCTCTACTTGCCTGTTAGGTAACAACAACAAAAGACACATAAGACACAATAAATGCAAGCACTCCTAGGGTCCATGCCCTTTGCTACAAGGGAATCCAGTTTTCTCAGTTGTCTCTTCTCCTTCTTTGTCAGTTTATTTTAACTTAAGTGTCCAAGAAGTCTGCTGCCAGGGTGAATGGCCCTGAAGAGCCAGGTGGGCTTAGCAGTGATGCTGAGCACTGTCTTCATCTGTCATTCTCTGGGGAAGGCTTGTCTACCTGTCCAAGCTGTGCTCTATGCCTGGCATACTTGGGGAAAAGAATGCCCCTGGCAAAGATCGACTGACAGAAAGCAGCGAGGTACCCGCAGGGACTTGAGGGGGTTCCAGTGTGACCACTGCAGAGATGGGGCAAAGTGGAAAGGTTAGAGACAAGTCAGACTCTCAGTACCTTGGTCCTTACCTTGAAAACAGATGGAAGGTACTGAGGGATTGAAGTGAGGGGGCAAAAGGGTCAGGCTTGTAGGTTTCCAGGATAACCATGGATTGGATTTCTTATCACATGAAACCCTTTCTTCTTTCTCTGACTGATACAAGCTGCTTGCAATCCCACAACCCAGAAATCTCTATAATGATGGTCCTCAACACTGGCTGCATTTTAGAATTATCTGTGGAACTTATAAAAAAAAATTCTTAGGCAGTGTTGTTCAATCTCCAAGTCATGTCTGACTCTGCAACCTCATGGACTGCAACATGCCAGGCTTCCCTGTCCTTTACCACCTCCCGGAGTTTGCCCAAATTCATGTCTATTGAATTGGTGATGTCATCCAACCATCTCATCCTCTGCCACCTTCTTCTCCCTTGCCTTTAATCTGTCCCAGCATCAGGATCTTTTTCAGTGAGTTGGCTCTTCCCAGCAAGTGGCCAAAGTATTGGAGTTTCAGCTTCAGCATCAGTCCTTTCAATGAATATTCAGGACTCATTTCCTTTAGGACTGAAGATTCCTAGGCCCTAAACTCAAACGTTAAAATCAGACTTTCTGGAGCTAGAGCATTTTTAAGGCTTCTTGGGTGATTCCAATATGCAGCCAAGATTGACAACCATGGGTCTTCTCTAGAGGGCAGGAAGAGGAGTTCTTGAGTTGCCAAGGAAATGTGGCAGGTAGAGTCAATGACTCAAATAAAGCCCCCAGTGTTCTATAAGGCCAGCTCTTGGCCTTTGTCACCTGAATCTGCTTAATACACAGCTTCACTTCAGCTATGAGGAAGGAACCTGAAGGCCCTAGAAGCCTCCCCTGGGACTCAAGATCCTCACCCTTTAGCCGACAGTCAGTTTTCCACTTTATCATCAAATACCTAAGGTGCTTTGAGAAGAGACGATTATCTGCTAATTTGTTTTGACATTCTCTGCTTGCTTGGTGGCTTTTTACCCTGTGTGCTTCTCACCTGTTAGCTTAGTGTTTGTGGCTGCTAAGATATTCTGACTAAGAAAACCTACAGCAGGTAAGTAACTTTCCTTCTTTTGCATGTGTCCTTTTGGAGACAAAGCGATTTGGCCTGATGCAGTAAAAAACAAGAAAAAAGAAAAATTCATCCCTGAGTAAATGGAAAGGTTTTTGAAAAAAACGATTGCAGGAAAAACCTGCCTCACTGCTAAGTTAGAAGACTAGAAAAGAGATAAATTAAAAAAAATCTTGTTTATACATCCTTTTAGTCTAACAGGAAATTGGATTAAAAGGGAAAAACAAGCTTCCTCTTTTGGAAGAATTTCAAAGCCCAGAAGAATAAACCTCCAGTCTTAATAGCAAGCAGCTATGAACTTTCAGGGGCAAGAAACACTCTTCTCCTTTCACAGATGGAGAGATGGAGACAGAACTGGGGGTTTGGAAAGAACTTTCTGATGAGTCCCTGTTAGAAACATAAATACTTTTAATTTGAAATTCTGGGGGGTTCCCTGGTGGTCCAGTGGTTAGGACTTCCTGCTTCCACTGCCAAGAGTGTGGGCTCAGTCCTTGGTCCGGGAACTAAGACCCTACCAGCCATGTCGTGTGGCCTTAAGAAAAAAAATTCTGCTTGTTGCTTAGAAAGGTGTCAAAAACTTATCATTTTTAACATATATGAACACACATGTGAAAAGACACATCTGAGGTCATTCACTGCAGCATATTGGAAACAACTTACATGCCTCATCAATTGGGGAGGTATTAAGTAAGTCATGGTAATTTACATGATGGAATACAATACAACCATTAAAAAGGATCTCTTAATGAATTGAAGTAGAACTCCAAGGTATATTAAGTAAAACAAAAAAGTAAGACGGTAAGCAATGTGTATAATATGTAACCTGCCAAATCACTTGAGTATTGACCGACTCTTTTCAACCCTATGGATCAGGCCCCTTTGTCCATGGATTCTCCTGACAAGAATACTGGAGTGGGTTGCCATTTCCTCCTCCAGTATAATATGTGAAAACATATATAAAATATGTTTCTACCCCAGGAAGGGTACACAGAAAACTAGGCCATAGTGGTGTCTGATGGAGGGGGAGCCGAGCTGGGAGACATACCCTTTATAGTTAAATATTTTAAACCTCCTGAATATATTTTGAATTCAAGATTTGAACTGAAAAAACTAAAACTAAGTAAAATGCTGTCTCTTTTAATGAGTTACAAAGGCAATGATTGAAACACAGGCAATAATACTTGTTAAGTGAGCAAACAAACCAAAGGACAGAAAATTCAGATCCCAGCTCAGTTATTCTGGCCAAGCCGTTCGCTCTTCATCTGTTCATTCAGCTTACGACTATATATTGAGTGTCTGTTGTGCGCAAGGGACTGTGCTGCGCGCTGGGGGCACCGAGCTGAAAAAATCTGTGAGAAGCTCAATAGCTTGTTTCTCAGTAGAGAAACAAGAAATCTCACCGTTGCCATGCAGTGTGATAAATGTAGTGATATGACAGGTTTCTGCAGGACCTCAGGGGAGGTGAAACTAAATTAGGCTGGGGAGGTTTGTTTACCAGTGGACGTGGTGCTAAGTCCTGCGGGGAAGGGGAGGCGGGCAGTTCCTGCGGAGCAAGGAGGCTGTGCTGGCGCCGGGTATGGTCGGTGTGGCTTCCGTGCCCAGACAGTGGGGATCAGACTCTGGCCAGCCAGATCTTGCATATTGCAGACTGGAGTTTTTTAAAAAAATTTTCGTTTGCTCTATTTTTCTATTTATAAAAGAAATACATTTTTTGATGCCAGGATTTAACCGGAAGGCCAATGGGGACGTGGTAGGAAATTTCAAGCAAACCAGTGGCATGACTGAGCTGTATTTAGAAAGAGTGCTGGCAACAGCCTGGCATTCTAGGGCTGGGGAGGGGTGCGGGTGATGGGGATGGTAACAGACACCTGGTAAACACAACTGCAGCGCTAAAACCAGACAAGAGAGACAGTTGCCCGAGGGGTTGGGGTGCAGGCCCTGGACTCAGACCTTGTGCGTTGAAGCTCAGCTCCTACATCTCAGGCCTTACAGATCATGTGAGGCACTTATTTCCTGAGCCTCAGTTTCTGCAACAGACAAGGGCTGGCCCAGGTGTCCTGAAGGTCTCAGCTTTCTTGGAGAACCTTCCACTGGCCCTGCCCTCTCCCCTCACACCCAGCCCCCTATCTGAACATGGTACTTCTAGGCCCATGGCAGGCTCCAGGAAAGAAATACAGGGCGGATGAGGGAGCAGGAGCCAGAGGTGGGGCTCCAGCTGGCCTCGCGCTGTCTGACCGGTCACAGCCTCTCCATCTGTGAAGTGGGAGTAATGATACATTTTGTAGAGAGTTCTTGAAAAGCTAAATTAGGAAAATATATTTGGAAATTCTTTGTAACATATTATTTAACACATGCATCTACATGACCAATTTCAATGTCTTATTGATGCTGGAAGGAAATCAGGGTCTCATTTGTGAGTTTCAACTGCAAGGTCATTCAACTTTTCCTATGTATTAAAAAGATCTCACATTCATTCTTCAATAAAGCGAATGAATTTATGAAAATCATAAGGTATCTTGCATTATTAAAATGAAAGTATTAAATCTCTGTTCCTCTTCCAGGTACTGAAAGCCTGAACAAAGATTTACAATTAAATTCTTCTCAGGAACAGCACAGATAAACCTCATCAATAAGAGGAATTGTGGGTTTGGTGGCTTTGAAAACTAGCTCCCTCCCCGCCAGTTACATCACCCTTTGGTTCACTCATCTCACCAATCCTGTTTCCTCATCTGCACAGTGGTGAACTCTACCACCCCCAGGAAGAGGGTGGGGGAAATTAAATAAGGTTTAATATGTGGGAGGCCTGCTCTTAGCAGGGATCAGTGAATAGTTCTTTCTTCTTTGTGAATCGAATCCTTTATAGATGTGAACACTCTTTGAAAAGTATTATTTCCTCTAATTCTCACCTCACCATTGAGAGGTAGGTAGGGAGGTTCCAGTATTATTATTTCCATCTTACTGAAGAGGCAGCTGAAGAGGAGTCCCACAAGATTGTCAAGGTCGCTCAGAGTCCAAGAACCCCCAGGGCTTCCCAACTGCTGGTCAGATACTTTAATATTGATAAGAGTCCACTTAATTCGGGCTTGTTTTTTGGGGGAACTGTCACAGACTCAATGCCTTGAATATTCTTGCTGGCAAAATTATTTTCAAGTGTCCTGGGGTCATCGCATCTGGAAACCAGCTCGTGACTCATCTGCAACTTGCCTGCTGGTGCTCAACAAAGCAGGTTTCAATGATTCTGGGCACTGGAACTTCCCTCCTCCGGGACCCACTCCAACTCTGGACAACGTCTTGAGCCCAGCATTGTTTTGCTGTTACTTCTCCTCACTGAAATCCATGTTGTCTCTTTCCCACATGACCACAGGGTTCAGGGTAGTGATAGCCAGACACTTCTTGGCGGGATGTACCCACACCTGCCTGCGTAAGTTACATCCAAGTAACACCTGACTCCCAACTGAGGACAGGGGACAACTCAGGGTACTCCATTTCAGGCAGGTCCCTCTGTCGGGATTCAAGGGCACCAAGTGATGACTGCCTGTGTGATGGCTGTGAGGCGAAGGCTTATTTCTCATTCTTCATATCTTCTGAGTGTAAAGTACATACCCTTTGATGTCAATGTCAAGTATAAGCATATTCAATTCTGTCTCTAGCATTAATTGCCATTATTGCTATTTTCTTCCCCACGACCATGACCTAACCCTGATAAGTTATTAAAATTCCCAGGGGGAAAAAATCTCTATCTTAATTTATTCATCAATTACCATTTCTTTTACAAAAAATAGTTTTTTTTTTTTTTCAAAAAATAGTTTTAAAAAGAAAAACACGGGTCAATTTTTATGTGAACCCAGAGGTACTCTGGATTGATCATGTTTCCCCAAATCTAAGCCTGATACAGATTATCGTATAAAATGGGCTGACAGCATCACCTTCAGTGTTATAAAGAGGTTCTTGAATCTGAGGAGGATTCCACGTGTAATAAACGAAGGAGTCTCTCCTGTAGCAACCTGGGCCGACCTCTGCACAAAACTGTGCTGATACTCTCCACTTCTTTATCTACCTCTTAGATTACAGACTCCTTGGAAGGCCAGGGATGGCGATGATTCATCTCTGTACATTAGTGCCTAACAGTGTCTGATACACAGTGGATGCTCAGTGTATCCTGTCTGAAGGGAAATGAGCGATCATGGGGGAGAGAAAGCGTTATGCTGACTCCACAGAACACAGGTGAAACGGAGGGGAATGGCAGAGTCCCGCAGAATCAGAAAATCTTCCTGCAAAAGACTGGATGAGTGCTTAGGGATGGAATTTTCTAGAAGGAGCTGTGTTGGATGCTTATCTGATTTGGTAGGCGCTGATTTTGATTGGATAGGACTCAGCTGAAGTCTGCAGGGAAGTTTCATAGCGAAGTGGTTGAAAACATGGGTCCCAGGATTTCCCTAGTGGTCCAGTGGTTAAGACCACACTTTCACTGCAGGGGGCGCTAGTTTCTTCGTGCCGTGTGTGCCCAAGAAACAAACAAACAAACAAAACATGGACTCTGGAGCAGGGCTGCCTGACCAACTGTATGACATTTGAGAAGTCACTTCACCTCTCAAGACCTTACTTTTCTCATCTGTAAAATGGGATAATGCTACCTCGTTCTTAGATTCGCTTTGTGAGTTAAATGAGTTCTTGCATGAAAAACTTAACAACAGAGCCTAGCACAGAACAATTGTTCATTCATGCTAGCCATTGTGATTATTTATATCCCTTTCCATTTCCTTTTTCTGCTCCAATATTTTTATTTCTTACTCTCATCCCCTGAAATGTATACTGCTTTCTACATGCACCAGCCAAAAATGAATGAAATGCCCTGTGACTAGGCAGGAAGTGCAGAGATGAAAAGTATAGACTGAGTTGAACAGCCTGTGTGCCTTTCTTGATTTGAGCTTTCCATCCTTTGATGTACCATCCTGAGATTTGAGTCTTTCTACGAGGCAGCCCCTAAGAGTCTGGCAGCTGCCACATCAGCAAGCAGAAGGTCTATCTAGGGAGAGCTGTTAACACTGAACATTGGCAAGAAAAGATGTCGTATGCGGGGCAAGGACTGGTCTGGGAGTCAGAAAGTCTAGAGTGTCCCCATCAGTCTCAGGCAGAAGAGACTGAGTTATAATTTCTATGAGTCCTGAAAAGGATGGACTAGAAAGTGGGCCTTGGGGATGACAATGCCTTTCCTTCTATAACATGGTGCCAAAATTGCTGAGTGAAAACGTGTAACAGGAAAGCACTGTGGGCACTAAATACAAAAAAATTGTAAAATCCCTCGCTTGCAGCTTCTGAAGGCTCGTAAATATGTTCTTGTCTTATTTACATGCTGCTAAGTCACTTCAGTCGTGTCCGACTCTGTGCGACCCCATAGACGGCAGCCCACCAGGCTCCTCCGTCCCTTGGATTGTCCAGGCAAGAACACTGGAGTGGGTTGCCATTTCCTTCTCCAAAGCATGAAAGTGAAAAGTGAAAGTGAAGTCGCTCAGTTGTGCCCGACTCTTAGCGACCCCATGGACTGCAGCCCACCAGGCTCCTCCATCCATGGAATTTTCCTGGCAAGAGTACTGGAGTGGGGTGCCGTTGCCTTCTCCTGTCTTATTTACATAGCAGTTATTAATTTACTGTATACGTTGCCTGGACAAGGCTTTATCTGTTTTGTTTGTTGATGTATCTCAAAGGCCCAGGAAGTGCCAGACACATGGTGGGTAGTGGATGCTCATTATGAGTTGAATGAATGAATAGTGCTAATGACGATATCACCTCCCAGGAAGAACCAACCATGATTCTTCAAGCCCTAAGGGAAACTAAAGCGTTGCTAAGGAAAAGAAAAACATAGTTTAATTAATATAAGTGTTTGGGGATGAATTGTGTTTCTCTGAAATTCGTATGTTGAAGTCCACCCTCAGTACCCTAGAATGTAACTGTGTTTGGAGATAGGATATTTAAAGAGGTAAAATGAAGTTGTTTGGATGGTCTATAAGCCAATATGACTGGTGTCTTTAAACAAGAGATTAGGACACTGACATGTGTAGAGGAAAGATCACGTAAAGACACATAGAGAAGATGGCTATCTGGAGTGACGAGAAGACCTCAGAATAAATCAACTCTGCTGACACCTTGAGTTTGGACTTTTGCCTCCAGAATTGTGAGGAAATAAATTTCTGTTGTTTAAACCACCCAGACTGTGGTACATTGTTTTGGTGGCATACGATGAGTAATGAATCAAAGTAATTATTTTGAATACTTCTAGGAAAATCTTTAATTTTGCTTCCCAGAACCATTCTCTTCTTCTACTTTCAAGTTTTCCTTTTGGAAACACTCCTCTCCTCCCCACTCTGCGTTCCTGTGGCTCCAGGCTGGGAAAATCAGTGTCTTCCGTTCCTCTGGCCACGGTGATTCATCTGTGCATGGCCATGTGACTCAAACTGGGCCAGCGATTTAGAAAACAGAAGCTCATGGCTATCTTGAAACCATGGGGAAAGAGCCTGCCTAAGAGAAAACAGGAAAGAGGAGCCTAGCCATGGAGAGAGACAGATTTGGGGCAAATACGTGACCCTGAATCAAAGCCCCACCTGGCAAAGCTGGGACTGGGACCACTCAAAGCAGTTGGAACCTAAGAACTCTGGACCAGTGCGGTTAGGAGGGTGACCTACGTGAACTTGGAAGTCCCTGCCAGTCTACAGCACTGGAAAGTGCTCCCACCATGAGCCCCGTGAGTGTTTGACGTCTTCACCTTTGTTTCTATCTTTCTTAGTCACCACTTCTTATCAAGGGCCCGGGATCTTGTTTTTTGAAGGTAGTATGAAGGATCTGAGATCCTTCCAGGCCAAGACTTGCTTTGTTCCTGATCAGTTTCTTTCACTCCAAGGTCATTTATTTCTTGTTCATTCACCTCTGAGGGGGGCAAATAATGGGGAGAAAGAGGCTCTTGAGCCAGAGGATTGTGGGATGAAAAGGGGATCCACTTACAGAGCATTTAGGAAACATCTTCCATGATCCAGTTGCTGTTAGACCCCCAGGGCAGGAGGGCGTGTTGCAAAGATGGACAAGTGCCATCCCCACCACAGGAGCTCTCAGAACCCTTAGCTGATTGAAGCTGAGCTTGGGAAAGTAATGAACTCCTAGTGAGCGGAAAACAGGGTCAGACATCCAGAAAGGGTTGGCAGTTGCCTTCTAAATAGTTAACTCAAGAGTTAGCCTTCTCTCTGGTAGGATTATCAGCTCTACCCACTTACAGTGGTAAAACAGTAACAATTATTGTAATGACAAAAGGAGTTATATTTACCTGTTTTATGAGTGGTTCAAGGTTATCCTTTCTCCTCTCTCTTCCCTGTCCTCCACCAACCAAACCAGACACCCAACTGATTTGTCCCCGATGGCTGCCTGTGATTACTGTCCTAATTTGTTCTATCTTTCTCTGCTACAAGCTGCCTATTTTCTGTCCCTTCTGATAAAGCAGGAACTCTGAGGGACATCTGAAGCTGTTTTTTTGTACCATGCAGAAGTGTATTAACTGGAATTCCTGTGTATGTGTCTATAAAACCCCTCGTCTTCTCAGTGTGAGATCACCTTCAGGAACGGCGTCATGTCGAGGTGCAGCTTGCGCGTGTAAAATTCTTTTCTGTTTGAACATATCAGCCCTTTATTTATACAACTTTGAGACTCTCCTGTCTTCTGAGCTGCTGCCTCCAAGGACTGCTGGGCTCCCTGTGAAGAGAAGCAGAAAGCCCAGCGTTCATAGGAATGATATACAGTGCGACAAGAGCTAGTCCAAATCCCCAAATATTTATAGAAAGCAATTCTTCATTGTTGGAACACTAATAGTAACACCTATTTTTACCATGGAAGAGACAGGGGACTCATGTGTGGAGGATAACTTGAGACTGGTTATGAATTCACACCCGGAGTCGGCATGATGGGAAATTGGGAAAAGGCATCTTACTGTATTGCTGGGTAGGAGTCACTTTATATAATCCTCCCAACGGCTCTGTGAGGCATGTACTGCTAGCCCCATTTTGCAGATGAGGAACTGCAGGCTCTTGGAGGTTAAGTAACTTGCCCAAAGTCACACAGCAGGTAAATACAGAGCCGAAATCACGGACTGCCCCGAACTCCTTTTTTTTTTTCAAGCTCCTTTTTTTGATGAGATCTTTTTGCTATTTCTACAGCTTCCATGACAGTTATTAAATCTGCCTTTCAGCAAACACAGTTATATCAAGACTTCAGTTTATCTCCAAATTTAAAATGTATTTGATATGTTAGAAAGAGTGATTTGAACTAATCTAGCAGAGAGGGAAGGAAGAATGGGCTGGTGGAGGTGTCTGAGGGCTTTTCTGATCTCCTGTGGCTACAACGTGCAAATGTTGTCACCCCACAGAGCATGACAAAATATATCCTGAACTTGCTTGCCAGCCCATGCTCTGTGCTGCAACCTAGGTGCTTTTTCTGGATGTAAACTGGACCACATCATTCTTCTGCTTAAGACCTTCAAAGGCCTTCCCTTCAGGTTGAAGGCCAACCCACTTAAAAGGTTTACACGACTCTTCTTGCCTGGCTCTGGACTATCTTTCCTGTCTCATTCAGTCATTCAACAAATACTTATTGTGTGCTTGTTCTATGCCTGGGAGAAAGCATGCGGCAGTGCAAGAAGCAGACAGAGGCTTCACTCTCAGGAAAATTGCACATACATGCTACTGAGAGGGATGAGATAACAAGCAAATAGGTGGAACATCAGTTACATCGGAAGGTTACTCGTGATATGGAGAAAAATAAAGCAGAGAGGGGAGTGAGGAGCAGCTGGGCAAGGTGATGGAGGTTGCAATTTTAAGTAGTCAAGGACCGCCCCCCGTACCAACCCCCACCACCCCTAAAGAAAGCAGTGTTTGAGCAAAACTGACGGAGGCAAGGGGAATTTTGGTGGGGCTCTCTATAGGAAGCATTGACCTCACTGTGGGAAAAGCAAGTTCAGAGGGCTGCCATCAGCTCTGACCTTTCAGTTCCGGGAGCAAGGCTGCCCACATGCCCCCCATCTCTGGGGAACACACCCTTCCCTTTTAACTCCTCCCCATCCTTTGGGTCTGGCTCATCTGTGCCTCCCGTGACATCTTAAAGAACACAGCTCTTCCCACCACTGCCCAGAGAGATGGTCATGTGTCTGCAGCCACCTTTTCCTCCCCACCAGACTGACTGTAAGCTCCACAGGGCCGGAAACCATGGCTGTCCTGTTCCCAGGTATCTGCTGTGCCCTGCACAGCGTCAGGAAACGAATACACACTTGCTACATACTGGCCAAACAAAACAAATATCGTATATTAGCACGTATATGTGGAATCTAGAAAAATGGTACAGAAGAACATTTTTGCAAAGCAGAAATAGAGACACAGACATAGAGAACAACCGTATAGACACCAAGGGAGGAGAGGGGGTGGTGAGATAAATTGGGATATTAAGATTTATATATATATACACACATATATACACTGTATATAAAATACATACATAGGGCTTCTCTTGTGGCTCAGCTGGTAAAGAATCCGCCTGCAATGTGGGAGACCTGGGTTTGATCCCCGGGTTGGGAAGATCCCCTGGAGAAGGGAAAGGCTACCCACTCCAGTATTCTGGCCTGGAGAATTCCATGGACTGTGTACAAGGGATCGCAAAGAGTCAGACACAACTGAGAGACTTTCACTTCACTTCATGTATAGAATAGGTAACTAATGAGAACCTACCACAGGGGGAGAAAAAGAAGGTACAATCTGTAGGGCATAAATTAACCTTAAAATGCATTCCAATATACATTAGGTGCAAACAAATACGGTTTGATGCCACTCATACGAGGTACCTAGAATAGACAAATTCACTGAGTCAGAAAGTACACTGGTAGATGCCAGGGGCTGGGGAGTAGAGGCGTGGGGTGGGGGATAGGGAGTTAATGTTTAATGGGTCAGAGTTTCAGTTTAGGAGAGGTGAAAAATTTGGGAGATGGATGATGGTGAGACCTCCACAACAATGTGAAAGTTCTTAGTGCCACTGAACTGTACAGTTAAATACGGTTAAAATAAGTATATTTTATCTTATATGACTTTTACCACCATAAAAAAGCACGGGAAAAAAAATGTAATGATAACATTGTGCGCAAGCTATATGTTATGGCCCAACTTGGTTGGGGAGGGCAAGAGAGACATCCAGGAAGCACGTGCTGACCTCGAGGACTGTCCTCAGGTAGCATCGGCTTCCTCATTCCCAGAGGAAAGTGACGTGTTATTTTTCAGGGCTGATTTCCTGGGGTCACATACATTAGTGTGCTATGAGATCACCCTGGGCGTGGATTTGATCATTTCCATACTTTCTAGGAGACTAACTCTCAGATGACTGTCTCTGGGCATAGTTCTCCCTCCCATCACATTTGTATTACTTTTAAGTGTTAATGATGAATTAACAGTCAGTGAACCCCCAAAAGCAACCATCATTCCGATGAACATCCACATCCTTTTCCTTTGTTTTGAAATGGGGCTAGAGATAAAGATTTTTCTGGACAAATATGTATGCATTTTTTTTTTTTTTGTCATTTCAGTTATATATCACACTAGCTTCTCCAAGTGAGACCTCCCCTCCCTGTTTCTAGATCAAATGAAAGCATTTGGTCCAAACAAGAATCAAACAAAGCATTTGAAGCTTTCTAGCTTCCAAAACCATACATGAGTCATTGGGTGGAATAATAGAAATCAGACAACACTGATTTTGAGGAAAGTTTCTTCATGATCTTCAAGTGAAGATTTTGTGTTAGGTCGGAGGACAAGAGACACAGCCAAGACTCGATCCAATGGCTGGAATTATTTTAACTCTTTATGTGGTGTTCAGATTAAAGAGCAGGGAGCTGAGAGACTTTAAGAAATCTCTCCAAATCACTTAGCCTATAAATCATTTGATAAAACAAGTTTCCTGACTGCATGGCTCATCTCCCTAAGGTTCAGGGGCCATCAATTCTAGCTTGAGGGAACGTTTCCAGTGAGACTCTGCAGTCACTGGAATGTGCAGTACTGTTTTTTAACATTTATGTGTTTTTTGGCTGCACTGGGCCTTAGCTGCTGCACGCAGGCTTTCTCTAGTTTCGGAGAGTGGGGGCCCCTCTCTAGTTGGGGTGTGAGGGCTTCTCTTGCTGTGGAGCACGGGCTCTAGGTGCCTGGGCTTCAGTAGTTGTGGCACACGGGCTTAGTTGCTTCACGGCGTGTGGAATCTTCCTGACCAGAGATCAAACCTGTGTATTTTACATTGGAAGATGATTCTTATCCACTGTGCCACCAGGGAAGTCCACGCAGTACTGTTTTTGCTCATTACATTCAAGTATTCTAACAAACACATGATAGAGAAAGGGGGTTTGGGAGGTGAGAGGAAAGAAGATTAAATACATAAATAGGATTCTGGAAAGCAGTGATAAGAGGAAAAGGAAAGCTAGGCATTGGGGTGGTTTTTCATCTCACTTTATTCATTTGCTGTTTTTCAGTTGCTAAATCATGTCTGACGCTTTGTGACCCCACGGACTGCAGCACAACAGGCTTTGCTTCCCTGTCCTTCACCATCTCCCGGAGCTTGCTCAAACTCATGTCGATTGAGTCAGTGATGCCATCCAACCATTTCATCCTCTGTTGCCACCTTCTCCTCCTGCCCTCAATCTTTCTCAGCATCAGGGTCTTTTCCAATGGCTGTTTGCATCAGATGGCCAATGTATTGGAAATTCAGCTTCAGCATCAGTCCTTCCAATAAATACTCAGAGATGATTTCCTTTAGGATTGATTGGTTTGATCTCCTTGCTGTCCAAGGGACTCTAGAGAGTCTTTTCTAGTACCACAGTTTGAAAGCTTTATTCATTTAACTTATTTATTGAGTGATACTGTGTGTGCCAGAAAACACATAAACAAGCAGAGTGATTTTAGATGGTGATAAATCTATGAAGAGAATGAAATGGTGATAGGATGGAGGCTGGTGGGGGAGGAGTGGGGTTTTCCTCTGGGTGAGCAGGGATGACCTGTCTGGGGAAATGACATTTGAGCAGAGAGCTGGGTGACAGGAAGAAGCCAGTCCTGGAAGGATCTATCTTTGGCAGTCAGCATAGCCTGTATCTGATTATTCGGAGGGGTTCTTTGGAAAGGAGGGTTCCTGATATCCAGGCCTGTTCGGCCCCAGCCTTCTGACTCCATCCGGACCCTGTGAGGCACCCCTCTGTTTTCTGGGTGGTAGAGTCGCACGCTAGGCTCTTAAAGATCACGAATAAACAGTCACAGGGAGTCAAGGTCTCAGGGAGTAGAGGGGAGGAGAAAACACAAATTGAGAGAAGGAAAACAGGGCAAGTAGAAGAAAGCAGAGATGCCTGAAGCTTTTTTTTTTTTTTAATGTGTCTGCTTCAGTGAGAATGATTACAAAACTGAGGCAAGGGTGAAATGTTTAGCAGAAAATCAAAACCCATTCCTTCACCTGTATTGTACTGTAAATACTTTAATATTATTATGTTCTGCTGAAAACCCCAGGAAGCCTTTCTCTTCAGGAAATGAAATAATAAAGATTAATGAGCTAATTTGGTAAAGCTGATTTGAATTGCACAGAAGCCATTGTGTTAAGTGCTTGGCATTTAAGAATTTATCTGACATTTAAAAGGAGATGACTGTTAATGAATTCAAGAGCTAATCTTATGCTCTGACAGACTGAGCCATGAAAAATCCAGGATTATTATCATGCTGTAAACATAATGGGAGTCACTTGAAAGCCAGAACAAAAGACAGCTATTGGCTGTGTACAAATATCCACTTGCACACACATATAAAGTAGGAAAACCAACAAAGGATGTCCATCAAATAAAATAAGTATCATTTCCTTTCTAACTCTGGTATTATAATATCTGAGCCACAAACTCAAGGTGAAACCCTCTCTTGGATAATTTTCCTTCCTCCTTTCAAGTTGTTTTTTGAGGGCTCACTACCATGGACTGCAGCCACCGGAACGTCTTATGTTAAGAAGGGAAGGAGATTCTAACACAGCCAGCTAGATTGTCCCGCCCCCACTAGGTCCCACAGAGCCACACAGATTTGGGCCTGTTGCGGGTGTCTCTTCACTTCTCCCACTCCTTCCTAACTGGGGTCCCCCATCTCTGTAGCTGCAGCTTCGTGGCTCCAAGAGGAGCTATTGTCCCTCATTAAGGAGGCTGCAACACTCTGGCTGTCTCACCGCCTCCCATGCAGTTCACAACTTCAGTTTTGCCTGAGAGCAAGCTGCCAAGAGTCTCTGGGAACCTGTGGCCAGCTGGGCTGGAAAAGGAAAACAGAAGGAAGGAGGGCCTTTGTAGGCAAGATCTGAAATATGCTACACACCCCAGCATTATCTTAGTGCATGGAGAGCGGGGTCGGGAGGCCTTTGCTGAAACCCTTATGTGGTCTATCAAGTTGTCACATCAAACCTCTCTGCACACTGGGCGTTTGTCCCCTCCTGTGAGCAAACAAAAGGAAAAGAGTCAGAGGCTCCTTTGGACCACCAGGCCCCCTCCTTGGCCGAAAGTCTGTCCCTCCGCTTCCCTGGAAGGTGGGGGTGGGAGGTGGCTCTGAATCCCAGTGGGGATGGGTAAGTCACTGGGGATGGGGACCGAATCCTGGAAAAGGTCACTCCTGCCTGGAGTTATGAGCTGAAGGGCCTGGCGAGTTCCCCTGCACTTGGCCTTCTCAGGCTTTTTCTTGCCCTTGGCAGCCTGTGGAGCTATTATAAAAGCAGGCAGTAGGAATTGGGACACAGATGGGGCTGAGTGGGGCTCCCCATGGCTGGACTGCCTGGGGAGGGATCTGAGCCCTGTATACACTGTCAACTGAGGGTGACGCGGAGGGACCCAGCCGTGTAAGGCCAGCCACTTGGCCTTCCCAAATCCCACTCTGAGACCTTGTCTGTCTAGGTTTCCCTGGCCTGGAGGATGGAGAGAACTTCGAACTTCAGGAAGCCAGAGGAAACACCAGGATCTCAATTCAACAACCCGGGCTGCGAGACGTCCCTAGTGGTGGTCCGATGGTTAAGACTTTGCATTTCCACTGCAAGAGGTGAGGGTTCGATTCCTGGTTGGGGAACAAAGATCACACATGATGTGTGGCCAGATCCCTGCCCCTAAAGCCCCTAAACAACCCCTTCTGCCTGCACAGCCTCTTTCTGAGGAGCACATGGGACCCCAAATGACAGTGTGGTTCCACCTACCACAAGTCTGCTCAGTGGTCCACGTGCCCGTCACCTGTGGTCATCCTGCCCATCTGGGCCACTTGACATCCTGGCCCTCTTTACATCTCAAGGCAATTTGTGCTAGGGAAACAGGCCGAGTGGACAGTGTTTTAGGAGTTCTCCACAAGGAGGCGTGGTGGAGGTACAGTTTTGATGGAGGCCAGAGAAGAGCTTTCTTGTTCCCTCCTGTCTTCATTCACTTTATCCTCACTTCTGTGGAAGGAGATTTTACATCTTCCTAAGCATTTACAGGGCTTCCCACGTGGTACAGTGGTAAAAAAAAAAAAATCCACCTGCCCATGCAGGAAACACAAGAGACTCTGGTTCGATCCCTGGGTTGGGAAGATCCCCTGGAGTAGGAAATGGCAACCTGCTCCAGTATTTTTGCCTGGAAAATTCCATGGACAGAGGAGCCTGGCAGGCTCCATGGGGTCTCAAAGAGTTGGACACAACCGAGCACATAAGCATTTACAAATTAGCCTGAGAGCTAGTAAACATTAGACCAGGAAGAGAAACACAGCAATGTCTAGATTTAGTTTCTGGGAGAGACTGGTGGTGACTTCTGTCAACTTGTTAAGCTTTCTGTGCCTCAGATTCCCTACCTCAGTTCTCAAGGAGCTTTGGAATAATGAAACACAGGGCACTTGAATTCCAAGGCTTCAACTATCTGGAAGAAAATCTTATCCGGGAGTTCTAATTGATATTGTCCTCAGTTTAATTAAGTGCTTTGTTGACACAACAGAATCACTGTTTATCTGGCTTAGCAGGGATTGGAGAAGAAAAAATTTAAGCCAAAATAGTGATCTCTTCTGCCCCAAGGGAGATGGAAACTAGCTTTTTCTGTGAGGGGATGTCTGGCCATATTCAGGCTGGAACTCTGCCTGTATTTGAGACATGACACATTCTATTTTAGACGTAGATGGAGTGATGGGACAAGCAATCTGAAGAAGTCCCGAGCTCCTTCTAACCCCAAACTTTAACCCCCGACTGTATGCCTTCTGTGTTATGTTGACTGTGGTGTGTCTTTTCCAACCTGGCAGCTGGGAGACAGGGGATGTCCACTTGCA
The DNA here is from genome assembly GCA_006408695.1 of Aepyceros melampus. Lineage (NCBI taxonomy): Eukaryota > Metazoa > Chordata > Mammalia > Artiodactyla > Bovidae > Aepyceros > Aepyceros melampus. The sequence goes on along the minus strand of SJXQ01005177.1, from coordinate 773,062 downwards.
AACTGATTTCATTGTAAAAATGAAACTTTCACTAAAAAAGAAATGTCACCTGTGGTACTTTGATTCCCACGTGGATCCATTAAAAACTTATTTAACCCATAATTTAGCTGGGCTGAGGAGCTGAACTAGTCTAGTAATGCTGGTACAGCCCGGGGCTGGGAGAAGAGAAAGACATCCTTCCTTTTCTTTCCTGCCCACTTCCCCTCCACTGTCCTCCTGACCTCTGACCTCTCAGTGTTTCTGGGCAGCCACCTTCTGAGGGAGCTGGGCCCTGCTGGATACAGGATCCCTCACCCCACTACAAAATCTTTGCTTCCCCTTCCCCCTGGCATTCTGCTGTGCTCCCTTATGTGCAGGGAGGAGAACAAATAAATAGCAATCCACAGTGGGATAGGAGAAACCCAAAGGGAAGTGCAACAGGTAGAATTACATAAAGGAATGAAACAAAAAATTCCAGACAGTATGGAGGATACTTGCAGGGTTGGGGGTGTCTGGCCTTGGGGGTTGAAGGTGCGTGGAGTGGGTAAGCCATAGTTAGATTGACTCATAGTCCTTTAGGTTATTCCTGCCATTCAAACTTCTCCTTTTCCACATGTGAACACTTAGGTTGCTTATAAGCTCCGAATTCAGCTTTATAGCAGTTTTCAAGCAGAGAACAAGGGTCTAGAGTAATAATTACTATTGTAATTTATCAAGATTGCCTAGTGACAACATTGTGTTAATCCTTTTCCATATGTTGTTTCATCTAATCCTTGTCACGACCCCATGAGGGAACTACCACTGTCCTTAATAATTTTTTCTTTTTTTGCCACGCTGTGCAGAATATGGAATCAGGGAGCAAACCCGTGCCCCTTGCATTGGAAGCACAGAGTCTTAACTTAACCACCCAGCCTTCAGGAAGATCTGTCATTTTCCTTTATAGATGAGGAAATCGAGCCTCAGAGAGGTTAAATAACCCCCCTGAAGTCACAGTCAGTACAGAAGAAGCTGGGATCTAAAATCAGCTTTGTTGTTGTTGAGTCAATAAGTTGTGTCCAATTCTTTGTGACTCCATGGACTTCAGCATGCCAGGCTTTCCTGTCCTTCCCCATCTCCCAGAGTTTGCTTAGTGACAACATTGTGTTAATCCTTTTCCATATGTTGTTTCATCTAATCCTTGTCACGACCCCATGAGGGAACTACCACTGTCCTTAATAATTTTTTCTTTTTTTGCCACGCTGTGCAGAATATGGAATCAGGGAGCAAACCCGTGCCCCTTGCATTGGAAGCACAGAGTCTTAACTTAACCACCCAGCCTTCAGGAAGATCTGTCATTTTCCTTTATAGATGAGGAAATCGAGCCTCAGAGAGGTTAAATAACCCCCCTGAAGTCACAGTCAGTACAGAAGAAGCTGGGATCTAAAATCAGCTTTGTTGTTGTTGAGTCAATAAGTTGTGTCCAATTCTTTGTGACTCCATGGACTTCAGCATGCCAGGCTTTCCTGTCCTTCCCCATCTCCCAGAGTTTGCTCAAACTCATGTCCATTGAGTCGGTGATGCCATCCAACCATCTCATTTTCTGTCGTCCCTTCTCCTCCCGCCTTCAATCTTTCCCAGCATCAGGGTCTTTTCCAATGAGTCAGCTCTTCGAATCAGGTGGCCAGAGTATTGGAGCTTCAGCTTCAGCATCAGTCCCTCCAATGAATATTCAGGGTTGATTTCCTTTAGGATTGACTGGTTGGATCTCCTTGCTGTCCAAGCATCAAAAGCAGCTTTGAGGGATTCCCAAACCAGTAGGCCTTTTGGCAACTGCAGGTTGCGTGTTAAATGTGGCCGTGTCTGACATAACATCTGTTTCCTCATCTGTAAAATGGGGACAATAACTGCATCTATCTCATAGGGCTGTTATAAGGATTAAGGGAGATAATCCTAAATCCTGCACATAGTAAACCTCAAAAACACTGGCTGCTATGACCATTTAAAAAGACCCTCTTGATAACGGAGAGATAATTGTTGAAGGTTATGACAGGTACAGTTGGAGTTCAGTTCAGTTCAGTTGCTCAGTTGTGTCCGACTCTGTGACCCCATGAATCACAGCACACCAGGCCTCCCTCACCAACTCCCAGAGTTGGTCCATCACCAACTCCTGGAGTTCCTCAGACTCATGTCCATCGAGTCAGTGATGCCATCCAGCCATCTCATCCTCGATCGTCCCCTTCTCCTCCTGCCCCCAATCCCTCCCAGCATCAGGGTCTTTTCCAATGAGTCAACTCTTCGCATGAGGTGGCCAAAGTACTGGAGTTTCAGCTTTAGCATCATTCCTTCCAAAGAAATCCCAGGGCTGATCTCCTTCAGAATGGACTGGTTGGATCTCCTTGCAGTCCAAGGGACTCACAAGAGTCTTCTCCAACACTACAGTTCAAAAGCATCAATTCTTCGGCACTCAGCTTTCTTCACAGTCCAACTCTCACATCCATACATGACCACTGGGAAATGGCAACCCACTCTAGTATTCTTGTCTGGAAAACTCCATGCACAGCGGAGCTGGGTGGGCTACAGTCCACGGGGTTGCAAAGAGTTGGATATGACTAAGCACGAATGCATGCAGCATGATAGGTACATGAAGGTTTGTTATACTGTTCTCTCTACTTTTGCCTGCATTTGAAATTTTCCATAATAAAAATAAAAAAGAAAATCAGATACATATTGTGTCTGGTCAGACTAGTAGCCAACATATCAATAAATACAGAATTACTGGAATAAATAATAGCTGCAGTGAAAATTCAATAAACAAAAGCCTCAGTTTGGTAATTAAAAACAAATCCCTCTCAGTAAATTATCCTTACATTGTCAACAGAGTTTTTGGGCTGACAAAGTAATCCTGTGGGTAAGACTGAACTAGAAGATGAAGTTTGCTTAGATTTTAAAAAACAAAAACCCTTTGAATCAAGTTTCCAAACCAAAGCCATTTACAAAACCAGGGAGAAAGAAAGCAGGAAGGAAAAGAGAGGGGCTGGCTGGGGTGGGGAGGAAGAGCATGGAACTCCGGAAATGCTGTGCCATGCCATCAGAAATGAGAAACAGAAGGTGAGCAATAAACTGTGCTTTTCTGGATGGGGAGATGCAGACAGTTAATTCTCCCAGGCATTCCTGCTAGGTCCAATCTCACTTCTCAGCCTCAAAAAGACTCTAAGAAGTATGCCTAGTGACATCTCCAATGTGCACAAGACCAAAAGTTTTCAGAGCATGAAATGCCAAATCATGGCAACCAACAGCAGGAAGTATTCTGAGATGGTGTGAGTTATTAGAGAAATGGGAGCTGAACTTCCATATTATTTCCTTGGAAATAAAACAACTGCAACCTGGGACTTCCCTGGTGGTCCAGTGGCTAAGGCTCAATGCCTCCAATGGCAGGGGCCTGGGTTTGATCCCTGGTTGGGTAACTAGATCCCACACACTGCAACTAAAAAGAATTTGCATGCTGTAACTAAAGATCTTGCATGCCACAATGAAAGATGGAAGATCCTGAATGCTGCAACTAAGACCTGGTATAGCCAAAGCCAAATAAAATACATCAATAAGTATTAAAAAACCTGCAATCTCTGAATCCTATTTAGAGGCTTTTCCCATTAGGACATGGACCTTAATGTCAGTAAGAGATTTATTTGTCAATTTTTCTTTTTTTGAGGAGGTAGCATATGCCAAGAACGGTCCTAAACATGTGAGATGCTAGGGTGAGTAGAGCAGAATAAAAAAAAAAAAAAAAGTCTGTCTTTAAAGAGTAGTAGCTTGTTCTCTAAGATGACAGCTAAAAAGTTCAACAAAAGGCAGGCTATGGTTCAGAAGGACACTGAAACAAAAGGTTACCTTTGTACCCTTGCACAAAAACTTAGTGTGTCTACAGGTGTTCTTTTTTTCTCCTGAAAGAGGAAGGCTGAAAGGAGATATGAACACCATCTGTGAAACCACCAAGGAAGCAGATGGGGTAAACACAGGTTTATTCAACCTAAATCCTTAGTGTGCTAGAATTACAGGCCGCTCTTTGAAATCTGAAAGAGGTAAATTTAGGACAAACAAATCAAATATGAATTTATACTGTTGTACATTCATGAAATCTGAACTCAAGAAGACAATATAGGTCGAAATAGAAGTGGCTTTATGAAATGGGAAAAAGAGACATAACTCTTGTTTAATAGGATTTTTAGGATACTACCAAAGTTCTAATTCCCACAAAGCAACACAACAAAAACCCAAGATAAAGCAAGTGAGAAAGGATGTTTGCTCTCCCTAACAAAGGGAGAGAACAGACAATGTCAAAACTGGTGAAATGGTTTCTTTTTTATTTTAAACAGAGACACAGTGATTCTTGGAGAATCTAATAAAGTTTGAGCTTGTACTCTGATACTCTTTTTACTGACAACCTTTCTGCCCTGACAACTCCATAAAACAGTGGGCTCTAGACCCCAGCTTAAAAAGATGGATCTGGATGATTAGAGTTTGATACTTTGAGATCCAGACTTTTCAGAAAAATAGGTGAATTCGTTGCCTCCCCAAAGTCTAGGATCAGAAGGATAAAATGCTGACAAGGGCTTGAGATCCTTAAGAGGAGAATTTTGATGGTCCTATCTAATAATCTAATGAAAACCTAATTATGTTAAATAACTACAACTAACAGTAGTTAATAATGGCACTACAGTGTCGACCCTTGTTTCACCTGCTGTAGATTTGCTGTTTACTGTGCTCATAGTCCCACTTTTCCTCATTACAGAGAGAATTTTGAAAAAATAGAAAAGAAAGAAAAGCAATAAAAAACCAGGAAGATAAAATAAAAATAAAAAAACTCAACCCAACATATTCCTAATTTCAAACAAGTATGACTGTGCTCTTTTGTATGTATTATTTGCAAGTCTTTATAGATATGGAATTTTTTTTTATATAGTTGCAGTCATAGCTGACATCACTTTGATTTCTACTTTTTTTTTTTTTTTGATTTCCACTTTTAAAATGAAATTGGTAGTTCTCAATGTGGAGTTGGGGCTGCAGTGTGTGTAATTTTCACCTGCCATGGGGCCATTTGGCAAAGACTGGAGACACCGTCACCGAAGAGTGGGCTGTGCTGCTGACACCTAGTGGGTGGAGGCTAGCAGTGCTGCTCAACATCCTAGGATGCCCAGGAAAGCGCCTCACAACAAAGACTATCTGGCTCAAAGCACTGAAGTTGAGAAACCCTGTGTTAAACCTTTTGTACTAAATCACATTTCTAGGATGAACAAGCATCATTTTTTTAAATGCTGGAATTAAACCCCTCACAATTAATTGAATCGTTTCTCTGATTGTTTCCAGTTTTTCTCTAGGACATCCTCACTCCATTTTTTCCCCTCTGCTGCTGAATTATTTCCTTAGGATAAATCCCCAAAAGTCAGATATACTGAATCAATGGGTATGAATATTTTTCATGTTTTACAAGTTATACTGCCATTTTTCCTTACAAGTGGTTTGAATCAAATTACAACCCACCAGAAGTGTATAAGTGTACCAGTTTTGCCAAAAACTCAACAGTACTGGGTGTTATCATTAAAAAACAGGTGAGAGGAGGCACATATCTCAGATATAAAAATTGTACCTCCAGTTTGCCTCAGTTCGAATTTAAATTGCTACTCAGAAATGAATATTGTTCCATATATGTTTTCTATTACTATCATTTTTGATATGAATTATTTATGTCTTTTGCTTGTTTTTCTAATTGGGTTTGTTTTCTTATTTTTAAAAAAGATTTACTTATTTTTTTTTTGGCTGCTTTGAGTCTTTGTTGCTGCACACAGACTTTCCGGAGCTACTCTCCAGCTGTGGTTATCGGGCTTCTCTCGTGGCAGCTTCTCTTGTGCCGAGCGCAGGCCCTAGGGCATTCAGGCGTCAGTAGCTGGGGCTCACAGGCGTATATGCTCTGTGGCATGTGGGATCTTCTGGGACCAGGGACTGAAACTGTGTCCCCTGCATTGGCAGGCAGATTCTTAACCAATAGATCCCCAGAGAAGCCCAATGTTTTTCTTTTAAAATTGAATGTGATCTTTACCAAGCATAGATAGTAATACTGTTGTAGTTATTGCAATTATAATTATTTTTCTTACTCTTTAAAGAAAGTTTTACTTTCTCCCCTCTCAAGATAGATATGTTAACCTTTCCTTACAGAATTTTAATTTACATGTTTAATAATCTTTTTAGGTTCTGCTCACCTCACCCAACCTTTGGCCTCTTACATAGAGAGGCCCTGGGGAAGAGGAAAATCTCTAGTGATTGAGGTCAGCCACTGAGGTAAGAACAGTGCTTCGTTTCTGATGGTATCCCAGGAACAAATTTCCCTTAATCAAATGAAATGCCTTAGGAGGAGCCACAAGGCAGAAAGGAAAATACATGTGAAGAAGAATACCAAATTCTGTGAGGAGTTTGAAGGACCTGCATTAAAAAAAGGGCACCATACCTTTAGGACTTCAGAACTGGAAATGTTCCACATGCAGCTATTAATATGCAAAAAATGCCTTCATAAATACTTGATTCTGTTCACAGTGGGGAAGCAGCTCTTTTGAAAGAGGAAATGGGAGCTTGGAGTTGAAACAGGTCTGCTTGTCTCCTGTTTCTTTTTTTCATTTCTCATCTCCCAATTTCCTCTTGTAGGTTTCTTCCCCACTCTTTCCCCAATAAATCCCCTCCTTCAACTCCTAGGAAGTTGTTGATGTCTGTTGCTACTCCTCTCTATTTATGGATTTACTGTCTAGGCCCTGATTCTCGGCCAGGTGCAGAAGAGGTGCCTCAGGAGCAAGCCCACGGTCTGCCTGTGTGCTAGAGGCAAGAGCCCTCTGCCTCTTTCTTATCCTCACAGCGTCCACAGCGGAGGTTTTAAAATCCAACCACTAGGGGGCACCAGAGGCAGCATTCAGAACTGGGTAAATCCAGGAACCCAGGCATGTCCTGCAAAGCGCTGTCTGTCTGTCTTTCTCACCCACCCGTCAGAAATTTTTTTCCAAATCGAGGTATGTGACTTCTCATTTAAAGCACGGTGATGCCAAAAGATTCCGCCTTTGGGTTCCCCCCGCCTCCTCTCAGCACACTGATAAAAAAGTAAAAGTATCTTATGTGACTGAACTCCTAATATGGTCGGATCCCAGTGGTGGGAGGCGGCGGGGTAGAGGGCGGGAGTCGGGGGTGGGAGTGGGGATTCACGGAAAGGAAAGAAGAGCAGAAACTGCTGGCGCTGATAAAGGTCAGTTTTGTGTGATATCCTAGCCTGCTTCAGAGAGGGAAGGCGACAGTGGAAGAAATCTACTGTGTTTGTCAGCGGCCCATCAAGGTACATAACTGAAATCCGCTGGGCAGAAATTTGTTTCTAAATCCTTTCCAGATGCTTTATAGTAAACATGAAATTAGCCATTTGCATGGAGTAGGTTGAGGAAGTAGTTAAAGTTGAAGTCAGTGATTAATCTAATAAAGAGCCATTAGCCTCAAGAAGTAAGGGGGTGAGGAAGGCATGGAAGGCACCACCCCCTCTCAGACCTTACCCCCATTTTCTCTGGATTTGGAGGCTGAGACTACCTAGGCTGAGCACCGAAGAATTAATGCTTTTGAACTGTGGTGTTGGAGAAGACTCTTGAGAGTCCCTTGGACTGCAAGAAGATCCAACCAATCCGTTCTGAAGGAGATCAGCCCTGGGATTTCTTTGGAGGAATGATGCTGAAGCTGAAGCTCCAGTACTTTGGCCACCTCATGCGAGGAGCTGACTAATTGGAAAAGACTCTGATGCTGGGAGGGATTGGGGACAGGGGGAGAAGGGGATGACTGAGAATGAGATGGCTGAATGGCATCACCAACTCGATGGACGTGAGTTTGAGTGAACTCCGGCAGACGGTGATGGACAGGGAGGCCTGGCGTGCTGCAGTTCATGGGGTCGCAAAGATTCGGCCATGACTGAGCGACTGAACTGAACTGAACTGTGACTGCCTAGACATTTCCTTGATGGCTTTCCTTTCTGGTACTACTTCTCAAGGAAGCAAGACTACTGCAACTTGAACAAACCAACAGGTTCTGGTGGGAACAACTCCCATCCTTTCACAAAGCAGGGATGCGGGCAGGTCTCAGAGTGAGTGGGTTTGCCAGAGTCTCACAGGGGAAACCCAGGATTAGAGTTGAAGACCCTGGGTCTGGTGTTCCTCTTTCTGGCTGCAAGGTTAATAATTCAGTCTAGGATTTAATTTGACATAGCTGAGCCACCCTTATTGCAGGTGATATGAGGTCTCCTGGAATATAACGACGGGGCTGTGTGAATTTGGAGTACGTGAGGTATTTGCAAGGCCTCTGGAGTTGTGGAATTATTGAAATACAGCATATTTTCCTCAGTCACAGCCTCTCTTGAAGAAGAAAAGCTTTCACATTCCATATAAAGGGTATCTTCAAAACAGGCACATTAAAAAAAAATGCAAATGTTGGTTGTGTGGCTCCTCAGTAGCAGGAAGGGTTGACTCGGTTGTGTTTCAGCTCAGGGGAGGCCTGACCTAGGCCTGGGGTCCTAACGGTGAGAGTTCAGGTCCTTCCTCAGAACCAACTAGGCACACACAGGGAAACAAAGCTACTTTTATTATTACTATTTTTTAATGAGTGTGAGGAAAGAGGAGAAAGCCAGGAAGTTGGAGATAAGGGAGAAATAGAGGCCATGTTGGTTCATCTCTCAACCACCAGCACCCCTCCGCCC
>SJXQ01005177.1:504695-763689 GCA_006408695.1 Aepyceros melampus | reverse complement strand
TACTCAGCAAGGAGAGCCCTGGGCTGTGCTGCATCTGCTGAGACCCACAAAGCTCTAGGAAATACCCTGAGTTGTCTCTCTAGAGTGAATCTCAAGGCAGTGCCAGCTTCAAATCTTTAATTTTAAGGAACCAATTTATAAATATTTGTGAACATATGTCCTGAATCACTAATAAGTATTCTTAATCCACCCAGATAAAGCATTTTTCTCCTTTCTTCACAGTCTCCTTGCATTTTTTTCTTAGTTGCTATTTTTTCTCTCCCCATCAGGAATGAGAATTAGAGTAGGAAAAAAACGGGCCCATTGGCACAAAGTCTTAGCCCCACTGCCTCTATGGAGGATGCCTTTCTGTGTTTTCCTGTTCCCTTTTGACTTTGCTGAAGTCAGGGAAAGGCCTATTCAGCTTATTCGCGCTTATGAAGAGCCAGACAAAACAGTCCAAGTTGAGTTAAGACATTCCAAGTCTATGAGTTAAGGAACCTCTGTGATTTTATAGTCTACTTGTCTCATTTAATTGATGAAGAAAATGAGGCCCAGAGAAGTGAAGAATCTCACCCAGGGTCACACAGCAAGCAGGGACAAGAAGCTCAAAGTCCCGACTCCCAGTCACTTGCTCATGCAGAATCAATACTGTACCTGATTCTCTGGCTTTTGAGTCAAAGGTGAGGTCTCATTAAGATTCATATGAAGATCTGTTCTGGACTCAGTGTTTACTATGATGAAAATCAGAGAGAAAAGGGTCCAGGTTGTCAGATATAGGTCTCATGAATTTTTATACATACCATACACCTACACACCTAGTTCATATGTGTAAGACTATAAACACACACATGCTTATGGCATTCATATTTACTTACCAAATAACACATGTAACCTCTATAGGCACAGTCTAAATGCTCCTTTTAATAAAGTGTTATAGACCTTATATTCAAATTTCTATTTTTCTTATTTTGGTTGCTCTTTAAAAGAACAAAAGTAAATTCTTTGTGCTACTAAAATTCAGATAAAGCTGAAATTAAAAAGGAAATATTGATGGAAAAAAATCTGCTGATACTGTTGAATATAAATTTTGTATGATCCTACTTCACTGAAGTAGGAAAATGCTTCTGCAACCTTCCAGATAGAGAGATCAGAGCCTTCCCTTTTCCTCATTATGTGGAGGGGCAATAGGAGAGGTGGAAACAAGCAAACAAAGGCAAAGGTCAAAACGGGGCTGCTGGGAGGGGACTAACAGAAATCTTGCTGCTCACCCAGAAGCAGGCACATACGGACAACCACATGGGGCTGGCGTGTAACCTTCACAACTCTCCTCCATGGTTGTGCTGTCATACTCTCTGTAGGTGTGGAAGCTGAGGCTCAAAAGATAAAGTAATCCACCCAAGGGTGTGCAACTAGTGAGGTTTTGAGTAAGGATTTGAGTCCAAGACTGCCAGACTCAAACTTCATGCTGCTAGAGGATAGGAGTTATTTTGTTTTTCTTTTTTTCCCCTAAGACAGTAAATTTCATGTCTGTAAAGGAATGTTTATTTGAGGAACAGATTCAGCTACATGCATAGCTCCTCTGAAAAGGATTTTAGTCTCTTGTACTGGACTAGTGTCCAACACAAAGTTCTTTACATACTTGCTAGTCCTAAGCAGTTCTGTGCCGAGTCTGGCCATATGCAATTCTGCATCTTGGCTTCTTTGACCTGAAGCCTCTACTCTTTCTTTGTGGGCTGACTTTCCCTTTCCCTTTTCTGCTGTTTCTCACCTGTTCTATCTTGCTGGAAAATGGCTTCTGCACAGATTGAAAACATTTGTTATTTGAGATAACTAGAGAAACTGAGGCCCAGATTTCATGTGATTGCCTCAAGGCCATACCTTTAAAGAGCACAAGACCAGAACTTGAACCCAGACCTCCTGACTTAGTATCTCCTACTTTTCCTCTCCACCTCATGCCTCCTCCTGTTAGCCTCACTTGATCTTGCCACATCACAGCTGTTTGGCCCTGATCCATCCTCTGGACAAATCCAGCCTAACAAAATTGCATTGCGATGATCGTGGCTTGGAAGGAACCATGAGTCTCTTAGAAAAAAAACTTATAAATTCTAATGCATAAGGAAAGTTCTTGCAACACCAGGAGAATGAATCAGTCAGCCAGAGTTCAAGAAATGTAAACACGTTTTTAGATAGGAGACTGAAAAATTGCTTAAGACTTCTCCATCTCTTGGGTCAAGACCCTGGTAATTTACTGAGGTCCAAGCTGTCAAGGAGGAGACACAACTCAAATTGCATTCCTGGGAGATAGAGCAATGGGGGTGGTAACACTTCCTCTCTGAACCATGTGGCAGGGTCTGCCCCTCTTATCAAGCTGAAGAAACTGACTAACCCATCAACCATCGCAGGCAACTGGCTGTGAATACAGGCACAGTTCTTTCCCATTATTCCTGAGCTGGTGTGTACATTCACAGACCACAGACTACACAACTTCCAGACCTGCCTGAAACTGGGAGCCCTGAGTCTTTTTGTGGTGACCATTTCTGCCACTAAAGAGAGAAACAAAAAACACATTCCTTCCCCTGCTGCCCACCATTGGGCCCAAGTAGATTTTCAAATGCCAGCATTAATCTAGCGCCAGGCTTTTAGCAAGGAGATAGCATTCCTGCCAGATAATCGGGCAATTTCAGAGATGACCCTTACTAGGTGGGGTCTCATGCCAAACCTCTTCTGCCTTCTTCAAATCATGAGATCCTTCAGCAAGCACTCAAAACTTGAAAAGCAGCAAAGAGCATCTGATACTAGCATGCAATATAGGAGCCTTAAAATTTCCCTCAATTTCGAGAGTAGAATGGAAATATATACTGAACGCTACCATGGGTAAAACAGATGAAAGCGAGTGAAAGTGTTGTTGCTCAGTCATGTCCGACTCTTTGCAACCTTATCAACAATAGCCTGCCAGGCTTCTCTGTGGGGATGCTCTATGAAAGCATACTGGAGTGGGCTGCCATGCCCTCCTCCAGGGGATCTTCCCAACCCAGGGATCCAACTCAAGTCTCTTATGTCTACTGTCTTGGCAGGCGGGTTCTTTACTGGGAGGCCCTGGACATATGTATACCTATACCTGATTCCTGTTGATGTATGGCAGAAACCAACACCACATTGTAAAGCAATTATCCTTCAATTGCAAATAAAATATATTAGAAATTTCCTTCAATTTCAACCTATGTTATTGTTGTTGCTGTTCAACCTATGTGGCTGCTGCTAAGTTGCTTTCAGTCGCGTCCGACTCTGTGCGACCCCATAGACGGCAACCCATCAGGCTCCTCCGTCCTTGAGATTTTCCAGGCAAGAGTACTGGAATGGGTTGCCACTGCCTACTCAACCTATGTTGGCCACGTTTAATTCCCAAGTAGTTGTTTATTGTTTTAAATAAAAGTGAAACATGGCTATATTTATTCTGATTGTTTCAAAATACTTATTTCTCTTGGTATAGGATGCTCCTCTGATATCAAGAGACTGAAAGTCACCTTATCAGGCAGAGTGGGCCACCTGATTCCTTCCCAGTTGTGTGTCAGTTCTTGTGAGAGAATGTCAGACCTGCAGGCTCCAAAGGGGTCAAACGCTTGGTGGGTACAAGGGCAGGAGCTATCAAAAGTGCTGGCGGGAGCCTCTTAAATTATGCATAGCGTCTTTTTCCACCATGCTGTTTCTGAGGTGTGAGTACCCTTTGACCGCTAATGTTCACTCATGGAACTGCCCCCATAACTTGCAGTGGTTCATCACTGAGGGGATGTATCCAATGCCAAACAGATCTCAGAAAGTACTTTTGCCTTCCCACAGCTTTGCATGTGGACTTGCAGCAGAAACCAGTGGGAGGAGGCTTAAGAGTCAGCCTTCGTACCTTCATGGTTTTGTGTTTTTTGGTCAAAAATGGAAAATGCAAAGGCAAATTCCAGATTGTTAAATTCTTTCCAGTAGAAACGAAACCATAAAAGGAAGGATAATACTGGCCCCTTTACATAGCCCTGCTGACCTTTCCTTAAGAATAGTATCTAAAAATACTTTATTTTATATAATACGACTCAAGATGCCTATGACCTGTAGAGCTTTTGTTGTGTTATAATAAATCTTGAACCTGTTTGTTTAATGCAGGAGATCAAGACCCAAGATGGCCTTTTGGTATTGTCATTATCAAATTCTTGGAACAGATTTAAGGTCTTGTTTACGCTACACATTTGCACTTTAAATCTTCCTGGATGAGGAGGAGGATGAGATGGGCATATCAAACAGTTGCTTAAGACCTGTGAAAGTCTCCAGCCTAAAGACATACCCCAGGGAGTTCTATTAAAGGAGCCAAGTAGACAGATCTAGAAGATATGAGTCAGTCTGGGTTTAAATATGGAAATGTCTAGTTAAATGCAAGGACATTATTTTTCTTCCAATTTGAAATAACTTTTTTTTACTTACTTATATCTTCTTAGACCAAGGCTAACTCAGTCTCAAGAGTCTAGCTTTGGGAATACCAACTTCTCTCAAAAGTTCATAAATTACTTTTTATGGAGAGGTCCAAAGGTGCATGGCAGTTTACCAAGCTCCAGATGGAAGGCAAATTGAAATTCAAGTTGTGTAGCAATAAAATATCAACTACACTAGAAATCCTCCAATTGACATACATCATATGACTAATAAGGATACTTGTGGTAGAAGATGGCATGGAAGAAGGGAATTCAAAGAAGAGGCTGAAGGTGGAGCTACAGACAGAGTGGCCAGTCAATTCGGTTCAATATTCTGTCCTTGGACACTTGGCTCTCAAGCAAGTGTAGATCTCTGGTCTTACCCTGCTCAATCCATTGTCTACATAGTTGGGAAAGTCATTTCTCAAAAATAAAAACCTGGTTATGTCACTTTGTATGTAAACAGCATCTCACAGCCTTTAGGATAAATTTCCTAGTTACTACCTATGAGCCTTCTTGATCTGCTCCTGTCTACCCCACCAGCTGCATTTCTCGCCACTTCCTCTCTTAAATGTACCCTGAGGTCCAGGCACTACAAGCTGCTTGCATTTCTCCCATGCCACCATGCTTTCTAACCTTCTTGTGGTCCCTTTTCCTGGAGTATTCTTTCATCTTTGATATGGCTAGTTCCTATCTATATCCTTAGAAACTCAGCCTTCTTAACCCCCAGACTGAGTTAGCATGTACTCCCCCATGTGCTCTCAGCATACTCCACTAGTCTGGATGACTTTAAGGCAAGGACTTTCTCTCTCCACTCTTATGCCCAGCACATTATTTGGTATTAGTAGATGGTCTATTAGTGTTTGTTGGATGAATGAATGAGCAATCTTTATGTGTCCTGTAAAACAGATGCACTAATTCTTTCCATTGGACATATTCTAATGCTGGTGTCTTCATTAATTTTCAAATGAGGGATTTCTAGGAATGAAGATGACCACAAATGTAAATCCTCAGGCCATAGGGAGATGTGTGAAAGAAGCAAGAGAGAAACCAGGAGGAAAAAATCCTTAAGAAAACGTCATGCTTCTTTATCTCAGCATACTCCACTAGTCTGGATGACTTTAAGGCAAGGACTTTCTCTCTCCACTCTTATGCCCAGCACATTATTTGGTATTAGTAGATGGTCTATTAGTGTTTGTTGGATGAATGAATGAGCAATCTTTATGTGTCCTGTAAAACAGATGCACTAATTCTTTCCATTGGACATATTCTAATGCTGGTGTCTTCATTAATTTTCAAATGAGGGATTTCTAGGAATGAAGATGACCACAAATGTAAATCCTCAGGCCATAGGGAGATGTGTGAAAGAAGCAAGAGAGAAACCAGGAGGAAAAAATCCTTAAGAAAACGTCATGCTTCTTTATCATCTTTTTAATGAGAAGGTAACCCAAATGTCTGGAGAGTGATGAAACAGAAAAGAGTATTTATGGATTAAGTAAGTAAAGTCACTCAGTCATGTCCGACTCTTTGTGATCCCATGGACTGCAGCCCACCAGGCTCCTCAGTCCATGAGATTCTCCAAGCAAGAATACTGGAGTGGGTTGCCATTTCCTTCTCCAGGGGATCTTCCCGACCCAGGGATCGAACCTGGGTCTCCCGCATTGGAGGCAGACGCTTTAACCTCTGAGCCACCAGGGAAGTCCATTTATGGATTACTGGTTAATAAAAGTTATCATTTTTTATTACTCTGACAGGACAAAACTTAATATTCTTAACTTTATTATAGCTGATACACACACACACACACAGAGACATCTTGAAATCCATACCAGCCTTAAAGTGCATTGTGCTAAGCATGAGTTCACTGCTTGAGCAAGGCCCTGATCTCTCATGCACGTCATACACTTAATGGACAGCGGATCCTGCTCCCATAGAAAGACACTTCCTGAGCATTCCAAGAATCCTTAGATTTGTGAATACTCCTAGTGTGTATCACATCCCCAGGAAAACTAAACTAAAAATGAAGAAAGAGGGGAGCTATTCAGACTCTTAATGAGTTGATAGATATATAGGATTTGAATGATTTCTAAAACTATTTTTCGGCAGAGAATCATCAAATTCTTAGACCACTTCACTTTCTCTTAATCCCATTACCAGTCACAGCAGTTGGTATACTTTTTAGGGCTGTTAAAAAAAATCAAGAACTTACTTCCCTGGTGATATAGTGCGTAAGAATTCACCTGCCAATGTAGGGGACACAGGTTCGATTCTTTGTCTCAGAAGATTTCATATGCCCTGGAGCAACTAAGCCCATGTGCCACAATTATTGAGCCTGTGCTCTAGAGCCTGAGAACCCCAACTAAGGCCTACGTGCTACAACTACTGAAGCCTGGAAGATGTGCTTGGCAACAAAAGAAGCCACTCAGTGAGAAGCCTGTGTACCACCATGATGAGTAACCCCAGCTCATTGCAAGTAGAGAAAGCCCGTGGGCAGCAATGAAGACCCAATGCAGCCCAAAACAAGCAATGTTCTTCTTTTTAAAAAAAATTAACTTCCCAAGAGCTCCTGCAGATGTTACAATGAATATAGACCACAAGGCTGAGATTGCTTTAGCGTACTCACTAGCTTCTATCTCCTAGCCTGGCCATATCTATAATTTGACTTCTTACTGTAAAATGATAGATTGTATGTGTCCCTGACTTCTGAAGTCATTTGCAAATAGTCAAACCTGTCCTTCAAGTACACAAATACCTAAAGTTTGTCATCTATATAATTTTTAAAAATCCTATCATTTTTATCTGAAAATATTCCTTGGGGTGGAGATCTAGATGGCAGAAAAGGACATGGAGCTTACCTCCTCCCACAAACACATCAAAACTGTATCTATATGTGGAACAAGTATCATAAAAACTATTCCTTAAAACCAAATGGCCAAGAAAACAAAAAGTTAAAACTTTATAGATTCCAATGAATAGATGTTTTAAATTGCTCTTTAAACTCAATCCCAGTGGGTATCTGGTATTTTCAGAGTAGTGTTATATCCATTTTCTTAAAACAAATGGGCAGTGTTAGGCTTAAAGAGATGTAAGAATTTTTTGTTAAGGTCTTCGAGCAAATCAAGGGAACAAATAAGTTTCCTCTATTCTAAGCCCTGAAGCAGGTACTCTGTGCTTCTATGGGTATCCCATCGGAATGAGAGTTGTCATTTAATGGGGATAGACTTTCAGTTTTGCAAGATAAAAAGAGTTCTGGAGACTGGTTACACAACAATGTGAATCTGAACTACTGAACTGTACACTTAAAAATTGTTAAGATGGTGAATTTTATTTCATGTGTATTTTGCCACAATTAAACAAATGTCCGGGGACAGAAGGAGATGAGGAATTATGCTCCAGGCAAAGGGAACGGTGTGTTCAAAAGCTTGGAAATGAGAAAGAGATTTGCATTAGCCTAAGGTCTTTCAGTTACTAGGAATAGAGAAGAGAAGGAATTAAAAGTTTTCTTTCCTTCCCCTGGATACAAAGCTTGCCAAGGGGCTGTTCTGAAATAGCTCAGGTTTGTCTTTGGCACTTTACCATTTCCCTTCCTATACTTTTCTTTTTTGAATCTCTTTTTCCATTTAGCTTATATTTATTTTCCTGTTCATCCAAGCCCTCCCATGTACCATAACTACCAGGAATGTTTCAACTCTTAAAGCTTATTCCCAAATTCTCCAACCTTGTTTCCATCCCATCAGATTTTTAGTCCCTCAGGGCAGCTGTTCTTAGCAGGTTGTGAGAGGACAGTTACCCGATTAAACACATTTTTACTAAAGTGTGAATGACTGTTAGCTTCTCAGAAGTATCAACCTTTTAAGAGACTACTTCAGAATTCAAAGTGAATCTGTTATTAGTGAGATTTTAACAGTAGAGTGAAGTGAAACTGTACCATTTTCAGCCATATTAGGAAGAATATTTTTGATCTGGAGAGCTACCCTGTAAACAGGCTTATCTGGCTTGATAATTTGTCTTGGGAGTTTGGTTCTCCCAAACTGTTCTGACTTTGTTTCAACTTCTTTCCATATCTCTAACAGTTGTAATCATTTTTGGTGTTATCCACAAAAAAAGTGTCTGATGCTGAGTAAGGGTCATTGAAAGGTGAAAAGGATGTGCAACAGAAC
Organism: Aepyceros melampus; assembly: GCA_006408695.1. Taxonomy (NCBI): domain Eukaryota; kingdom Metazoa; phylum Chordata; class Mammalia; order Artiodactyla; family Bovidae; genus Aepyceros; species Aepyceros melampus. The sequence goes on along the minus strand of SJXQ01005177.1, from coordinate 755,096 downwards.
TCATTTATTAGTGTGAGTCATTATTAAGTCAGGAACTTCCTAAACTCTTGTATGTTAGGCAGAAATGTACCTGTCTATTCTCTTTTACATTTTATTTAAGTATAGTTGATTTACAATGTTGTGTTAATTTCCACCTTACAATAAAGTGATTATATATGTGTTTATACACACACACACACACACACACACACACAATATTCTCTTGTATTGTGGTTTCTCACAGAATATTGAATCTAGTTCCCTGTGCTATACGGTAGGACCTTGTTGTTATCCACTCTCTATACAATAGTTGCCCTCTGCTAATCCCAAACTCCCAGTCCTTCTTCCCCACCCCTGCTCCCCCTTGGCAAGCACAAGTCTGTTCTCTGTACCTATAAGTCTGGGAAACATGCCTGTTTAGATTGACATCACCACTAACCATGCATCGTCTTAAAAATACAGGTTCCTATGGTTCAGATCCCAGCTTCGCCAGTTAGGTGTATGACCTTGGGCTAGTCACTTCACCTCTCTGAGCCACCTTGTCTTAGATGAAAAGTGAGGACAATGATAGAATTTACCTCTTATCATTGCTCTGAGGATGAAGTGGTCTAATGAATGTGAAACATTCATCACAGTGTTTGGTATATGGAAGATAGATAGCGATGGTAGTTATCATCTTCATCGTCCTCATCCTGCCCTGGGGGCGCCTATGAAGAGCTGCTTTGGCCCAGTTCCAGCCCAACAAGTGAGAATGAACAGAAGTGGCCCCGGCACTCTTCCCACCATGATGAGGATGTCCCCCCAAGGAGAATGGTGAGAGGACTAATGCCGGGCTCTCTGGTGTTCCTCTGCTTACGGATTTTGACATTGGCAAGCATGTGACAGTGATTTTCTCCTTCGAATTTTGCCGTCTTTAGCAAAACCAGTGCCCTCCACCCATCTGGCTCCAGCCCTCTGGCTGGGCCTCGCTTCCTGTTGCTATAGCAGGTCTCTCATGCAGGATTCATCCCTGCCTGTCCCAAAATAAGCAGTGAGGAAGACCACACACATTTCTCTATTAATCAAAGACTATTTTTAGGAGTGAGAGAAAAATCTTTACATAATCATCCTTCCCCCTGGTTTGAAGCAGAAGCAGCAGTCGCAGCAGCTGGAAGATGAGCTTCAAAGTCAAACCTACACTCCCAGTTTTTGCTTATTTCTCCACGGGGGAAACGAAATGGAAAAGGAAGCATGGAAGAGGCAGAACTGACCGCACTCCTGCATTTAGAACACAAACCCGAGAACCTTTTCCGGATAGTTTTTTAGTCTGTGGATGTGAAATTTGAACCATGCCCAACCCTGGGAGGCAATAGTCGCCTCGTTATAATATGAACTGTGCAGCGTTTGGTCTGCAAAACCCACGGGACATGTGTGCAAATTCTCCTTTGGGAGCCAGCTCAGCACGGGCATTTGGTCTGACTTTTCTTCTCCCCTAATATTTACACTCAGACCACAGCACCAAGACTGCCCATGAGTAACTCTAGAGGATGCTGTGTTTCTCAGACTTTCTATGAAAGGAATCTTATTTCCTACTTACTGCTATATTTGGGGAGAAACTGTGTGCTTCTGGAGGTCTGGGTATGAAATAAAATGTATATGAGTCCAATAACACAGAGAAGTAGAAGTGACTCTTTGGGGGAAAATCTTACCTTTCAGTAGATGTTGAATACTAGATTCTTCCTTTTCGTGGCTGGCATTTGAACTGACAGATTCATAGGCTGAAAAACAATAAGGGTTTTACCTAAGTCTATGAAAAAAATCTTGCAATAAAGCTATTTTCCTTACCTGAAGACAGGGGGAAACACAGTGGGTTGGCTTGATGCCTAGGTCTCCTAATGAATTAAATAGTTTTGAAAACCCTTAGATGCCATCACTGAGGGAAGGCTGATCTAGGGTTTAAAAAGCATGGAAGAAATAATAGTATTTTTATTTGAGATGTTGGGCTGAAACCCTGAAGGTACTGTGACGTGTAAATTCGGAGAGGCGAACCTGCGACAGAACAAGAACATGAAACAGTTAAGTCCTGACACCCGCTGTGAGGAGATGCCCAGATCTGAACAGCAGATGTGCCACGGGGGCCCCAGTGCGGACAGCGATGGGGGGATGGCAGACAGGCGTGAGGAGCCCCCGCCTCCAGCTGTAGCCAAATTCAAGGCTTGGACCAGGGAGACAGGAGGGCTTCTAGACCATCTGATCCCAGCCAGAAAGACAGACAGGCTTTTGTACAGCCCTGATGAATTTTTTTTTTTTTTTTTTTTGCAATCTCTTCAGAGTCACTCTGGATGAGAAATATTCTCCTAGCTGCCCTTGTCAGTCAAAATGAAAACTAGTTAAAATAATGGCTGAGGAGGGTTAGGAGAACAGGCCGGAGAAAGGCAGTTAGGGGAGAGGTAACGGATAGCAAGGAGATCAGCTGAGTGGATGGGAAATGGGTCTTTTAATAAGTGTGTGTATGTGTCTGTTTATCAGAGAGACAAAGGTGTGAGATATCAGAAAGACAGAAATAGGGAGGACGAAGGTCGTAGAGAATCAAACACATCTGAAAAAGATTTTGAGACCTAACTCCCCCGCCCCCACTCATTTCCCTATACATGTTTGTGTTCATATGCTTCATCGTCTCATTACTAATAATACACATACCAGGGACAGTGCCAGAAATGAATGTTTGGTTTTGCTGATTTGCTAAACCATGGTGGGGCTTGGAAAAGCCTGCTCCTTGGCGCTTTCCCACCCCGTCATTGCACACACGCAGCCACAAGCACACATGTATTCTAGGCTGAGCAGGGCAACTTGGGATTCTGAAAGGCAACATTGGAGAGAGAAAAAGCCATAATTAGTGTTAATTGTTGACCCTACAGTTCAAGAATAGATGCTCTGGAGAATGGGAAATGAGAACAAACATTAATTATTGAGTAGGGACCTTGGAGACAGGCACGCTGGATTAAAAGGAGAGAGATAAATTGCATATGAATGTTAATTTTCCCTCAAAGAATTGAGTGGTCGGTGGTTGGAAGGGAAAAAGAGGCTAAAACAATCATGAAAGAGAAAGCTCAATGTGTGTCAGGGTGAGAGGGTGCAAGAGGGTTATACAAACACTCTCCATCACGACTTGCCCCTTTCTCACTCACAGCTCCAGGGAATCTGCGATCAGGGCTTTCCTTAGAACTCCTGTTATTTACCACACTCTTCTGTAGGGATGCTCAACCAGTTCCCCAGGAGCACACATGCCTGAAAACAGCCACAGTGCATGACTAGTGTAGAGGCAGTTTATTTTTACTGTGGAATTTATTTTTTATGCATGTTGGTGGGAGTTTGACTTTAAATCAAGGGAGCTGAGGGAACTGAGGGAAAGGACTGTGGTCCTGTGTGTGCCCCCGTGGGGGGACTCGGGCTCCAAGGTCTTGACTTTTGTTTTACCTTAATTATAGCACACAAGATGCATGTGCATCCCCCCAACCCCAAAGTAATCCTTTTAACTGAAAGTGAAAACAGAAAATGGTAGTTTGAGTAGAAAATTGGAGATGAGGATGTGCTAAGTCGCTTCAGTCCTGTCTGACTCTTTACAACCCCATGGACTTGTCTCTCACTAGGCTTCTCTGTCCAAGGGGATTCTCCAGGCAAGAGGACTGGAGTGGGTTGCCATGCCCTCCTCCAGGGGCTCTTCCCAACCTGGGGATCAAATCCAAGTCTTTGAAGTCTCCTGAATTAGCAGGCAGGTATTTTACCACTAGTGCCACCTGGGAGATGAGAATTGTAGCCAATTTTGTGAAGAGGCTCTACACACAGGCTTGTCACTGGCTGCTCAGATTTAATGTGCCAGTGACCCTCCCCACATGCAGCTGGTGGTCCTGGGGGCCGTCGCCTTGCCACGTCTGCTATGTCTGCCTACTGCCTGCCATCCAGGCCCCTGGCAGCTGCTGTCTGGATGGTTCTGTAGTCGTCTGAGCACTTGGCCTTTTCTCCTGCCTGCTGCTGGCACCCCTGTTCCGACATCCCTCCTCAGGCATCTGTGGTTTCTTGTTGCCTAAAAAGCAGCATTTCAGCTCTTTTCTGGTGCACAAGGCCTTCCCTGGCCTGGTCTTGGCCTACCTTTCAGCCCCATATCCCTGCGTGAACCCCCTAGCCCTGCCCCACAGGCCTTCTTACAGGCCACTCATCATTTCCTGCATGGACTCTGCTTTCCTATCTCTTTGGTTCATGCTGGTCCCTCGCTGGGTCATATCTTTCTTTTTTATCTACTTCTAGCGGTTTCTTAAAGGTCAGTGCAGATGGGAATTCCTCTGCAAAAATCCTCTCTCATCTCCCAGGTTAGAATCCATCACACCTTCCACCAAGGCCCCTGCATTCTGTTGTTTAGGCCTCTGTTACAATGTTCACCTCATTCTGCCTTGTGGGAGAGTCAGTTGCATGTGAATCTGTTTTCATGTGGGCTGTGAGGTCTCTGAAGGCAGCAGCCACAGGGCCTGGTGCTGAGCCCTGGGCAGTGGGAAGACAAGAGCAACTTGTCTTCTGGAGCAGACAGGCCCAGGAACAATTATGCTGAGCTGTTCCCCAGGGGTGATTAATGTGCACAAGGGGCTTAACCTTGTGTTTCAGTTTCTTCACCTGTCATGTGAATGAAAATACTCCCTTCACTGGATTATCGGGATGATGGAATGAGATGACATAGATGCCTGGGGATGTCTGCTCTTGGTATTGACATCCTTTCCCATCCCTTGAACATGGTAGGCATCCTGTCCATTGGCAGAGGAGCCAGGCACAATGTAATGTGTCTTTTCTGTTTTAGGTCCAATGACACTTTATATTGAAATTTTACTTAATATTTTACAAGATGTACTCTATGTGTGATCTGGTTTGGTTATCACAGAGCAAAGCAAACTAGGATGGCAGGTATTGTCATAGTTGCATTATATTAAGGAGCGTGGTGAACTGCTGTAGGCTCCCAGGTGGCACAGTGGTAAAGAATCTGCCTGCCAATGCAGGAGATGCAAGAGACGTTGGTTTGACCCCGGTTGGGAAGATCCCTGGGAGGAGCAAATGGCAACCCACTCCAGTATGCTTGCCTGGGAAATTCCATGGATGGATGAGCCTGGTGGGCTACAGTCCATGGGGTTGCAAAGATTAGGACATGACACACACAAGCTGCTGTAACAAAGAGGTTCAACAAGATAAACATTTTTTTTTTCAGTTAAGAGTCCTGAGGGAGGTGGGTAGACTGGGGTGGTGCTGTTCCACAAAGTTATCCCGGCATCATGGTTCTTTATATCTTTTGGCTTCATCATCCCCTAGAGCATTGCCCTTTTCCACGTGTTTGAAGTTACTTCACCACTACAACCAAGTCCAAGGGGAAAGAAGAGGAAGAAGAGGAGGAAGAGAAGGAGGAGGGCAGTGGTTTCTCTTTAAGGAGATGACCCAGAATTGTACACATTACTTCTGTTCGCATTTCATCGCCACACCTGTCATACCTGGCTGCAAAGGAGCCTGGGAAATATAATTTCTAACTAGGCAATCATGTGTTCAATTAAACTTCATGGTGAAAGTGAAGTGAATTCACTCAGTTGTGTCCAACTCTACCAGGCTCCTCTGTCCATGGAATTTTCCAGGCAAGGGTGTTGGAGTGGGTTGCTGTTTCCTTCTCCAGGGGACCTTCCCAACCCAGGGATCGAACCTGGGTCTCCCACATTGCAGGCAGATGTTTTACTCTCTGAGCCACCAGGGAAGCCAACTTCATGGTAGGAGATTCTAAAAATAATGAGAATAATGGAAAAATATATATTGGGGAAGAGATAAAATCTTTGCTACTCACGGTTTTAATCAATATTTATGGATAGTGTTCTGGGAGTACCTATGGTGTTCTCTGGTGTATTCAGAAGTAGATGTAGGGGATATATCTACAGGAATTTTAAATCTCAGAGGAGAATGAAGAAAAAGAGTAAAAAAGATAAAAAAGTGAGGGAATGCCTGATGAGAGACCCAGGTAGTAAGAATTAGTAGAACCTAAGATAGTAGCTGGAAAAGGCAATGGCAACCCATCCAGTACTCTTGCCTGGAAAATCCCATGGGCGGAAGAGCCTGGTAGGCTGCAGTCCATGGGGTCGCAAAGAGTCAGACACAACTGAGCGACTTCACTTTCACTTTTTACTTTCATGCATTGGAGAAGGACATGGTAACCCACGCCAGTGTTCTTGCCTGGAGAATCCCAGGGACGGGGGATCCTGGTGGGCTGCTGTCTATGGGGTCGCACAGAGTTGGACGTGACTGAAGCGACTTAGCAGCAGCAGCAGCAAGACAGTAGCAGTCAGTGTGGGCTTCGATGGTCAGGTGAGGTGGTGCAATGAAGATGGGACTTCAGCTAGTCCTTAAAGCCCAGAAACTAGAGGTAATAAGTTTTAAGGAGAAGATCTTTGGCCTAAGTTATTGCAGGAAGATCTGGGCTTGAACCTTAGATTTGCCACATAGAATCTGTGTGACTTTGAGCAAGTTGCCATAGCTCTCTGGGCCTCAGTTTCCCTTCCATAAAATTAGTTTTCAACTGTGGTCTCATAGTTCTAGTGACACTGCACAGACCCCACAGCCAGGAATCATTTTAGGAGGGAAAGAATTAGCTGGACTTTGAAGAAGTTGTGGGGGTGGGCGCACAGTCAGGCCATCCTCACTTTAACCAGGCAGCTTTGCTGTTTTATCTATAGGTATCCCCAGAAAAATCTGTTTGATAAAATGCATCGCTTACTTACACACTGATGAATGTGATGCCTACATTCCCTCTCAACCCTAAGGTTCTATGAAAAATTGTGAGGGGAGTAGAATTTACAGCCTCGCAGGCTCTGAAAGAAAAATATAAGTACATATGCAAAAAATAAAGAGGAATTAAGTATTCTTCAACACTCATATTGAATTTCTTCTTAGAGAATTTCCAGCAGATTCAGAAAGAACTGTTATTTTTAATATTTTTCTTCTCTGGAAGGCATAAAGTGGTGATAATATCACATTTTCAGCCAAATACAAGGGAGGGGAGTCTTTGTACTTAGAGAAAGCATGAGAGGTTTCTGTCAAAGAGAGGAGACCGCCCAGCGGTTTTCAGTGGCTCTCTGCAGGTGGTCAGCAGAGCACCGTCCAGCGTGGGCTGCTGAGGCTGCGCTGGGTTCACTGCGGTGAGGGAAGGAACTCCGCTTCTCTCTGAAGTCCTAACAAACCCAGTGATCACTGCCCTGTGGTCCATGGGACAGACCCAAATTAGCCCCATACCCGGCCTCCTGGGAACTGCCCATGATTTCTGCAAGGGGAGGAGAGTATATGGGTCAGGACTCAGTAGAGAACAGAAACCACCAAGGTATTTTAAGAGGAAACGAAGCTGCTACAGAAAACTTGGTGTTTCTAAAGTTCCTGCAGCAGCTGCCTCTCGATACCAAGTCTTCACCAGCTGGCTTCCCAGCATTAAGTAGCCAAAGTGTCTCTGCCTCATTTCTGCCCTTCAAGCCTCATGCAAGTGCATCTATTTTGGCAGAACCTAGTTTGCTTGGAGAATCCCAGGGACGGGGCGGGGTTGGGGGTGGGGGTGGGGAGCCTGTGAGGTCACACAGAGTCGGACACGACTGAAGTGACTTAGCAGCAGCAGCAGCAATTTGCATTCAGGGCTTCCCTGGTGGCTCAGATGGTAAAGAATCAGCCTGAAATGTGGGAGACCTGGGTTTGATCCCTGGGTCAGGAAGATTCCCTGCAGAAGGGAATGGCAACCCACTCCAGTATTCTTGCCTGGAGAATTCCATGGACAGAGGAGCCTGGTGAGCTACATTCCATGGAGTTGCAAAGATTCAGACATGACTGAGCGACTAACACACACACACAATTTGCATTCAGCCTCCTTCACTGCAAAGGTTATCTGGGAAATGCGGTTTTCAGCCTGCCAGCCTCTGGAGTACAGGAAGGTGCCCTGGAAGGAACTGTTGGGTGCCAAATGACCATATCCAACCATGTTTTCCTTTATTTCAACATCTGAGATCTGCTAAATGCACCAACATGATTGCTTATTAACAAACACTGACTGGGCAAAAGGGCCTTATCACCACCCAGGTTTCCCCACCTTCCTTTTTACATGGAGATGGAAAGATTTTGGATTCAGAACCGAGGTTTGGGAAATGAAAACAAGAACAATCATGAATTATTGAATAGCTGATATCCTGCTTCAGGATTTAGACAACAGAACTCCTTTATGGAGAGAGTCTCCTTGGGAAATGGGGTTATTTACTAACATACAGCATTATACCTGGAAAGAACCTTAGAAATCATCAGTTTAGCATTTTCCAAAGTGTGTTCCAAAAACTAGTTAGATGCACATGATGCTTTACTCAAGAAAGAATTCAATGGTCAAATAAGTTTGGGAAACACTGCATATTCTCATCTTGAGCAGCCATAACCCGTATTAACATAGTAGAGGCTCTTGCAGGGAGGAATCTGCTTCACGTTGGCCCACTGGTTTCCAACTTATTTAGTCTCAGAATTTTTTTTTTTTTTTATAGAATGCCTGCTAACCTTCTGAGGACTTGAATTTCTATGGGACATACACTGGGAGAGCTAGATTGAATTCCAGTTCCTCTTTTTTCCATACAGAGAAGCTGAGTGTCAAAGCAGTGAATTCATTTGCAATGATCACAGAAATCAGGGTGATACAGCTGCGGATAAAACCCAAGACTTTGGACATTTAGTCCAGAGTTCTTTCTTCTTCTTCATGCTGTCTCATCTAATGGACTTCTCCACTTTCAAATCTCCAGGCATCTTTGCTAAAGCAACAGCTGCTAAGAGATAGGCTACTCAGGGAAAACCACATTTTGTCAAATATCCCACCAATGTGGAAGGATCCTTTTATCCATGAGTCCCTACAACCAACCTTATCACAAAGGACAAATGGGGAGAACACAGAGAAAGTCAACCACTTTGCATATATTTGCCTTCAAATAGTCAGTGTTTTGAGAGAAACTGGGATATTCTTGGACCCTTCTTTCTGTTTACCAAATTGCAGACCATCAGGAAATGGCACCAGTATATAATCTATTATGAAAACAAATTATCCCCAAATCTAGTGACTTACTATATTTAGTGATTAGTAAGCCTTTATTATATCTCACACAGTTGCTATGAGAAACTGGGAAACTCTTAGGCTGTGATTCTGGTACAGTCTCTTGTGAGGCTTCAGTACAGTGTCAACCAGGGATATAGGCATCTGGAAGTTTCATTGGGGCATGACCATCTCCTTTCACAGTAGCTCATGTCTCAGAAGTCACACACCATCACTTCAGTTTATCAGAAATGAGACTCTATGTCCAGCCCACACTCAAAGGGAGAAAAATTGGGCTCCCCTTTTTGAAGAAACAAGTGTCAAAGAATTTGGAGGCATATTTTAAAACCACCACACCAAGAAAGAGCTGCAAGAGAGAAAGATGCTAATTAAATGTCCAAAAACCAAGACATGATTTTGGGGTGAAAATCCATTTAGGACAAAAGAAAGTGTTAACTGAAAACTCAGAAAGAGATGAATTTAAATTTGCATAGGGCTTGGAGTCCCATACTGAATAATGGGCACAGAGATCCTTGAACTTCTTGCAATAAAGAACTCAATTAAAGATCTTCTGAAAGAAAACTTCTATTGCTGCCATTGTGACTAGGGGAATAAATGAAGGATTTGAATCAAGGATAAGCAACTTGAAGTGAATATCCAATGTTTTGACTTGTATCCTTCCAAGTTAAAATTTCCTTTCTTAAGCCTTTGAATTTTCTAAGTGTAGCAATATCTCAACATGACCAAGAGGGTCAAATTCCAGCTCAAGTATTCACATCTTTTTTTCCCTTCTTCTGAAGGTTTATACTCATTTCCCTATGCTATCTGAAAGCAAGATATCATGATCTAATTGCTTAAGAATTTATTTCCAAATAGATGTTGACAGAGTCTGAAAGTTTCAGAAGGATCATACAGATCATATTCCCACTTTTACCCAAGGTTTTCTTTTTTTTTAATTAAAAAACAACAACTATGATCTCCAAAAACTTTTCTTTGTGGCACCTGGGGTATTGCGTCAATCAACATGCATTTCTTGGACATATGATAAAGATAAGTTCTCTAGGACTCTCTAATATATTTGGGAGCTCAAAGGAAAAACAGATGTAGATAAATGCAGTAATCAAAAAAGTGGGGTTGAGAGAGAGAAATGGACTGAGGCTACACTGGGGCAGTTCAGTGAGTTGAGGAGGATTTATTTAGGACAATATCGCAGAAATCATGAGCCTTGCCCTGGAATTTAAAATGATTCTAAATATTTGAGGGCAGTTTAGGCAAGGCTGGGAGATAAGAGAAGGGAGACTGAATGTTTCAGTCATTGGACAGATGAGAAAAGGGTGGGCCTGAATACAGTGGGAGGTGAGATTGGAAGAGTGGGATGGGATAGTCATCAAGATGAATTTGAACAAACAGCTGCAAAGAATTTGGTGTGGTTGGAGCAAATCCTTTGCAGGAATTGAAATTTTTTTCCAGTATACTGCTTTTCAAAACAAAACAACAAGGCTTTCCCATTAGCAGAGACTCTTAGAGAGCTGGACCTGTTCTACAGGCGCTTGTGGGAAATGTGGGTTTAAGGGTTTCGTCCACCACCCTGGGCCCAGGTCCACCAGCCTGCAGTATATGGAGGATGGGACAGAGAGAGGCCAGTGACTGACTGACTGATGGACTGATGGTTCATTGGTTCATTATCTAGCTAGCTCACAGTGGATGTCTCAAGGTTTGAGAGGCAAGTAGGATTAAATACATTGTTCAGCGGAGTAGGACGAGATAGTAGAGTTTTTTTTCCTTATGCGAGATGGTTACTGCTCAGAGCAAGTCTTGATTTATTCAGCATAGATTTCATTTCTCTCCCTCTTTCTCTCTTTCTTTCTTGTGGCAATCAATGAAAGATTTTTTCAGTAAACATTTGCTGTGACCCTGTGACACCGGTGTCAGGGACTGTGCTAAGTGCCAGGGACACCAAAATGACTGAAACAGGATATTGACAATGTGACAACACACTTCAGTATGTAACTTGAAGATGTCCCCTTTTGCTTCTGGCTTTTGCTTTGCCCGAAGGAGGGCTATTTCTCTTGGAAGAGTGGACAAATGTGAGCAGATGAACAGAATCGTGTTTGCGTTCCAGCTGTTGTACCAGCTGGGTGGCACTGACAGTGGCCTCCACCTGTCTAATTCCTGCTTCCTTTAGTTCAGAACCAAGTTATTTTTATGCTTATTTCATGGGACAGACTAAGTGGTGATGGAAGTTCTTAAATGCTGAATTTGGAACGAATGCATTCTTGTTTCTAGAAATCTATGTATTAATACTAAGTGGCTACTTCCACAGCAGCAGACACAACACATAAAATGAAGTAATAATCAATAGCTGCAGGTGGCAGAGTCCATCCCCTTATTTCAATGGGATGAGGGGCCTTGGACACAATGAAGGACTGGACCCAAAGTCATCTGAAAATACAGAGGACCAGCCAGGGTTACTCAAATCTCCTGGGTCTGAGTCCATGCTCTTTTTATTGAAGCAGTCATGACATCACCCATGAAACAAGTGCAGATTTTAATCTTCCTCATCAAGAGGCCTGATGGCTGTACGACTCATGCATACATATCATCAGGGTTCCTGGGTGGTTGACACTCATCACCCTCTGACTTCATTTTTTTTTTCCCTTTGCAAGATGGTTATTGCTCAGAGCCAACATCCCTTTTCCAAAAAGTGAACATTGCCAGAAGGGTTTTTGGAAACTGCCTTGCTATCTGTCAGGAGCCAGATGATTTGCAGCAGTGAACCAATGCTCATAACAAGGAGACCTGATTGGATTACCAATTAGCCACCTCCACCTCTGGAGGGTGGTTGGAAAGAAGAGAAAAGATGGTGTTTAGTTTGGGCAAATACCAAGAGGGCTTTATCATCCTCATCGAGGCATCAGCACAGCACATTAGGCCTCCTCCAAGCCATTCCACAGGAACGTCTCTTTCCTGATGCAAGAGCGAACTTGTTATGCAAACATTGGGTTATTGTGTCTGAACTACAGAAGCACCTCTGTGTCAGCGAGAGGAGAGAAACTGGCTGACTTGCGTCTGTTTTTAATGATGTCTCTGCTGCTGGGAAGTTTTGGAAGCTCAGGGAGAATCTTCCCCCAAGGAAACAAGGCTGACCTGGGCTGTCTCATCTTACCTTCCCCTGACGGAAGCTCCTGGGTGTGGGTGGGCCCTGGGAGGGACAGGCAGATGTTTTCTCCACCTGGACCTTGCAAGAAGTGGCCCGGTGCAGGGTCTCCGGATTTTTCTTGAAAATAAGCACAGGCACCGGCAGTGAGTGTCAGCACTAGAGCAGGGGAGGGAGGCTGAGTGTGGCCTGCTCTCCCCAGCGGGGAGCTGCTGGTGGGTGTGCTCAGAAGCTTGCCGGGGTGCAGAGTCGCCCTCTCCCTCCTGGGGTTCTCCAGAGCTGTGCCATGTTTGGGCTCCATTGTCTAAAGTCAGTGTGGGATGAATGGGGCTGCCACTTGCCTATGCCGTGGCTTCCGTGAAGGTCTAGAAAAGAGGGGGTCCTCTGGTTTCAGGCATCACTGCAGGGACAAGGTGAGGCTGGTGGGGGCATCTTGTGTGAAGGAAATGGAGCCCCGTCCTTCAAGCACGTGTGCAGCCCAGACCCTCAGCACAGGCCTCAGAGATGCCAGCCTCTGCTTCCTGCTCTGCCACGTGCCTTTGTGTCCTAGTCAGCAGCATAGCTGTGCCCCAACGGTCAAATGCTGCCACTCTTAGTGACTCCAGGGGCTCAGGCCAAGGAGGAGAAGCAAACTGTATTTCTCCCAGTTGCTTAGAAAGATTGAAGATGTTTCATGACTTGACTTTCCCCATTTCCAAGGCAAAGGGGTCAGGAGAAGAGGTGGCAATCAGTCACAGTGAATGCTTACAAGTGTGTGTTTATACACATACACTGAGGCCTGACACACATGGGAACACACACTCACACACACTTACACCGAGGTGTGCATGCACATGTACACACACGCATAGCACACACATGCAGGTGTGTATGCATGGACAGGGACGCACAGCAACACAAGCACAGGCAAACATGCATGCCTGCTTAATCACACATACACACATGAGCACACGAGTACATACACACACTCACATAGCATATAAGCACACACATGCCCTCAGACACACATGTGCCCTTGTACGCACATTCATTTATCCACACTCAGCCTATGCCCTTGAGGCTTCAGGCTACACCTCTCTCATAGTCACGGCCCTGTTGTTTATTCTAATCAGATTCTCCTTTTGTAAGGGTGTTGTGTGTGTGTGTGTGTCTGTCTGTCTGTGTGTTTGGTGTGATTTGTCCTGGGCAATGAAACCTTCTAGGAATACCCTTGGTGGTGACATTATGGTACCTAAAGTTTAGGTAATTAGCTCCAAATTAAGAGAGCATCATTGCCTTGCAAATATAAAAGGGAGGGAATTGTAAGAAAAAGGTTCCACCTTGAAACAGTTTGGAAGTTTCTTTGGTGAAAGAAAAGAGGTAGGGGGCGGGGAGACAGGATTTGATTTTGACCATTTCAGCCTTAAACAGAGAAGATGCAAGCACATAATGGGGTTATTGATCCATGTATTGAATTTATGCTTACAAAGGTTCAAATATACATGCTGGGTTTGAGGCAGGGGGAGCGAGAGCGAGCAGGGTTTGAACAGCGAGGCGCCTGTCCCTGAGGGAGTGGTTGTGCCTGTTGTTTCTTGGTGGCTCTCAGTTGCCATGTTCCTCTCTGAGTGTGAGCTTCTAGAAGCCCCGAGTGAGGCTCTACTGTTAACAGAGGCATTTTCTTCACCAAACACACTCCATCTCCTTCATCTGCTGCTCAGCCTGAGAAAGTTGCCCATCCTCTGATGAGGGAGGAACAGCTGGTTGGGCTGCACTTTCTAGAAGTTTGTTGGTTCGTAGGTCTCCAGCCCAGACCCTCCCTAAGGGATTTTCAGGGGTGATTTGGACTTGAAGCAATTTTTGCTTTGTGCGCTGCCCCCACAGAAGCTATCACTGCACTCTGTCTCCTCCTGAGCTGTCGGCTCTTAAGGATGAGAACTCCGAGTCGGGCTAAAGCACAGAGGGTGTGGTCCTGCCTGCCTCACCCTTCAGAAGAGATCTGGAGTCCTCTCTCTGTTCACAGCCTCAGGCCCTGCCCTGGGCTGGGGAGGGTGATTCCTTCCCAGGGACTCTTCCTCTTAGCCAGGTCCCCCTGCAGGCAGGGTGATGGCTCGGTGTGGAGAATGTCCCGTAAACCCGGTAGGGAGTCTCTGTGATGAGCGCAGGGAACCGCGTCATCACGGGTGCTGCCAGGAGGGAGGGAAGCACAGAACAGCTTGGCAGTGTGAGCTGGTGCAGAAAACCCTTTTTTAAAACATGTACTGACTCTTGAGGAATAAGCATGGTGAGCGTTAATCCCACTGACATGGTTGGAAACACAGCTGATTTCCCTTCTTCAGTGGGGTGGCTTTCAGGCAGCTTATGTGTGGCCCTGGAAGGTGATTAAAATGAGCCCAGAGTTACAGACAAGCCAAAGGGGTGCATCCATATACCCCAGGAGTGACTACCTTGTCCTGCTGCTGGAAGTGGCCCCCCAGCTGGTTCCTCACGTGGGGGGCCTGTGGGGCTGCTGCGGCCTGATGTCCTGGGGCTGTCTGGACCTCTCTGGCTCTCTGGACTTTTCTTGCCTTTCCTCAGGGACGGTGATGAGGTCACCTTCTGGGGTGGAGCAACATCCTCTTCAAAAGCAAAAGGAGAAAAAGCATGAGTGAGAATCAGGATCAGTAAGCAGAGGGAACCTCTTTGCTAGCTCTCCGAGTGAAGGCTCCTGGTATCTAGAATTGTTTATTCCCCACATTCTCACATTGGTCTCTCTTTTTTCCAGCCCTGCTAAGGAGCATAGCCAAGGGGGGATTACTTTTGGCCCTTCCTTGGGGGAACCTCTAAGAACTGGGGGGAGGGGAACAGTGGTTGTTCTTATTCTTGTCCTGCTGATGGACTCCTGAGATAGAAGAAAGGCGAGGGAGGCTGCAAGATCCTTCCCTAACTGGGGAGACCCAGCCTTCAAGCTCATGGGACTATTGGCTACAGAGTTTCAACCACAGAGCAATTTTCCTAAGCAGACCAGGGATCACATGGCTCCTCTGGGCCATAAAGCACACAGCACCCCTTCCAGATGGTAGAGGGTAACAGCATGGATGATAACACTCCACAAAGCACATCCTGGCCTCCCTCTCTCTCTCTGTTATTCTTTCTTAAAGTCAGCAGGGACTACTCTAGGGAGAGTGAAGCCCAGTAATCTAAAAAGGATTGACACCTTGTCTTAATCTCAGAGAGAGTGGTCTTTATTTCATGTTCAAGGCACTCTTGCTGTTTGTATTGAAAAGCTGGCTTCACACACAGTCTCAAAGTACCATAAGCCACTTTTTTACAAAGGGAAAAGGTGTCTTTACAATGGAGAAATCTAGCAGACACATCTTTAACCAAATAAAGAAGTTTAACATCACCTATAATGGAGCAAATTATACCAAATGGGATAAATATAAAGGGATATTTATGTCCCTTGATGTAACGCACTGGGGAGAACACATAACCAACTTAGTTTACTTGTCCAAAATGTTTGATCTGAATCTAATTATGAGGAAACAGACAAACCTAAATTGAGGATAATTCTGTAAAGCAGCTTAGCCTATCCTCTTCAAAGATGTCAGTGTCATGAAAAATGAGACTGAGGAAGTGTTCTAGAGAAAAAAGATGCTGAAGAGATGTGACAGTTAAATACAATGCATGATTCTGCGTTGAATCCTGGATTGATTGGGAAGAAAACAGCTATAAGAAACGTTACTGGTATAATTAGAGAAATTGGAATGTGGACTATATATTAGAAAATAGTATGACATCGACGTTAATTTTCTTGAATGTGATAATTGCACTGTGGTTATGAAGGAGAACATCCTTGCTCTTGGGAGACATATGCTGATAAGGGATGAAATGTACAAAGTCTGCAGTTAAGTCTCAGATGGTTCAGCGATAAAATGAAATATGTATGTGTGTATGTGCATATATAAAATCTGGCTTCATTTTTATGATATGAGAAGTGAAGCAATCCAGGGCTAGGCAAGTAAACGGGTCTGTGCAACCTCTGGACAGTGGGATAGTCTCACTTACTAGCTTTAAACACCTTTGCCCAGGGACCCTTGGATGAGAAAGATTCCCATGGAAATCTTGCCTGTTTGAACCTCCGCATCCTTTTTTTTTTTTTTTTTAATGCATCTGCTACCCAGTTGAGTTACACACTGAACTAACATATTAACTAATCAAGAAATCAGGGACTTCTTAGCCAACTTCCTTCTGGCAGGGTAGTAGATCCTCATAGATCTAGAGGATCGGCAAGTTCTAGACCCTCTGTCCCCAGGGGACACAGCAGCTCAAAACAAATGGAGGGCTGGTGAGGTGAGCAGCACAGAAGACAAAATTCCCTGGTGTTGTCATCCATCCTGGTGGCTCAGGCTGTGCCTTGAACATTGTGGTCCACAGGGAGAAGCTGCTTTCTTACCTGTCTGCTCACAGAGTGATGCTTGCTATGTTTGGATTTTTTACAAAAAACTTCAAATTCTTTAGGATGACTAATTCTCATTTAAGAAATATGGTAAACAAGCCCCTGCCTCAAAAATAAAAGGATTTGCATTTCACTAATAATTAGTGATGTTGAGCCTCTTTTCATGTGCCTCTTAACCATCTGTGTATCTTCTTTGGAGAGATGTCTATTTAAGTCTTCTGTCCAGTTTTTGACTGGGTTGTTTGCTTTTTTGATTTTGAGTTGCATGAACTGAAATAGCTAGTGGGAACCTGCTAAAGTACAGGAAGTTCAGCTCGGTGCTCCGTGATGACCTAGAGGGGCAGGATGAGGGGATGGGAAGGAGGTCCAAGAGGGAGGGGATATATGTATACATATAGTTGATTTACTTCTTTTGTACAGCAGAAACTAACACAACATTGTAAAGCAATTATACTTCATTAAAAAAATGAAGTTGAAAATTAAAAATAAACTACCTGTATACTATTACTGTCTTAATATTTAAAATGACAAAATAAAATATTATATATAATAATACACAGATAGAAAAATCAAAGGACCATTCTCAAAACTGAAATGTGTCAAGAATGTCGTGACCTGGGTTCATCGCTTTGTTTGTTCTGAGACGCAGTGAGGGTGATGAGTAAGAGTACACGTGCTGAGCCTGGAAGGCAGCTCTGAGCCCAGCGAGGCCACTTGTAATTGCGTGACCTCAGACAAGTTCCTCATCTCCCAGGGCTTCAGATTTCTGATCTGTGAAGCAAGGCTAGGACTGTTGTGAGGAGCAAATGAGATGAGAGGTGTTAAAAATTGAGGAGCGTGCCTGGCACTGAGGAGCAACTTAAATATTAATGTGCCGCCTTCTACTTCTGATTACCACCAGTCAGAGATCACCTAGCATCTGTGATCCTGTCATCTTGCCCTTGGGGAAGGAGGTTGTTTTCTAAAAGTGAAGAGCTTTCTAAATATGGCCCATTATTTCCATCCTATCCACACCTAAAAATATACACTTTGATACATACATGAGTTCAGATGTTCATATGATGTTTTGAAAAAATGAAGACTTTTATTGATATTATGAGCTTTTAATGAATAAACACATATTCCTAAATAGCTTAGGTTAAAAAGATGGGAGAGGCTATAGAGTGTGCAGTAAATGTTTAGCAATTTGGTGCTGTTTTACATCTGCAATCAGAATATATTCTTGTGTGCTAAGTCTCTTCAGTCGTGTCTGACGCTTTGCAGCCCCATGGACTGTAGCCCCCCAGGTTCCTCTGTCCATGGATTCTCCAGGCAAGAATGCTGGAGTGGGCTGCCATTTCCTTCTCCAGGGCATCTTCCCGACAGAGGATCAAACTCCCATCTCTCATGTCTCGTGCATTGGCAGGCAGGCTCTTTACCACTAGCGACACCTGGGAAGCCCATAGAATATATTCTTAGGGGGTTTCATTAGTAACTAGTGAGCTAGACACGAAGTTGTTTTCACTATGGCACTTTGATTACGGCAGCTGCTGTCTGAGCAGAAGAACCTTCAAGTAGCTGGGGAGGAGCTTTGTCCCTTCTAGCCTCGTTTTTCGTGGCTGGGGACCCTGACATGTCTTGCCTTGCTCTCCTCTAGAGCAGGATCCTGTGGGATGCTGAAGGGAAGGAGTAGCACCTTGAGGCGAGAGTGTGTCCCTGTCTGTGTCCGCTGGGAGATGCACTCTTAACGCCCTTGACCTCCTTAGGAACACCTGCTTCAGGGGAGGTCTCCGTGACGGCCCATGCTCTTCCTCTGTTTCTGGTGCTGACTCAGGGTGTGGAGCACCTAGGAGACAGAGAGAAAGCCAAGTTGTGGCAGACATCCGTGGGTTTTGCCAGCTGTCTCTTCTTTTTTAAAAAAATCTGTTTATTTTTTTTAATGCTTTTTATTTTATTTCTCTTAATCTCCCAAGAAGGGATTGAACCCATGCTCCCAGCAGTGGAAGCACAGAGTCCTAACCACTGGCCCACCAGGAAATTCTCAAACATTCAGCCTTTAAAAAAATTTTTTTTTTAGCCACAGCATGGAGGATCTTAGTTCCCTGACCAGGGATCAAGCCTGCACCTCTTACACTGGAAGCATAGAGTCTTAACCACTGGACTGCCAGGGAAGTCCCTGTCTCTTCATTTTGGGGACCCATCTCTTTGTCACTCACTCCATGTGGTTTTGGGTGTGGTCTGTTCTCTGACTCTAGGGATGGGCATGTGACTGAACCCTGGCTATGAGAGCATCTCATTGTCTTAGCCACAGTGATTGAGTCCAGGGAGGACACAGAGCCCAAGCCTGGCCAATCAGAGGCAATTTTGGTACTTTTTTCAAGAGCTTTTAAGAGGTATATCCATTCTACTGGGATTAACAAGCTATCATGGATTTGCAAGAGGCTGTCTTCACATGGGGACAACCTATTTGAGAGGAAAGACTAACAGAGCTGAGAGACTCAGACAAATAGTGTCCAGAGGACATTTTCTGAAACCTGGATCCAGTTCAGCCTGGAGTTGGCTGATCCTTGTACTATCCAATTACATGAGCGAATGCATTTCTATTTTTTTGCTTAAGAGAGTTTGAGTTGGGCTTCTAACACTTGTTACCGAAAGAGTCCTCACAGACGTACACAAGAAGGAAGAACTCAGTGGCTTCACTTTCTGAGTATTTTATCCTGGGTTTCATTTGGCAGTGTGTTGGCAAGCTCAATGGATCTAAAAGCTTTAAGAATCTGGTGCATGATGTCCTGGTGACCTTCCTTCCAGGGTCATCACGGAAGATAGTCAGGATTCAGCTGAATCCTGCTGATAGTCCTGTCTTTATATGCATTAAGCATGTTCTCGTAAAAACTGGAGTATAGTTGATTTGCCGTGCTGTGTTAGTTTCAGGTGTACAGCAGAGTGAATCAGCGAGCATGTCTTTTTATTCTAGTGTTTTGACTTCTGGGACTTTCCTGACCCTGGGGAGACTCTTTCCCAGGGCTAGTCAGGCCCTTGAGACAGCAAAGGCAAGTGCATATTTCCTATGGCAACTAACCCATCTCGAGCCCCTCCCCACTCCCCAGGCATGACCCCCTTTAAACAGCTCTTACACTTCCAGGACACTGTTACTGTTGTTTAGTTGCCAAGTCGTGTCTGACTCTTTGCTCCCCATGGACTGCAGCACGCCAGGCCTCCCTGTCCCTGCCAGGCCTCTATCACCCTGCCTTTATGACCCCAGGGCCAGGTATCCAACAACCAGGGACAGCCCTGATGCACTGCCCAAATTATTCCAACTAGCCAATGCCAAACTTGCTTAGCCTGCTTGCCCTGCCTCGCGCATTTCTTCCTGCCAAAAATGGAATAAAAACTCTTGCCCATTCCCTGTACCTCCCCCCGCCACACACACACACATTGTACCCCCTGCCAGCACTTCTGCCTCCTAACTGACCCTGGTTCTTTCCGTGTGGCCCTGTGGGACATGGCATGCCCTCTGCTCTTGGGAACTGTGAGTAACAGACTATCTTTTCACTGGCAAGTGTCTCCTGATCTATTGGCTTCATTACACCAGAATAATAATTTTTAAAACCCTGCATTTAAAAATACTGTAATACTGTGTGTGTGTGTTTTAAGGAGCTACCTAAATTTTTTTTAAGTTAAAATCTACATACAGTGAAAGCAAGCAGATCCTAAGTAAACAGTTCAATAAGTTTTGATAATGTATATATCCAGGCAACCAACTAAGATTTAGAACATTTTCATCATCTTAGAAAGTTCCTTAATGCATCCTTCCATTGACCAGTCTTTTAAGCTTAACAGTTATGACATTCTTCATAGTGAGAATTCCAAACAGCTGGAGAGTGAAAACTGAGAAATCAGTGGCAGTTTTTCTGAAGTTTCTAGAAAGCTCAGAACTAGGACTTTTCAAAATTGGAGTCAGCTGTTTAGAGAGTTGCCTTTTGCCTTAGGCTGCCCAGAAAATTCCCAGGGGCAATAATGTGTCTTTGGCCAGGGTGTGGTGGAATGGCTTGGGAAGATCAGAAAGAATTTCTGGTTGTGTGCAGGGGGAACTGAGTGGTCACTCAGAAGCCTCTTTCTAAGCCTTAGGTTGGAACTGATCTCTCCTTACCCGCACTCTCTCAGCACTTTGCTTAGAAGCTCAAAATCTCTTTCCTGACAAGGATTGTAGAAATCCTCTAATGTTATATAATAATGTTACCTAATTCACAATCAGGAAAATGGAACAGGCTCAGAGACACAGAGAACAGACTGATGGTTGCCAAGGGGGAGAAGGGGTTGGGTAGGGATGGAATGGGAGTCTGGAGTTAGCAGATGCAAACCGGAATATATAGAATGAATACACAAGATCCTACTGGAAGGCACAGGGAACTGCAGTCCATATCCTGTGATAAACCATGATGGAAAAGAATGTGAAAAAGAATGTCTCTCTATATATGCGTATAACTGAATCACTGTGCTGTATAGTAGAATTAACATAACACTGTAAATCAACTATACTTCAATAAAATAAACTACAAAAAATCAGGAAAGTGGCTCTTCAGACAAACTTTGATCTTTCATAGAACCAAAATCAAATATCCTATTTATCCTGGCTGCCAGGTAGCTCATCTAAATCCAGTGCTTATCAAAGGCAATGAATTCATTGCAGATGTCCGATAAAATTTATTTCTCTACTCTTTTAAACCAGATTTTTATTTTTTCAATTTTAGGTATATATGCATTTACTTGTAAACTGCCTGAAAATTCTTGCACCTTTATAACATCTATGGTGCCCTGGACTTATTTATGTGTATGGCTGACTGCTATTTTCTTCCACAGTTTAGCAAAATGCTCTGCTTAATGAAGGACTCAATGCATATTTTAAAAACTGAGTTGAATATGACCAGTAGAGACCTACTTGCAGATTTATCCTTTTTGTTTCTTTTTTAAAAAGTTCTCATAAGGGGGTGACCCTGGAGAGGGTCAGCCGTGATTTAGGAGAGGGCTGCATGAGCGGGTCCCACACCCCAGTCCTTCCTGGCCTGCCTCATTCCCTCAGGAGACCCCTTCACAGGGACCCACCTCTTCTTTGTGCCTTGCCTTTTGGCGGGTGTTGGCTATGATAATGAATCTCCACCGGGAAGATGAAGAGCTCTGCTGGGGGCTCACTGGCTTTAAGTTGACTCCTCAAGGGGTCCAGGACTCTGGGTGGTTCTTCTGAGATAAGAGGTAATTTCAAAGCTTTAGGTGCCTGGAGAAAATGTAAAAACAAACAGACCCCAATATGGCAGGTATCTAAATCCTGCTGCTTGCAAGGGATAAATGATATGGTATCTTATTGACTCTCCAGCATCAGAAGCTGCTGGGTGTGATGTTGCTTCTGTATCCAGGGCTGAAAAGGAAAACTGACTAACCTGGAAGCTGGTCAACTCACTAGAGTGGGGCTGCTTTGCTTGGTGGGGACTCGGTTATGTCCCCATTAACCCAGTCTCCAACTGCTCTGAGAAGTATAAACGTGGTAAATTCAAGAGCCTTTGTGAGGAAGGCTCTTTCTTTCTCTTGTAGCCCGGAAATAGCCAGATTGACATGTTGGAGCTATTTCCATGTCTGGAAAGGGAAAAATCTTGACTTGTGTTGTTATGGGGAAAAAGGCAAGGCTCAGACTGTGGACTGTGCAACCTTTCAGGTAGAAAGAGCAGAAATAGGAATACACGTTTGTATACTTGCTTGCCTTGTGTAATCTCTCTAAGGCTCAATTTCTCTTCTGTAAAATGGGGGTAATCATACTGCCCACCTCATAAATTGCCATGAGGATTAAATGAGTTAATTATACATAGTTACAACAGTGTTTGGAACTAGGCTTATTTCTATAATATTTCTTTGAGAGAAGACTCTTCTGTCATTAGGGTTTAATACTGAATCTTGCCACTAGCAGAATACCTAGGTGTCTCCACATGTCTGAAATATGAAGATAGCTAGAAAAAGAAAATCACTGTGTGTCAGGATCAACCACAGCTTTAACCCAGTTTCCTTTATGTCCAAAAAGCTCCAAAACATAGGTGTGTGTATGCACGGTGGAGGTGGGGGTGGGGGGAGAGAGAGGCACTAGGGGTAGTACTTAGAGCTTCCTGTTTCCAATTATTCAGAAGTTGCTAAAAATTTTTCCTTTTAGTTTGCAGCTTTTAACATATGAACTCGGCTCTATGAAATGTATATGTGTGCTGGGTTTCAGGGAGTTCAATTTCACAGGAGGAAAAATAAAAACGTTGCTCACTTTTTAGTGTTCAAAAAGAAAAAAAGATCAGACACACACACAAGCATCCTACGTGTTTAGAGTTGAATGAGGAGGAAATTCACCCAGCAACATTCAGGGTATTATGTATAGTTTTGAGACGTTAAGAAAATGATTAACCCAATGCATGCACATAGGATCTTTCTGTTCCTAGAGATCTCCACTCTCCAGGTGCCAGCTGCCCACCAACTGCCCTTTTCTAAATACTGACCTTTGTATTTTGTTTGACAAGGTTTGCATTAGGAAATCTATGTGGAAACTCAAACGGTTCATGTGAGATATGGCTGACAAGCCACGCCTTAAATTTCTCTATTGTAATTAAAAATTTACAGAGTTTTAACATAGTGGAAAATATTGCTTTCCTCTGCTAAATCATATACATGGGTTGATGGGAGGGATTCCTATCCTCTGAGCCTGGCTCAGTTCTGGGATGATCTGTGTGTGAGACTGAAGACTTTCCTTGGGCCTGGGTGACCCTGGCAGGTCAGGCCGCTGTTTACTTCTGGCCCAAAGGAACCTGAAAAGCCAGAGGTCCTTCTGGTGTATGGAAAGATTTAGATCACCTTAGACATAGAGAATCTGAGAAAATCCTGAACAGACAGAAAACAACCTCTTCATTGGCACTGGGACCACCTGGCGTGCCCACGGCTCCTCAGGGCCACTGCAGATGGCATGAATCCCCACTAACATTGTTGTTGGTCCCTATCGGACACAAGGTACTTTCACATAAGTGCTTCATTTCCTTTCATCCTTCCATCAGCCTGTGAGGCTGGTATTATTATCCCTGTGCACAGAGGAGGAGCAGCTCAGCGGTGAACCACTTGCTCAAGTCATACAGCTGCCACAATGGCTGAACATTCCAGAGCCCCTGATCAGTCTCACTCACCACAAGTTCAGGAAGATGTACCTGAAACTTCTGAAGGGGAAAGCCCCTTCACATTCACCTGAAACTTCTGAAGGGGTTGATAAACCTGCAAAATTTATCCTACATTTTCGAAGGTGACAGACTGTCAGTTAAGCAAAACCATTGCCAGGTTCCAAGCATTTTGAGTTTGAAGTGGGTCAGCTGCTTACAAACTCAAATTCTGTCCTTACAGGCTTATAGATAACCCTCAGCCCCTTAACAGAGTAAAGGGTTTTGTTGCCATCAGTGTGGTAACACCATCTGCTTTAATGGGGGGCAGCTGAAATTCCTCTTATTCACTGTTTTCAACATTTAGTGAATTACTACCCCTTTAGTCCAACTCCACACAATGAGCTCAGAAGCAAGTAAGGCCAGTTCTTGGAGACATCTCTTTCAGTCACCTCGTTCCTAGACTGAGATTAATCTTTTAAGCATGTGTGTGCACATGCGCGTGTACACACACACACACACCTTTTTCTTCTTCAGGTCCCCAGGCATGTTTTTTTCTGAGCCAGCAGCAGATGCTACAGGAGGGAAAAGACATCGTTCAGCAGGAGGCTCCTTGAACAAGTGGCAGTTTCTGCTCTGGTGCAGCTTCATAGTCCCTTGTTGTCTGTAGAGAGAGGATGGCAACAAGAGCTTATTAGTTGCAGGCATGGGGATGAACAGTTGACTTTCAACTTTTCACCTTTGGGTTAATGGGAAGAGAGGCAAGGAGATGCTGAGACACCTGGAGAGCCACGGTGGCTGAGGCAGCTTCAGGGAGCCCTAATCTCATGATCTGGGTTGGGTTCTTGATGGCTGAGTCAGGTGATGGAGAGGCTAATAATGATCTTAATAGTTACTACGTGTTAAGTGCTGACTGTGGGATGAGAATTGTGCAAAGTATTTTACATGCATTAACTGAATCCCCATAATAGCCTTAGTGTTAATAATAATACGTTAGTCACTCAGTCATGTCCGACTCTCTGCAACCTCATGGTCTGCAGCCTCCCAAGCTCCTCTGTCCATGGAATTCTCCAGGCAAGAATACTGGAGTGGTTGCCATTCCCTTCTCCAGGGGATTTTCCTGGAAAACTCAGGTTTCCTGCATTGCAGGCAGATCCTTGCAGGTTATTATGCAGGTATTATTATTATGAAGGTATTATTATTATTCCCATTCCACATATGAGAAAATGGAGCCTCAGTGAGATTAAATAACTTGCCCAAGGTCACAGTTAGTAAGTGGGGGTCATTTGAGTGCAGGCAGTCTGATTGTGGAACGTGTGTGGTTGAGGACTAGCCTCATTCCCACCTCTGGCTGGACTTCAGTGGTTATTTTCTGTGGTGAGTGGCATAAGGAAGAGACACTCAGCATGCTCAGTGTTCTCTGCAGGATCAGGTTTACCCAGATCAACAAGCAAGGCATTCGGCTTCTTACCGCTGAGGTCTGCCTTCCTGTTGGGGAAGGTGCCTCCGTAGTAGAATGTCACGTGGGATTTGTCATGCAGGAGCCAAGAGTGATCGAAGAGGGCATGCCCGAGGGTCCTCCTGGAGGTTTGCTGTGCTTTTTCATGGTGGCTTTCTTTTGAAGCGTGGATACAACGGTGATTGTCTTTTGACGTGTCCTAGGGAACGACAGATATGCATTCTGAAAACAGGTTTTGCAAAGGAACAGAGCCGGTTCTTCTAACAGTCAGACTTTGTGGCTAGAGTTGTGATTCCAAGGATGAAATCTTCTTAGCAGCCTGGGAAGAAAAAGATGGTTATCGTGGCCAGATCTCTAATGCTGTTTATTACATTCATAAAATGTTTTATTGCTGGTGATAGAAAGAATGACATTTAGCCATGCCTGATGTATAGTGCTTTCTTGAAAAAAATTAAAAATCAAAATGGAGCTCTAATATCATTGTCTTTTCTTTTTGGCAGACTTCTTTCTTTTATCACAGTAAAATATACATAACATAAATGTATCATTTTAACCATTTTTAAGTGTATAGTTCTGTGGCATCAAGTATATTCATGCTAGTATCACTGTTTTTATCCATCATAAAATGTCTCTTCCCTCCCACTAGGTGGTACTTCTCTTCTCCCCCCTTTCCTGTCTCATTGGCACATGACCTTCTTGTAAGTCATGTGTGTTTATTCAAGATAGGAGCACGTGTTATCTATGCCTCTCTGTTGTACAGACACACACACACAGGCCTTAGAGTTTCAAAAGTTTATTTTTTTCCCTTTGGCTGCCCTGAGTTTGAGCTGTGCCATGTGAACTCTTAATTGCAGCATGTGAGATTTAGTTCCCTGACCAGTGGTTGAACCTGGACCCCCTGCATTGGGAGCATAGTTTCTTAGCCATTGGAGCACTAAGAAGTCCCTAAAAAGCATTTTTACATTTTCACTAATTTAATCCTCATAGCAAACTTGAGAGGTGTGTGTGATAACAGCTCTATTTTACATAAGAGGTAATTCAGGCTCAAAGTTAAGTTTCTTGGACGTGCTCATCACAGCTAGCAAGATACAGGACTCAAAGCAAGTCTTTTCCAGCTCTAAGACCAACAGCTCTTTTTTTCTAGAGATGACCAGAGATGCCTAGATGGATGAAGAGTGTAGGGAGGATCTGTGGTTGAGTGAGATTGGAAAACCACAAGTTAAAGTTAAACTAGCTCTTCTACTAAGAACTTCTCAAGTGGTCCACGGTCAAACGTGCACTGTGCCTCTCTGGGAGAAGAATGTGGTGCACAGCATTTCCCAGTTTTTTTTTCCCATGGAGCATCTGGCAGTGCTAGGGTTCTACCAGTTGCACCTTGATAAACAGGGATCAATAGGCTCAAAGTATTAACACTTTTCTCTTCTCTGTCACCCAAGAAATGGTGACAGGAGAGAGTATCATCTCCAAAGTCAAGAAGAACAATGACAGAAGGTGAAAGTGAAGTCGCTCAGTCATGTCTGGCTCTTTGTGACCCCATGGACTGTAGCCTGCCAGGCTCCTCTGTCCATGGGGATTCTCCAGGCAAGAGTACTGCAGTGGGTTGCCATTTCTTCCTCTAGGGGATCTTTCTGACCCAGGGATTGAACCTGGGTCTCTCACATTGCAGGCAGACTACCCTCTGAGCCATCAGGGAAAGGGGACCCCCAATAGAAACGGTACCTCTGTCTGTGTTTCATCTTCCTGCCAGGGCTGCTTCCTGAGTGGTGGCAGGCAAGTCCCCTGGCTGCCACTGTCCTTGGCTACAGAGTCCTGGTCCACTTGTCCACCAGCTCCAGCTTCCCCTTCATCCAGGTCCTGCTTACCTGCAAAGGTGAACAGTGGGTCAACTTTGCAAGCCCAAATATGAGTATGACGCTGTTAGCTGCTTCCAAACTACCTCCCTTCTTGCTTTTTTGAGCAACAGTGTTGATCAAGGCCCTTGTTCCTCCGCCCTCCTGTTTTCTGTATTTCTGCTAGTGTCTCTATGGAAGTGGCAGCCAGCTCAGTGGAACAGACTGTTCTGGGAGTCAGGAGCTCAAGGTTGAGTCATTTCTTAGACTCAGTTTCCTCATCAGTAAAATGTGGATACTGATTTCTTGCCCTTGCTTCCCTGCAGAGTTGTCTGGAGCTCAAATAAGATCATGCATGTGACAGCCCTTTGTCCACTGTGAGGGGCTAGGGGATAACCAAGGTGTGACGATGGTGGGATGACCTGCAGCTCTGCTCTGTGTCACTGAGATGCTCAGTCTGAAGCACTTGATTTCTGGGGCTGTCTACTGGTCGTTTCCTTGTGGAGAAACTCAGATGATCCTCTGTGGTGGGACAGCTGCTTAGCAAGCTGCACTTACCCTGTCTGTGCAACCCCCAGGAAGGATCTGAGTCAACAGATGACTCCAGCACAGTGAACAAATCTTTCATCAGTGGTTTAAAGGGTCCTGCAGCTATTTTCATCACTTACTCAAGGTAGATTTATTGCTGAAATAGTCTGGCAAACTTTCCTTGTTTGGAGCTGCTGTAGCAACACCTCAAATCTCTGCTTGTGGCTCTGAGGCATGATGTAGGGTTGTATTTCAACCAGGGGCTCTGGAAGCCCTCAGGGGCTCTGTGTATGTTGGAGCACTGGACTTCTGGAGGCTCACGGCCATCCTCACCGTCCCCGTGTATTCCCCAACCTTCGTCATTCCCTACATCATCCTCATCCTTGGTGTCCCTGGGTCAACAGCCAAGTGCCCACCTATGGAGCACTCCCTCCTTGCAGCTCCCCTTCCTCTGCCCATTGGCTTCTGAAGGTGACCTTGGCTCAGAGCTGATGCTGAGAGTGTTGGTGGAGCAGATGCAGACTCACGCTTAGGTTTGGGGGCTCTGCTCAGTTTAGAGACTCAGGGAGCCCTTCGATCTGCCTGTCCCCAAGAAGACCACAGCTGCAAATAGGATGCAGCACTGAAGACCTTCTTATGTCTTTAGAATGATCCTTTGAGGTCAATCCAGGCTTCAGAGCCATCCTTTCTGGTCAGATGCACTTGGTAGCCTCTACCAGCATTTCTAAGGGTATAGGAAGTGAAACGCTGGGTAAATGGCTGCTGACCTGCTGAATGGTCTTACATGGCAGACTGCTTAACCTGGGGCAGGGTGTTCTGTGTACAGAGAAGGGTTCTTCCTTTTGGCTGTATCCTAGGTGATATTGAATATATGACTCAATCTATGTGAGGGAAACCAAGATTCTTCTCAGCAAATGTCAGCTCTGGCTCATTGTTTACGCTTAACAGAAACAGGTTAGCAAGCAAGGTATAGGAAGTTTCAGTTTTGAAAGGAGACCACACCATGTGCTCTATCTCAAATATGGGTTCAGATTACTCAAACAGTGTGAATGGGAGTAATAATTTAGAGCTCTTAGACAGCTTTGTACCTATGTCTTCTCCTCTATGATTTTTTTACAACAACCCAGAGAGGGTGGAATGCAGATAGCATTACTCCCATTTTATAGATAAGCAAATTAAGGATGCATGAAGCATAAGTAACTTAGCCAACATCACACTGTTGGGGGATCTGAGATTTGTGGCCAGGGCTTTTGCTACTTTCTCCAGTACAGTGTCTGGCAAGGAAAATGAGGCCAAGGGGAGATAAAATTAAAACCTATAAAACCATCAGTCCGGGTTCGAGATATAGTCTGAGCTATTTTTCCCTCTTTACAAGTTGGTTTTTGGTCCTTGTGATCATAGGCAATGGGATGTTACAATTATGTTTAAAAAACACAAGGTAGGGATGTCTATAATTAACATTTATTGAGCACTTGCTGTGTGCCAGATACTGCATATCCCATTTGAGTCCCAAGGTGGGTATGGTCATCTTTATTTTACAAATTAAGAAACTGAGGCCCTTATTGTTCACGGGGTTCTTAAGGCAAGAATACATAGCTTTTCTTCCAAAGATCAAGAGTCTTTTAATCTCATGGCTGCAGTCACCATCTGCACTGATTTTGGAACCCAAGAAAATAAAGTCTGTCACTGTTTCCATTGTTTTCCCATCTATTTCCCATGAAGTGATGGGATTGATGCCATGATCTTAGTTTTTAGAATGTTGAATTTTAAACCTGCTTTTCCACTCTCCTCTTTCACTTTCATCAAGAGGCTCTTTATTCCTCTTTGCTTTCTGCCATAAGGGTGGTGCAGTCTGCATATCTGAGGTTATTGATATTTTTTCTGAGAGTGAAAAAGGCATAAGAATAATCTGAAATCTAAACTCTAGACATGCACTGTCCAATACAGTAGCCACAGTCACATGTAGCTATTTAGATGTAAATTAATTAAAAGTAAATAAAAATTTAAAACTCATTTTCACAGTCACACTACCTACTTTTCAAGTGCTCAGTAGCCACATGTGGCAGGTGACTACTATGTTGGAACTGGACACTATATATATATATATACTTCATGGGAAGAGTTGACTCATTGGAAAAGACTCTGATGCTGGGAGGGATTGGGGGCAGGAGGAGAAGGGGACAACAGAGGATGAGATGGCTGGATGGCATCACTGACTTGATGGAAGTGAGTCTGAGTGAACTCCGGGAGTTCGTGATGGACAGGGAGGCCTGGTGTCCTGTGATTCATGGGGTCGCAAAGAGTCAGACACGATTGAGTGACTGAACTGAACTGAACACACATGTGTATATATATGCAAAACATCCCATCATTGCAGACAGTACTATTGGGTGGTGCTGGTCTAGACTAACTCCCTCAGTTTATAGGTGAGGACAAGGAAACCAAGACTCTCTAGACCTTGTTTTGAAAAACTTCATTTTATGCTGTTAAAAATCCCAATATTTGAGATCTGGTTTGATAAAATCAACATGTACCTTGTCCAAAAGATTTTCCTTGTTGAATCCAAAATGGAGGGAAGACAGGCAGGAGATGGTATTTGGGGGGTACACCTGAAAGGTCCTGTTGTGGCCTGAGATTCTTTGGTACATTAAGTTGACTGTCCTGAAGCAGCACAGAATCCTTGATGTATCCTGAAGAGTAGGTCAGGAGTTACTGGTAGAAACAATGGTTGTCAGTCTAGAGGTCTTGATGGTAACTACAGGTTTCCCCACTTGCATTAGTCTTAGCTTTGGACATTGCCCATTATGAAAGACAATTAGAAGATGGAAGAGATTAAAAAATCAGATAGAACTCATAAAGTGTTCTCTAGCCAATGTCTTGGGTGCCTCTGGTTCTGTACCATATATATGCTTCTTCCACCCCACCATTCCCAGGAATTGGGTTCTCCTGGTGGAAGGAATATGGTTGTTTCTTTGGGTTGGGTAAAAGGCTCCTGCTGCCTTAGATGAAGTCTCAAGGTTTCTCCTGGATGTACCTGGCTTGCTTCTGTAACCCCTGTGATTCTCAATCCATTCTACAAGTATTTATTGAGGGCTTACCAATGGTCCCACCTCTCTGCTAGGTAGGAACTATGGCAAGAGGCCCAGGAATGCACAGACACATGGACCTTTCCTTAAACCACACCTTGTAGCCACGTGACTTTCACAGAAGGGTGTGAGACATCTTTTGATATTAAGAAGGGCTTTCCTCCTTGAAGATTTTGGGCCTGGGCTATGGGGCAGTGGCCTGTCTTACCCTCTGCAGCATCTAACAATCAACATATCTCTGGTTAAGAGGCTCTTTCTCACAAGTGTTAGATAAATGGAACTGCCTGGAACCGTGGGCCGGCCATGAAGGGTAAACCAATTACTGGGCAAGCCCACAACTCTCATTTTCCTTCAAGTCATCACTTAACTGGGGAGAGAGTTGTTTTCTCTTCTTTCCCAAAGTAAACCTATAAAGCAAGAGAGAGTCAGTCTTCCCCTGGTCCCCTCTGTTTGCTGGTGCTGAAGAGACGGCAACTAGCCAGGCAGGCTTTGGCAGATCTTACTGTTCACCCTTGTCTTCCCCAATAGGTTTGCCAAATACAATATGGGATGTACAGTTTAAGTTGAATTTCAGATAAACAACGAATACCATTTTTTAAAAGTAGGAACATGTACAAATATTGTAAGCTTAACTTTCTTCTTTTTTTTGGTTAGTGCCTCTGTGTGTGTGTGTGTGTGTGCGCACATGTGTAGGTGCTAAACTGGCAATTCTAATTCCCAGCCACAAAAAAAAATATAAAAAAAAAATCCCAGCCACCGCCTGCTTTTATTTTCAGGCCTTCACAGAGTGCATTTGGGGTGTCTGTTCAGCGGCAGGGTGTCTGTCTGGTGGGTAGTGCTGGAGAGCCACCATCTTCGAGGAGAAGGTCTAACATTTCTCTGTCCTAGGGGATCTGAGGTCCCCTCCGAAGGGAAGCAGTGGTGTTGGGAAGATTGTGGTATCGGAGGTGTGGGCAGGACCTGGCTTCCGGTCTCAGCACTGCTTTTGGCTGAATGACCTCGGACATATTACTTTATCCCCTGGGGCTCTTTTTCCTTCTCGTGTAAAAGATCAAGATTGAACTGGAGGACGTGGAATCTTTGAGTGGGCGAGTCTGGGAAGCGCGTTTTGCTCCGGATGAGGGGCCTGAGGCTACTGAGGGGCGCTAGAGGGAAGGCAAGACTTCAGGTTGCCATCCCCTCGCAAATGGAGGAGAGGCGAAAGGTGTGATGGTTGCTTGCAGGCTAACAAGATTGAGCACCTTTAACACAGAATTGGGCGTGAAATTCTGATGTTTCAGACACTCATCGAAAACACACATTTGCACCAGAATGCGGGGCGGGGCAGCTCAGGGCACACCTCCTCCCACGTCCCCACTGACCTGCACACTGGAGCTTGTATATGGTGCCAGGCGGCCACGTCCGCAAGAGGCCGCGGAGGTATCTCTTGGCTGAGTACCCAGGTTGGATCTGCCGCAGGCCCTGGCTCTCTGGTTGGCTTCCGAAGTGAAGGTACGGCTGCCAGGCTCTGTCCTGCTCTCTCTGTGGGGACACCAGTCAGGAAATAGCAGGGCTGCTGAGCCCGGAGCCCCCCAGTGATACAGGCTGGCTAGCACAACCATCCTCGTCAGTAATCCGAAGACTCCTGATAGATGCTGCAAGACACCAGAAACGGATACCACGGCCAACAGACATAAACCAAGAGCCCAAGGAGCAAAGCTCTGAAAAGTCCCCTGAGGATTTGCAGTTGGAAGGAGAAGGAGAAATGAGAACTACCAGACCCCATCTTGAGACAGAGCATCAGAAAAGGATAAAGAGCCTCAAAGGAAAATAGAGAATTTAGTTTAGCCTGTGGAAATCAGTACCTTAAAAGTAGCTCTGTAGAGTGGTGGGAAAGACAGCTTGACAAGTCAGTGTTAGCATTCTGTGTTTGCCATGGGAGTAATGGGACAGACAGCTCTGTCCCTGTTTAAGGGGAGCACTGCATTTTGAAAATATCTGGCTCTGCAGCATTTCATTTCAGCCAGGGAGAAGTTTCTGGGCACCTACCTGCCAAAGCCACTGTAAGTCATGGCAGATAAATGTGAATAATAACATCTTACATTTGGCTAGGTAGGGCTTTATATAAATACAAATAACTTTTACTTCATTATAATCCTTTAAGGTAGATGAGTTAATATCATAACCACTAAGATGAGGCAGAAACTCCCTCAAGCACAAGAATAGCAAACATGGGGTACTTGTGTTGATATCTCTTTTCATCCCTCTGGTGCCTGGCAGACATCACCAATCAATCACAGCACTCTTGACTGATGAACTAATTATGATCTCAGCATCCTTCTCTTTTAAAAACTAAGGCATAATTTATATTTAATAATATGCATAGAGCTTAAATATTCAATTTAATACAACCTGACAACTCAATTATACACCTTTGTAGCCACCACACAAAATAAAATATAGAACACTTTCATCAGCCCAGAAAATTCCCTCATGCCACTTTCTAGTCAGTGTCTCCATACGCACCAGGTAATCACCATTCTTAGGTGCGGTTAGTAAGATACTGGCCTGAGTTTCTTTGCCATATCCTGGCAAATTTACCAGTGAAGGTTTATAGTTTAACAAAAAAAGAGAAAGGAAACAAGAAAAATATGGCAATTTAAAACCTGATTGATGGGTGAGAGGAAGTCTTTAGGGTTTGGGTGCTTGCCCTGCTACACAAAGCTGTGATTTGCTCGCATTAATTCAGGAAATGGAAATGCCACAGAGTGTATGCCCACAGCCATCGCTGAGGATTCAAGACCACCAGGGACTTCTCTTTAGCTTAAGAGAGGGCTAGAATGCCAAAGTCCATAAAATGAAGGAATTCCTCTGCTGGGAAGAGGTTAACAGGTATCTAAGGCCTTCATTCATTCATTCATTCATTTACTTATCAAGCAATTCTAATGCCAGGCACTGGAGAAAAAGCAACAAAAAAGCAGATTGATAACTAATAAATTCAGTAAAATGTAAAAGAAAGCATGGCTTATTATTCAATTGACTCTATTTTCTTGGAATTTGTTAATTAAATGAATGCTTGGAATCCAAGCAGAGAACATCAAGTGGTCCTTGATGTCTAGACAGTTTATATGGCAAAAAAAAGTTTACTTCAAGTGCAAACAGAGCCTGAAAAATTCAGCCTCATTTGAGGCTTTTTCCAAAGAACATGAGAAGGTGAGTTGTAGGGAGGTCAGTGAACACAAAATGACTTAAGTTCTTTTACTCACTCCATTTTTTTCATTCGTCATGTAGCAAGAATTTGTGGAGCACCTTCTATGTGCCAGGCACTGTGTTAAGCCCTGTAATATGGAGCCATCATAATAAGGCCTTTTCTGGATGAACTGGAACTTCATTTCTCTCATAAACTTTTGCTTTCAATGATTCTCCTCTAAATGTGATAAGACCAAGGCTCCTCTGAGATGCTGTGGCCCTGAGCAGATTGCACGATGCACTGTGTGAAGTGGACAAGAGCTCCTTGTTTCTCAGCAGTGTGCATTTCTGAAGCTCTTGCTTGGTTCTGGAGCTTTACTGGGCTGCTTGCTCAACGGGGCAGAGATTTAGGAAATTCCTTATCCTGGAATTTGGCACATCTTGGTACATTTTTGCTTCAAGTTTGAAGGCTGATCTTGGCCTCTGTGTTCATTTCCTGTTACTGCTGTAACAGATTACCACACATTCAGTGGCTTTATTTTTAAATTATTATTATTTTTTGGCCATGTCACTTGACTTAGTTTCCTGACCAGGGGTTGAACCTAGAGTAGTGGAGTGAAAGCACTGAGTCCTAACCACTGGACACTAAGGAATTCCCCTTATGGTGGCTTTAAGCAATACAAATTTATTATTTTACAGTTCTGGAGATCAGAAGTTTGAAATGGGTCCTACTGGGATAAAATCAAGTGTTACAGGGCTTTCCAGAGGCTCTAGAGAGGAATCTGTTCCTTTGCTTTCCCCAGTTTCTAGGGCCACCTGCATTCGTTGGCCTGTGACCCTTTCCTGCATCTTCCAAGCCAGCAACAATGGGCTGAGTCCTTCTCATGCTGCCATCCCTCTGGTTCTCTCTTTTGATTCCTTCTTCCATGTTTAAGGATCCCTGTCAATATACTGGATCTGTCCAGATAATCCAGGATAACCTCACTGTTTCAAGCTCATCTGGTTAGTGACCTTAACTTCTTTTTGCCATCTAACCTACTTTATTCATAAATTCCAGGGATTAGGATGTGGACATCTTTGGGGGGCCATTATTCTGCCTACCACAGCTTCTTTAAGTTTTTTTTTCTAGTTTTCTGGTTCCGGTTGGTAATTTCTCAAATTATGCCTGTGAAGTTGGTTGATAAAGTTCACAACTCATTGCATAAATTGAAGCACTGCCAGAGGCCTAAGACCTGCTTAGGTTACTGAAAAGCTCAGTCAGGGTTAAACCTGTTCATTCATTTCCAACATGTGGAAAAAGTGGCAAAAAAGTGCAGTAAATGTATATTATATTGGCAATCTCATAAAAGTTTATTTTATAAATGTATAATCATGGTGGAAACACTGGAAGAAAATACATTAGAATTTTAATAACAATGGTATTAGAGTATTGGGCATAAGATTATAGTTTTTTCTTCTCTCATTTTTATAGTATCAAAATTTCCATAAAATAGATTATATTTATAAATGGAAAACATGTTAAAAATTGATGTATTGATATTTTATTGCACCCACTGCTCTTACATAGTTTCTGCATACTTCTTTCTTCCTTCTCCAACATGATCCTGGACCTCTAACTATCAAAGACGACTCTAAAACATGAAAGGAGGCAGAAGGGAGCCAGGAAGGGAGTTCCTGGAACGGGAAAATACACAGCAGCAGGAGGGTGGCTGCTGATGGCTCCAGACGTCTCAGGCTTGCCTTGGCTTTGCTAATCAACCCCGGCTTTCAGTTTCTTCTGAAATGAGTGATTAATGTGTACAGAGGGCTCTCTTGCTCTTTTAAAATTAATTATTAATTCATTGTTTACTGTACTGGGTCTTCCTTGCTGCACGGGCTTTTCTCTAGTTGTGGAAAGTGAGGGCCACTCTTTGTTGTAGTGCTCAGGCTTCTTGTTGTGATGGCTTCTCTTGTCGTGGAGCAGGGCCCTAGAGCACAGGCTCAGTAGTTGTGGCGCAGGGGCTCAGATGCTCTGTGGCATGTGGGTTCTTCCCAGACCAGGGATGGAACCCACATCTCCTGCACTGGCAGGTGGATTCTTTACCACTGAGCCACCAGGGAAGCCCAGAAGGCTCTCTTATCCACATTCCACTAGGAGTGCATTCTCTAATGAGGAACTTACTCTGGCCTGCCGTCTCCTCGGTGTCCTCTGGCCCCCATATGCAGAGGGGTGAGGGGGTTGCCCTTGCATCTGGTCCCAGCCCCCCACTGGCTGTCATGGCCACGTTATTCCACTCCTGGCAGGCGAGGGTTTTCAGAAGATGGAAGGAGCCCATATGTGCAATGCTCCCGCCTTGCAGATACGGGGTGGCAGGGTGCCAGTGTCCCCAGGAAGACAAGAAACACCCGGATTGCCAGCTGCCATCATACCATGGAGGGTGGCCAGCCTTTGTGTGCAGGAGTCTACAGAGAGATGAAGAGGGAAGCTCAGATATCCCAGGGCTGGCAGGCAAAGTCATCTGTAACTTGACCCTACTCATTTCTCTAGGTAAGAGCCACACCTGTCTAGTTACTCTGACTTTCCTCTGCCACTCTCCTCTCTGGGCCTTCACTGACCTATGCCCAGAGAGTCTCTCTCCAATTATTTTTACCACAAGACTCAGCTCAAATTCTACCTCCTCCAAGATGTCACTCTAGATTTTCCTAGCAAGAAGCACTCGCAGTCTCTACCATCTTTATACTTTGACTGGGTATTAATAAATTGTAGTCTAGATCCTCTCCTAGGCTGCCTTGTATCAAGTGTCATGGAGGCACAAATCTGCGCCCCCACCCTTGCTGGGTAGAGTTTATGGCCTCCCCCCGCCACACCCTGGCACTACTATGTTCATCTAACAACCATTTGCTGAGAATTTGCCATGTGTCAGGCAATGTTCGAGGCATTATTTAATAACTATTCAAGATGTTAACTCAGAGGAATGGAAATCCCCCAAATATTCCTGTACTTTTCTGCTGACAACTTGTCTCCTCAAGCTGCCCACTCCAGTCGGAAGTCCTTCTCTCCAGAGGAGCAAAGCCGGCTGTCTCCTGCTCTGAGATACAGAGGCCGTGTGCTCTGGCAAAGACCAAGCCCTAGGACAGAGAGTGCCCAGCATTGTTGTTATACATGTGTAGTAGCCAGACTTGGGGCTGCCAGGTGAGTGCAACCAGAGTCAAAGTGAGGGTAAGGTGGGGAGGGGAGAGGTATGTGTCCACTTAAAGCTGTGCCTGAAAAGACTTCTCAACCCCAGCCTGACTTTCATCAGTCTTGTGTAAACAGTGCCACTTTCAGCCTGCTCTTTCTCTGCAGGTTTAATTTCTGAGAGTCTGTGCAAGTGATACTATTTCTCCCAAATATCTTTGGTGGTCATGTGTTACTGAATATCAGGCCGTTAAGAAGAGAATCATAAAGTGGTTTGAATTTTCCCACAGCTGCAATGTTGTAACAGGGTTTGATTCCTGACCAAACCATTTAGTATCAAAGATTTGACTAGTCATATGCCACAAAAGCAAAGATAAAACAACTGGAATTGAAATCAGAAAATATGAAGCTTCAGTTCCTGTAAGAACTCAGTCTGCTTCAGTTTGAATCTTGGCTTCATCATTAACTAGCTGTCTGGCTTTGGGGAAATTACTTGACCCATCTGTGCCTCAGTCTTTCTGTCAAATAAGGATGATGAAAGTACATACCCTGCATGCAAAAAAAATAAAGTTGAATTCTTACCGTGCACCATATATAAAAATTAACTCAAAATATAGTTAATATACAGGGCTTCCCTGGTGGCTCAGACGGTAAAGTGTCTGCCTACAATGCGGGAGACCTGGGTTTAGTCCCTGGGTTGGGAAGATCTTCTGGAGAAGAAATGGCAACCCACTCCAGTATTCTTGCCTGGAAAATCCCGTGGATGGAGGAGCCTGGTAGGCTACAGTCCATGGGTTCGCAAAGAGTCGAATACGGCTGAGCGAATTCACTCACTCACTCATAGTTAATATAAGAGCTAAAACTATAAAACTCCTAGGATAAAACTTAGGGGAAAAGCTTCATGACACTGGATTTGGTGATGATTTCTTGGATATGACACCAAAAGAACAGGCAACAGAAGAAAAAGTAGATAAGTTGGACTTCATGAAAATGTAAAATCTGGAAATTCCTGGTGGTTCAGTGGTTAAGTCTCCATGGTTCTCTTGCAGGGGGCACAAGTTTGATCCCTGGACAGGGAACTAAGATCCCACATGCCATGTGGCCAAAAAAAGAAAAGAAAATGTCAGACTCTTCTGCATCAAAGAACACTATCAGGAGTGAAAAGGCCAACCCACAGGATGGGAGAAATTATTTTCAGGTCATGTATTCAATAAAGGATTAATATGCAGAATGTATAAAGAACACTTACAACTCAAAAACAAAAATCAATCTGATGTTAAAGTGGGCAAAAGACTTGAACAGACATTTTCCCAAAGAAGATATATAGATGGCCAATAAGCATATGAAAAGATGTTCAATATTACTTGTTATTAAGAAATGCAAATCAAAACCACAATGAGATACCACTTCACACTCATTAAGAGCTATTATTAAAAAAAAAACACACAGAAAATAACAAGAGTTATTGAAGGTTTGGAGAAATTGAAACCCTTGGGCAAGGCTAATAGGAATGTCAAATGATGTAGTGACTGCTATGGAAACCAGTATGGTGGTTCCTCAAAAAAAGAAAAAAATAGAATTATGTATAATCCAACAATTTTACGTCTGGGTATATACTCAAAAGAATTAAAAGCAGGGAAATTGACAGATATTTGTACACCCATGTTTATAGCAGCATTATTCATAATAGCCAAAATGTGAAAGCAAGCTAAGTGTCCATCAACTGATGAATGAATAAACAATTGTGGTATATACACTCTTGAGAAACCTATATGCAGGTCAGGAAGCAACAGCTAGAACTGGACATGGAACAACAGACTGGTTCCAAATAGGAAAAGGAGTATGTCAAGGCTGTATATTGTCACCCTGCTTATTTAACTTATATGCAGAGTACATCATGAGAAACGCTGGACTGGAAGAAACAGAGGCTGGAATCAACATTGCCAGGAGAAATATCAATAACCTCAGATATGCAGATGACACCACCCTTATGGCAGAAAGTGAAGAGGAGCTAAAAAGCCTCTTGATGAAAGTGAAAATGGAGAGTGAAAAAGTTGGCTTAAAGCTCAACATTCAGAAAACGAAGATCATGGCATCTGGTCCCATCACTTCATGGGAAATAGATGGGGAAACAGTGTCAGACTTTATTTTGGGGGGCTCCAAAATCACTGCAGATGGTGACTGCAGCCATGAAATTAAAAGACGCTTACTCCTTGGAAGAAAAGTTATGACCAACCTAGATAGCATATTGAAAAGCAGAGACATTACTTTGCCAACAAAGGTCTGTCTAGTCAAAGCTATGGTTTTTCCTGTGGTCATGTATGGATGTGAGAGTTGGACTGTGAAGAAGGCTGAGCGCTGAAGAATTGATGCTTTTGAACTGTGGTGTTGGAGAAGACTGTTGAGAGTCCCTTGGACTGCAAGGAGATCCAACCAGTCCATTCTGAAGGAGACCAGTCCTGGGTGTTCATTGGAAGGACTGATGCTACAGCTGAAGCTCCAGTACTTTGGCCACCTCATGCAAAGAGTTGACGCATTGGAAAAAACTCTGATGGTGGGAAGGATTGGGGGCAGGAGGAGAAGGGGACGACTGAGGATGAGATGGCTGGATGGCATCACAGACTTGATGGGCATGAGTCTGAGTAAACTCTGGGAGTTGGTGATGGACAGGGACGCCTGGTGTGCTGTGATTCATGGGGTCGCAAAGAGTCGGACACGACTGAGCAACTGAACTGAACTGAACCGAACACATAGTGAAGTGCTTTCAGCTTTCAAAAGAAAGGAAATTCTGATAGCTGCTACAGTATGAATGAACCTTGAAGACATTATGTTAAACGAAATAAACCAATCACAAAATACTAAAAGGATAACTACCATATGATTTTACTTTTATGAGGTACATACAATGGTCAAATTCATAGACACAAAGATTAGAACAATGGAAAATAGGGAATTACTGTTTAATGTGTACAGAGTTTTAGTTTTTCAAGATAAAAAAGTTTTGGAAATGGGTGGTGGTAATGGTTATATAGCAAGGTGAATGTACTTACCGCCACTCAGCTGTACACTTAAATTGATTAAAATGGTAAATGTTTTGTTTATGTATATTTTACAACAATAAAAAGTACACATAAAATTGTTGTGAGGATTAAATGAGATAATTAGTATAAAGTGCTTAGAATGCTGATGAGTACAATACTGTTACTTAAGTGTTTGCCTATTACTTAAGTATTAGCTGTTATTATACATACCGTCCATCAAATGGTTATACCAGGGAACCAATGGATGAAATACATACAGCCAAGCCTACTGGGTCATATGTATGGCTTACTTGAACATGTTACCTATAACCCAGGTTGGTTTTATTGAAAATCTGATTTGTGTTCCTAGAAGTATAGCAAAGCGTTTTGAAGGATGTGTTGGAAGAACCAGAGCCCTTTAAAAAAATGCTATTTAAAGCAGGAGAGATGTTTTTTTCCCTTGGAGCGTATGGAATCTTCAAAATCAGGCCCTCTAAGTATTAAGAGTGGAGCTTTGGATCAGCTGACTAGGCTCTAATTCTAGCTCCACCACTTATAGATATAACTTTGGGAGAGTTAGTTAACCTCAAGCCCCCATTTTTCCTGCTACACTATGGAGGTATTGGTGGCACACCACTCATAAACTTGTGCAGATTGAGTGTAGTTATAGAGATTAAGTGGCTGACCTACTGCAAGTATTCAATAAATGTTAGCTATTATTGATAAAACCTTTGACCTCGTCATCACGGATGACCCATGCATCTCCCTGATGTTTCCTACTTCTAGTTTGTTAAAAGCTCTAAGTACAGCTGCTCAGGAGCTGCCTAAATGGAGCACACTTAGCAGAAGGAGTGAAGTCAGGTCACACTCCCGTCGCTGCTTTGGTGCCTCTCTTGACACCTTGTTAGCTTCCCCAGTGGCTCAGATGGTAAAGAATCTGCCTGCAATGCGGGAGACCCAGGTTTGATACCTGGGTCCAGAAGATCCCCTGGAGAAGGGAACAGCAACCCACTCCAGTATTCTTGCCTGGAGAATTGCACGGCAAGCTAGTCCATGTGTTGCAAAGAGTCAGACATGACTTAAGTGACTAACACTCTGACACCTTGTTAATAGCCATCAGAGCATTTCTTAGGGACACCATCAAACCAGTAGCAGGTAATTATTCAGGACTTGCAAATGGACTTTGTTTTCCTGATCACTGGCTGAAAGGATAATGTATTATTCTTCCTACTTTTCTGTATCTTTCTATTTTATATAATGAGCTAACATTATGATTAGGATGGGAAAATAAACTTTATTCAAAAAACATTATCACAATATTACTTGATAAAATAGAAGCCTGAAGTTACATTTGTGGGCTGCATACTGACTGTAAACACCCTTTGGATAGTTAAGTGCCTTGAGTACAGAGATTAGGCAGTGTGGAATCAGCGGAGCAAAGTTGACAATGCTTTTAAGTGTGCCTGTGTGCTAAGTCGTTTCAGTCGTGTCCAACTCTTTGTGACCCTATGGACTATAGCCTGCCAGGCTCGTCTGTCCATTGGATTCTCCAGGCAAGAATACTGGAGTGGTTTACTGTGCCATCCTTCAGGGAGTGTAACCACATTTATAAGGGAGATGACAGACCCAGTACAATCTTGGTTGAAACCAGTTATAGTAAACTGAATCCTGTTCATCCTTCAATGGGATAAAGAAATGAGATGTTCTGTGAAATGAAGTTTTAAACAAATTATTTTTAATACATTATTCAGTCAAATACCATGTTAGACATTTAAAATATTACTGGATTATAAAATTCTAAAAATATAAGAAGAATAAATGCTAAAACAATGAAAATTAGTTACATTTTCTGATGATTTGAGAGGTACTTGAGGTTTCTGCTAGGCTTCAAAAGCATCATGTTGATTGTTATCTAGATACTACTCCAAATTATGGTTATTTACATTTCATAGTTATTTGATTTTTAAATACATGATGGGAAGCTGGATGAATTAGAGGCCTCATGGTTTTAACTTTGAGAATATTTAAACAGTATTTCTTTCTGTTTTTTTTTTTTAAACCAAAGCAATGTATCTGTGTGTATCTAGAAGAGTAAGAACTCTGACATCTAATGTCTTGACTTAGCATTTATCTTTGCTCATTAGGAAGTTGGGCCGTCAAGAAAGTTAAAAAGTAGGTGTGTGCTGAGCTATAAAACTCAGACGGATTGCTGCATGCTTGTCATTAGATGCATATATAGCACTGGAGATGGTGTGAGATGCTTTAAAAATTTGACTTTACCTTCCTGCGACAGCCTTGATTCTCATGGGTCTGAGTGGAGCCTGCGTGGTGTGGGTTTCCTGATTCACAGCTCAGCCAGGAGCGTTCTCTCTGTGAGCAGCACTGCTCTATCGATTACCCATCCTCACTTTTACCCCCTCCGCATTTTGGCTCTTTTGCTTTGAGTGTGGTGTTTTTAACTCTTGTACTATATTATTTGGATGATGAAATGCTGGCCCCAAGGAACAGATGGTGTGATGATCGCAGGTCTCAATTTACAGCACTGTTTCTATTCTGCTTCCCTGCCCAATCCTACCTGGCTCTCTATGGTCAACCTGGAGACCACTTTTCACTACCCTTTCAAGGCCATAGGTTCTTATTTTTTAAATCCCATGACTTAAAAAATTTTTTTGAAAATGATATGTAAAAATAAAAGTATGACATAATCTCACCACCATGGTTAAATTTTAATGTGTATCTTCCTGCTTATATAACTAATTTTTAAAAATTGGGATTATAGTCGACAGGTGATGTTTTCTATACTGTCTAGCTTGAATTCTGGTGTAATTATCTACATGGCTATATAACTTTGAGTGAATTACATGAATTCTCTATGGCTTAATTTCCTTACTTTTAAAATGAGATAATAATAGTACCTACCCCTACAATTGATAAAAAGTAT
This sequence comes from Aepyceros melampus, assembly GCA_006408695.1. Classification (NCBI taxonomy): domain Eukaryota; kingdom Metazoa; phylum Chordata; class Mammalia; order Artiodactyla; family Bovidae; genus Aepyceros; species Aepyceros melampus. The sequence continues at coordinate 712,122 of SJXQ01005177.1, read as the reverse complement.
ATTGAGTTATATAATAGAAAGTACTTAGAACAGTGGCTGGAACATTTTAAATACTAAAAAATGTTAGTGAATATTGGTATTTCTATTAACTGAGTACTATTTTTTAACCTGCTTTAAAAAAATACAGTGTATTTTTTCATGTTATTTGTGACTTTATTATTTACTCATGACATGTTATTCATGAGTAATACATGACTTGATTACCTGACCCCCAAATCATTGTATGACTGTGTTTAATCAATGTCCCATTATTGGACATGTATTATTTTCAGTGTTTTGCATGGTAAATCACCCTGTAGTAAACATTCTTGTGCATGAATCTTTGGCCACATCTCTGATTATTTCCTCAGGCAACTTCATAAAAATAGAATGCTGAATCAAAAAGTGATTAGCCCTTTTTAGATTCTCGCCAAAATGCCCTCTAGAAATGTCACGTGAATTTGTACTTCTGTATGAGACAGCTCATTTTCCCATAGCCTTCTCAGTAGTGGATATTATGATTTTAAAAGTTTTTTTCCAAAGCTCTCCTCTTCTGACCGTGTTCATTGTTTTTAATACCAACTCACTCTTGAGTTATTTTTTCTTCTATTTTAATCTACCATGTCCTCTAATCTTAAATTCCTGCCTTATGACTAGCCCAAACATTTTCTTTCCTTTTTGATTTCCTCACACCATTTTCCTTCTGTTCACTGGAGTTAGACAACAGTGTTCTGTTTGTACATTTGTAAGTAGGGAAAAACCACTAGACCATTCAGGTAGGACCTAAATCAAATCCCTTACGATTATACAGTAGAAGTGAGAAAGAGATTTAGACAGAGTGCCTGACGAACTATGAACGGAGGCTCATGACATTGTACAGGAGGCAGTGATCAAGACCATCCCCAAGAAAAGAAATGCAAAAAAGCAAAATGGCTATCTGAGGAGGCCTTACAAATAGCTGTGAAAAGAAGGAAGTGAAAAGCAAAGGAGAAAAGGAAAGATATACCCATTTGAATGAAGAATTCCAAAGAATAGCAAGGAGAGATAAGAAAGCCTTCCTTAGTGAGCAGTGCAAAGAAAAATAAAGGAAAAAAATAGAATGGGAAAGACTAGAGATTTCTTCAAGAAAAATAGTGATACCAAGGGAACATTTCATGTGAAGATGGGCTCAATATAGGACAGAAGTGTTATGGAACTAACAGAAGCAGAACATATTAAGAAGAGATGGCAAGAATACACAGAAGAACTGTACAAAAAAGATCTTCATGACCAAGATGATCACAATGGTGTGATCACTCACCTAGAGCCAGACATCCTGGAATGTGAAGTCAAGTGAGCCTTGGGAAGCATCACTATGAACAAAGATAATGGAGGTGATGGAATTCCAGTTGAGCTATTTCAAATCCTAAAAGACAATGTTGTGAAAGTGTGGCACTCAATATGTCAGCAAAATTGGAAAACTCAGCAGTGGCTATAGGACTGGAAAAGGTCAATTTCATTTCAATCCCAAAGAAAGGCAATGCCAAAGACTGTTCAAACTACTGCACAATTGCACTCATCTCACACACTAGTAAAGTAATGCTCAAAATTCTCCAAGCCAGGCTTCAGCAATACGTGAACCGTGAACTTCCAGATGTTCAAGGTAGTTTTAGAAAAGGCAGAGGAACCAGAGATCAAATTGTCAACATCTGCTGGATCATTGAAAAAGCAAGAGAGTTCCAGAAAAACATCTATTTCTGCTTTGTTGACTATGCCAAAGCCTTTGACTATGTGGATTACAACAAACTGTGGAAAATTCTGAAAGAGATGGGAATACCAGACCACTTGACCTGCCTCTTGAGAAACTTGTATGCAGGTCAGGAAGCAACAGTTAAAACTGGACATGGAACAACAGACTGGTTCCAAATAGGAAAAGGAGTATGTCAAGGCTGTAATTGTCACTCTGCTTATTTAACTTCTATGCAGAGTACATCATGAGAAATGCTGGGCTGGAGGAAGCACAAGCTGGAATCAAGATTGCCAGGAGAAATATCAATAACCTCGGATATGCAGATGGCACCACCCTTACAACACAAAGCAAAGAAGAAGAAAGAACCTCTTGAAAGTGAAAGAGGAGAGTGAAAAAGTTGGCTTAAAACTCAACATTCAGAAAACTAAGATCATAGCATCCGGTCCCATCACTTTATGCAAATAGATGAGGAAACTGTGAAAACAGTGGCTGATTTTATTTTTTGGGCTCCAGAATCACTGCAGCTGGTGACTGCAGTCATGAAATTAAAAGATGTTTACTCCTTGGAAGAAAAGCAATGACCAAACTAGACAGCAGAGACATTGAACAAGCAGACATTAAAAAGCAGAGACATTACTTTGCCAGCAAAGGTCTGTCTCCTCAAGGCTATGGTTTTTCCAGTAGTCATGTATAGGTGTGAGAGCTGGTCTATAAAGAAAGCTGAGTGCCAAAGAATTGATGCTTTCAAGCTGTGGTATTGGAGAAGACTCTTGAGAGTCTCTTGAACTGCAAGGAGATCCAACCAGTCCATCCTAAAGGAGATCAGTCCTGGGTGTTCATTGGAAGGACTGATGTTGAACCTGAAACTCCAATACTTTGGCCACCTGATGCAAAGAGCTGACTCCTTGGAAAAGACTCTGATGCTGGGAAAGATCAAAGGCAGGAGAAGGAGACAAGAGAGAATGAGTTGGTTGAATGGCATCACTGACTCAATGGACATAAGTCTGGGTAAACTCTGGGAGTTTGTGATGGACAGGGGGGCCTGGCGTGCTGCAGTCCATGGGGTCACAAAGAGTCAGACACGACTGAGGGACTGAACTTAACTGAATGTGGTCAGTATGGTAGATGGATACCTCAGGAAGATGGGAACTTCTTTTTTCCATCGAGCCCAGGTCTAACTAAAAAGCAAGCCATCCCCTAAAAGATTCATCTACTTTATAAAGAAAAAGATTCCCATTGCCTGGAATATTTCAGCCATATGGAAGAGCATTTGAAAACTGTAGAAAGTATTCTTACTCTGGGCAGTAAGTCAGCCTACATATCAATGTCTACCCAGTAAAACAGAAACCACTCTAAATATTTAAACATAGAAGGAATTTAATTCAGGGAGTTGATTACACCAGTGACTAGAAAGCTCAGAAGCCAAAAAGATGTTAAGGCAACACTGAGATTGCTAACACCAGGAAGCCAGTTTGACCCCTAGGCTAAAGGGCAGAGGGAGTAGCTGGCAAGAACCTGGAGCCACAATGAGCCTTCCTGTAGCTGGATCACAGAGGTGATGGAGGTACTTCTCACCACCACGGGTGGACTGGGAGGAGAGAAATACCCAGGTTTTTCTCTTCTCCCTCTCCAACCTCCTTCCAGTGTCACCCAATGGCAAATTCAATTAGAAGCCAGTTGACACAGATGCCTGTGGAATTACATGCAGCCTGTGGCCAATCCCACTGTGATACAGAGTGGAGTAAGGTAAGAGTGAGGAGAGTATGTGAGTGCAAACAGGCCAAGGCCTGACACAGATTCCTGGAGCCCCCCCAGTCCACAGACAACAGGGTGAAGTGCAAAGCATGGAGAGGCAGGCAATCTTGGTGTGAGTCTGGGCTCTGTCATTTACTAGCTCTGAGAATTTGGCCAAGTCACATAACTCCTTCAAGCCTCCGTTTCCTCATCTACAAACGGGGGCAAGAGAAACCACATCTCACAAGTCATTGTGAAGATTTAATGCAATAATAGTTGTAATATAATAATAAGTATTCAACAACAATTGGTTTCCTTTCATCCAAGAATTTATGATTTTTAATATCAAGATCAACTGGGCATTTGGCCAAGGTCATTAAGCTTCTTTGAAATATTTTGAAAGAAGGAAAGGGGGCAGAGAAATTTTCCTTTTGGAAGCTCTTCATTGGAGGGATGTGATAAATTGCTCTATAATGATACTGAGGGATGATTTAAAACACATTGAGGGTATCATCATGGTTGATTCATTCATTTCACAAACATTTATGGGTACTTGCTATTTTTTTTCTGGAAACTAAGATTTAGATGTGGTTTCTGCCCTCAAGGAGATGGCAACTGGTGGACCAGAGATGACTTGCGATATATGATGGTATAGGAATGCTCACAGAGGAGGGAGCAATGGGATAGCTCTGTCTAGGGAAGTGGGAGAAGCTTCAGTGGGTGATGATAGTGGAGTTGTGTTATGAAGGATGAAGAGGAGTTTTCCAGATGTACAGGCATTTGCAAAAGTGTAGAGTTATAAAAGGGCACAAGATATTAGTGGAATGGTGAGCTCTTCACATGGATGGGGCCTTGAGGGGTCCATAGTCATGGTGGTGGTTAGAACAAGTGGCAGATATGGCTAGAAATGAAAGAGACAGCCAGTGCATGAAGGGCCTGGCATAGAAGTTAACAACTTCATCCTATGGAGAAAGAAAAGCCAGCAGAGACTTTTAAGCTAGAGAGTCTCCCACCATCTATGACCTAGAATTTCGTGAAGTTACACATCATCCCAGTCTCTCCCATGGCCTCAACCAAAGGGCTGATGCAATGCTGATACATAAAGCAGGGGACTTATATACATCTCATAAGAGATTAGAAAGCATGAATCAGAAAAATGAGCACGAGGGTTTCCCCTTAATATTAAATTCAGGGTGGAAAAAGTCATTAACTTATCCTGCAGATGCTGAAGGGCTCAAGGTAAATATTTAAAATATTCTCCTTTCCACAAAGCCAAGAATATCAGAGGTGTGAAGATGATGCTTGTGGCTATGAGACAGGATTTCAAGGATGCTGATGAAATGTCTGCTGGCAGGACCTGTCTGAATTCTGAAAAGGACTTTGTGTTATATAATGGAAAGGAAAACACAAAATGATAATAAAATAGTCCGGGTGGGTCAAACAGTAAAGAATCTGCCTGCAATGCAGGATACCGGGATTCCATCCCTGGGTGGGGAAAATCCCCTGGGGGAGGAAATGGCAACCCACTCCAGAATTTTGCCTGGTCAGTTCCATGGACAGAGGAGCCTGATAGGCTATCATCCATGGGATCACAAAGAGTCAGACATGACTGAGCGACTTTCACTTTAATTCACATGTGTTCCAGAGCCCTTTCATGTAGATTATTTCATTTAAGCCTCATGACAGTGGCATGCCATGAGTACAGTCCCATTCTGGAGAGGAAGAAATGGAAATCTGAGGGTATCAGAGCTTCCTAGGATCTGTGAAGAAGTTATACCCAAGTCTACAGCTGGACTTCTAGACACACAGAACAGGGCCTTCTCTGAGCCCTGGACCCTGCTCTGCTTACCTGTCTTCTTCCGTATGCCAGGATGGCTTCTTTGAGGTCCTGCAGTGTACGCAGTTCAAGATCTGGCCTCTTCCTGCGGCCTTTGGGGCGGTAGGGGCCTTTTCTCCTCTCTTCGGGGGTCCATGCTGAAATAGCCAAACCTTCTGAGTAGAGGATCAGGGCGCCTTTTCTAGTGCTAAATGTTTTAGGAAGAAAGAGGCTCCACGTGTGCTGGTCAGCGTTGCCCTCATCCTGTGGCTTTCTGACCAGGATGTAATCTTCCAGGGACTTCCAGTTCAAGTAATCCTGCAGTGGAAACAAAGCACCTTAAATTGGTCCACAGTGGAAGGCCCTTTCATGGCAAATACTGCCTGGGCAAGTGTTTAACATGTTGTCCGTGACTGGTTTTCTCTGAATTGCTCACATGGTGTCACAAACACAGTATGTTTTTTTTTTTTTAATTAATTAATTTATTTTTTAACATCGAAAACATTTTGTATTGGAGTATAGCCAGTTAACAATATTATGATAGTTTCAGGTGAACAGTGAAGGAACTCAGTTCAGTTCAGTTCAGTTCAGTCACGCAGTGCCATATATATACATGTATCCATTCTTTTCCAAACCCCTACACTCCTCTTAGCAGCTGATTTTGTTCTCCACTTCTCAGAGATAGTAGAACCCAGGGCATGGTTCTCTTTTACTCCATATAACTTTCAAGAGGGCCTTTTTAGCCTAGAGGCTTGAATAGGGTAGAATGTGGCTTCTAGGCCAGTTAAAATTTCCTGGTATGCAAGGAAGTAGGAAGAATTACCAAGGGCAGCAGATAACTTTGAAATTAGACCTGGAGTAGCTGGCAGTTTAAATGGGAGAAAACCATTCCAACCCATCGCTTCAGCTGTATGCAGGGAGAATTTCTATACATTCCAGATGCTATGTAATGTTACCTAATTTGGCTGTTTAGGAGCCTATAAAGCAGTTACATATCTTGTAAGTAAGTGAATGCCATTGGCCACAGAGGTCCTTTGAAACTTTATATGTCTTTTAATACAGCGAAGGTCGAATATCATGACAAACTACCACGACAATGGAAATCTCTGTGTGATCCAAAAATTTTCAAAGCACCCCCAGTGGATTTCTTATTCCTGGCAGGATTCAATGAAATAAAATTCCAGTACAACAAAGGAATTTTGCCACCTCTTTAAAAATCTTCTAAAGTGAAAAAAAAGTTTTTTTTTGCTTATATTAAATATGAGTCCTTGTGGGTTGAATTCCAGAAGGTTCAAGGAAGCCATTGAATTGGCATGAATACACTCAGCATTTCAACCACAGAACATGATGTCCGAAAACCCAAACAGCCATCAGCTTGCCTAGAACCCAGGTGGAAATTCTGGTCTTGTACCAAACCGCCTCAATTCTAGACCATGTGGAGTCTCCTCCAGTCTAAAGCAAATGAGGCCATAAATCAGTGAGGGAGGGGGAGGACAAGGGCCCAGCTGGCAACTTCCGTGGGTCAAGCAAACTACCTTATTTTCTTGAGTTTCACCAAGGAGGAAGGATGATCTCTTGGTGACCCCCAACACCTCAGAAACAAAACCAACCAAAACACACAGGGCTCAGCTCCAAGGGGAAAAACAGAACGTTCCCCTCCCATCCCCCAGATATGCTTTTATTCATTGGTAAGACTCACCTCCGGTTCAAAATAGACTTCTAGCTTCTGTTTGTTCTGGACTAGCTTGCCATGTCCCCGGCTCAGAGGGAGAGGGTGAACATGGTTTTCCTCTGAGCACCCTTCTCAAGGGCAGTTCATCTTGGTTTTGAAGGCTGAAAGCTGGTCACACCTCAGGGTTTCCTGAGCTCAGCAGTGAGCCCAAGAAGACCACAAACACTGGGCCTTTTATGAAATATATTTTTTTTCACTCATACAGCAGCTTCTTAATAACAACTAGCCACACAGTTTAGACAGTGTGTGTCTTTGTCGGGAGAAAAAATAAACCACACACCCAGACTCCTCAAGCCCTGGATTGTCTGCTCTCTGGACAGCCCTCTCTCTCCTCTTCGCCTGCAGCCTTGTTGTGCCTGGTCCTGTTGCTCGGGTACCGGCCGTGTGCATCGGCAGATCTGGGCCACAGGCACCCTCCTTCTCACTGTGACTGGAGGTTGTTTCCTGGTTGCTATGGTAGCACAGGGACGTGAAGTCGCTTAAGCCGGACTAGGCAAGACAGGGACTGTCAAGGGCAGGGTTCACACCCCGTGGGGATGGAGGGTCAAATGGACATTGAAGGGACCAGGCTGATTTCAGGTCCTGATTTCAGGGATGGGGGGCATGTTGGGATATTCTTTCTGTTACAGCACTTGTCCTGCTGGTAGAGAGTGTCTCCCCCTTCTTCGGATATATAGCCTTTCACTGTCAACCAAGCATTAACAGACTCAGAGGAGTCGTCTAGGTCACCTAAAGTGACCTGTGACGTTTTCCTTGGCTGAGCTCCAGTGTCTTCTCAGCTGGACATGAGGTCCCTTTTTCTGGTAGTTGCTGCTTTGCAGGAATGAGTGCAGGTCACCTGGATTCTCACACACCTGGATCTCACTTGGGCAACTCCCTTCTCTAGAGGGGCTTCCATGGTGGCTCAGATGGTAAAGAATCTGTCTGCAATGCAGGAGACCTGGGTTTGATCCCCGGGTCAGGAAGATCTCCTGCAGGAGGAAATGGCAACCCACTCCAGTATTCTTGCCTTGGAAATCCCATGGACAGAGGAGAGGAGCCTGGCAGGCTATGGCTGTGGGGGTCACAAAGAGTTGGACACAGCTGAGTGACTAACACTTTCACTTTCATCTCAGGAGGGAGGGGGTACTTGGGAGATGTGGGTAGTGGGCATTTTGGTTGTCACAATGACTGTCTGCTGTCCTGCCTAATGAAGAAATGTCTCACTCTGAGTGCCAAAGTCATCCCCTTTGAGAAACACTGTTGTGGCCTGGGCTGCTTGTTTTCCTTGATGCTGACACCATGAGGAGCACAGGACTGAGGGGAAGTGGCCAGGGAAAAAAGAGACCCTTTCGCAGGTGATCTGAGACTCTACTTTAGTCTGGAAAAGCGACCTGTCCTGTCATCTGTCATCAGGGTCTTCAGGGTAGTCCTGTGGGAGTGCTCCCTGCTGACCTGAAGGAAGAAGTACAGCTGGACCCAGACCCATGCACTGTTCCATCTCCCTCTGTGGCTGTCACTTTTCTGGGAGGCAGTCTCAAGTCTCATAAGGAAGAAATAGAGGTCATGGTGTATAATGAGATTGGATTTATCACGGGGAATCAAGGCAGTGAATGCAGAGGCTCAAAACTGAATTTAGTCAAAACCACCATGGATACCACTTCGACAGTCCTTGCGTGCTATGTCCTAAGTCGCTTCAGTCATGTCTGACTCTTTGCGACTCCGTGGACTATAGCCCACCAGGCTCCTCTGTCCATGGGATTCTCCAGGCAAGAATACTGGAATGAGTTGCCATTTCTTCTTCCAGGGGATCTTCCTGACCCAGGGATTGAACCTGGGTCTGTTACATCTTCTGCATTGGCATTGTCGGGCAGGTTCTTTACCACTAGCACCATCTTAGAATGACTATTAAAAAAAAAAATAAACAGAAAAAGTCCAGAAAATAACAAGTGCCCTGAAGATGTGGAGAAATTGGGATCCTTGTGTAATATTAGTGGGAATATCAAATGATGCAACAGGTGTGGAAAACAGTATGTCAGGGATTCTTTGGTGATTCAGCAGTTGAGACTCTGAGCTTTCACTGCCAAAGGTCGGATTAATCCCTGGTATGGGAGCTAACATCTACAAGCCATTTGGTGTAATACATAAACAAAAAACTGTATGACAGTTACTCAGAAAATTAAACATAAGTTACCATATGATCCAACAAGTCTACTTTTGGGTGTATGACCTAAAAGAAGCGAAAGCAAGGACTCAGATATTTGAACATCCGTGTTTATAGCAATGTTACTCACAATAGTTGAAATGTGGGGAAAATTCAACTGTTCACTTGACAGATGATAGAGGAATGGAAAAACAAAGTGTGACAAATATATAAAACAGAATATTATTCAGCCTTGAAAAGGAAATAAATTTGGATATATGCTACAGTATAGATGAACCTTGAAGATATTGCTGTTGTTCAGTTGCTAAGCTGTGTCCGACTCTTTGTGATCCCATGGGCTTCAGCACACCAGTCTTCCCTGTCCATCACTATCTCCCAGAGTTTGCTCAAATTCACGTCCATTGAGTCAATGATGCTGTCTAATCATTTCATCTTCTGCTGCCCCTTTCGCCTTTTGTCTTCAGTCTTACCCAGCACAGATCTTTTCCAAAGAGTCAGCTCTTTGCATCAGGTGGTCAAAGTATTGGAGCTTTGGCATCAGTCCTTCCAATGAATATTCAGGGTTAATTTCCTTTAGGATCGACTGGTTAGATTTCCTTGAAGACATGCTGAATGAAATGAGACAGTCACAAAAGAACAAATATTGACATTGCATAACTCCAGTTGTATGAGGTAAATACTTTGAATAGCTGAGTTCATAGGGACAGAAACTAGAATGATGTTTCCCAGGAGATGTGGGAAAAGGAATGGAAAGTTAGTGTTTAATGGGTACAGAGTTTCAATTTTGGAAGATGAAAAAGTTCTGGCAATGGATGGTGGTTATAACTGTACAATAATGTGAAAGTACTTAATGTCAATGAATGGTACATTTAAAAATTATTAAAATGATACATTTTATGTTATGCATACTTTAGATTTTGAGCTAAACTCTGAAAAAATGTAGAGCAAAGAAAATAAAAACTGAATTTAGCACTTTGTAATCTGAAAGCCATTGGTCAGCATTATTATAGAGTGAACTCCTGACAACAGATGAGACAAAATTCTACAAAGTGAAGATTCCAAATAGTTTCCAGTACTTTTAAGCTACTGATGTTCTCTCTCATGGGCTTCCCAGTTGGTGCTAGTAGTAAAGAGCCCGTTTACCGAGACATGAGTTGGATCCCTGGGTTGGGAAGATCCCTTGAAGGAAGTCACGGTAACCCACTCCAGAATTCTTGCCTGTAGAATCTCATGGACAGAGGAGCCAGGTGGGCTACAGTCCATGGGGTCACAGAGAGTCAGACACAACTGAAGTGCATGCACGTTCTCTCCCATTGTCTTCTCCATCCCTGAAAGGTCAAAAGGACCTTTCAACAAAACTCTACTAGAAGATTATTACATGTGAGATGTGGTCTCTGCCCTCAAGAAGCGCCCATCAGGGTGAGAAGACAGGTGTGTGGGGCCCAGCACCTGAAAGATGATGTGACAACAGTGATTTGGAGGTGGAAACGAGCAGGTGCTCTAGGAAAAGAAGCAAGAGTGGTGGTGGCGTGATGCGTGGTGATGGTGGCGTGATGCGTGGTGATGGTGGGGTGATGCGTGGTGATGGGCCTTGTAGAAGGCCACGAGGAGGGGTATTAGAGGTGGGCTTTAATGGACATTCATGGGTGGTGAGCAGGGAGGATGAGAGGGGCAGGAGCCATGGATAGGAAAGTCTGAGATCTCTAGGGGAGGGCCACCTTCTTTGGTGTAGCCAGTTTCTTTGGTGTAGCCATAGCTTCGGGTCCCATGGACAGAGATGAAGCTGGAAAGATGGGCCAGCTAGCCAAGACCACGAAGGCAACATGTCCCTGTGAAGGCATCTGGGACTTCAATCTTCAAGTAGGATTTTGAAAACAGGGGGTTGTGATTCCACCTGGATCTTAGAACGATAACTCTGAGAACAGTATAAAGGATGGATAGAATGAGGGATGTTAGCTTATCATAAACTTCTGGGTGGCTTTTAGGACCTTGCATCCCATGCCAAACTTCCCCTGGATTTGAATGAATTTGTTAAATAGGCCAGGAATAGTCACTTGCTAAATAGCCTTTGAGTGAGACATAGAAGGGAAAATTCCATATCAAGTGTAATGATATATAATGTTGCCATTTCACATGCTAGCAAGGTTATGCTCAAAATCCTTCAACCTAGCCTTCAGCAATATGTAAACCAAGAGCTTTCAAATGTACAAGTTGGATTTAGAAAAGGCAGAGGAACCAGAGATCAAATTGCCAGTATTCATTGGATCATGGAGAAAGCAAGGGAATTCTGGAAAAACATCTACTTCTTCTCTATTGACTAAGCTAAAGCCTTTGACTGTGTGGATCACAACAAACTGGAAAATTCTTAACGAGATGGGAGTACCAGACCACCTCATCTGCCTCCTGAGAAACCTGTATACGAGTCAAGAAGGAACAGTTAGAACTGGACATGGAACAATGGTCTGGTTCAAAATTTGGAAAGGAATGCATTGAGGCTGTATATTGTCACCCTGCTTATTTAACTTACATGCAGAATATATCATGTGAAATGCCAGGCTGGATGAATCACAAGCTGGAATCAAGATTGCCAAATATCAACAACCTCAGATATGCAGATGATACCACTCTAATGGCAGAAAGTAAAAAGGAACTAAAAAGGCTCTTGATCAGGGTGAAAGAGGAGAGTGACAAAGCCGGCGTAAAACTCAGCATTCATAAAACTAAGATCATCCATCTTGTCCCATCACTTCATGGTAAATAGATGGGGAAAAATGGAAATGGTGGCAGATTTTATTTTCTTGGGTTCCAAAATCAATGTGGACAGTGACTGCAACCGTGAAATTAAAAGATACTTGCTCCTTGGAAGGAAAGCTATGACAAACCTAGACAACGTAGCAAAAAGCAGAGACATCACTTTGCCAACAAAAGTCCATATAGTCAAAGTTATGGTTTTTCCAGTAGTCATGTATGGATATAAGAGATGAACCATAAAGAAAGCTAGCATCCATTATTAGAGAAATGCAAATTGAACTACAATGAGTTATCAACTTACAGTTGTCAGAATGGCCATCATCAAAATGTCTACAAACAATAGATGCTGGAAAGGGTGTGGAGAAAGGGAACTCACTTGCACTGTTGGTGGGAATATAAATTGATACAGTTACAATGGAAGAGACAGTATGGAGATTCCTTTAAAAACTAGAAATAAAACCACCATAGGACCCAGCAATCCCACTACTAGGAATATACTCTGAGGAAACCAAAATTGAAAAAGACATGTGCCCCAGTGTTCATTGCAGAACTACCTACAATAGCTAGAACATGGAAGCTAGAGGTCCATCAACAGATGAATGAATAGTGAAGCTGTGGTACATATATACAATAGAATATTACTTAGCCATAAAAAGGAATGCTAAGGTGGATGAACCTAGAGCCTATTAAACAGAGTGAAGTAAGTCAGAAAGAGAAAGAAAAATACTGTATACTAACTCACATATATGGAATCTAGAAAGATGGTACTGATGAAGTTATTTGCAGGGCAGCAATGGAGACGCAGACATAGAAAACAGACTTATGGACATGGTGTAGGGGTGGGGAGGAAGGAGAGGATGAGATGTATGGAGAGAGTAACATGGAAACTTACATTACCACATGTAAAATAGAGAGTCAATGGGAATTTGCTGTATGTCTCAGGGAACTCAAACAGGGGCTCTGTAACAACCTAGAGGAGTGGGATGGGGAGAGAGATGGGAGGGAGGTTCCAGAGGGAGGGGACATATGTGTAGCTGTGGCTGATTCATGTTGATGTTTGGCAGAAACTAACAAAATTCTGTAAAGCAATTATCCTTCAATTTAAAAATAGATTAATCAAACAAAAAAGAAAGCTGAGTGTCAAAGAATTGATGCTTTCAAATTGTGGTGCTGAAGAAGATTCTTGAGAGTCCCTCAGATAGCAAGGAGATCAAACCAATCAATCTTAAAGGAAATCAACCCCGAATATTTATTGGAAGGACTGATGCTGAGCTGAAGCTCCGATACTTTGGCCATCTGATATAAAGTGGCAACCCACTGGAAAAGACCCTGAAGCTGGGAAAGACTGAGGGCAAAAGGAGAAGAGGACAGCAGAGGATGAGATGGTTAGATAGCATCACTGACTCAATGAACATGAATTAGAGCAAGCTCTGGGAGATAGTGACAGGGAAGACTGGTATGCTGCAGTCCATGGGGTCACAAAAAGTCGGACATGACTTAGTGACTGAAGAAGAACAACATTTTGAAAATGCCACTGCTCAAGGGAGACAGTAAGGAGCATACGAAGAAAGTGATGGAGTGACTGGAACTTGGATGAGAGCCATTGTTGTTGGCTACGGAGTAACTCCAAGGTTTCCATTGGCAATTCTTTCTCTGAGCTCACCTGACTTGGAAGTGTTAACTCATGCATAGGTGGTGAAGCCAGTCCCCAGGAAGTGGTCTTTCTGAGCCTCGGTTGGGTGAGCATCTCACCTGGGAAAATAGCCGGGTGCCCATCTGGCTCTCCCAGTGCTGTGCAGCAAGGCTGGGATGGTAGTCTGGGAGCAGCCAAACCATAGCCCAAAGAGGGCCTCTCTTGAACTGTCGTGTTTACATCCATGCTGTTTAATACAGACAATGAACAGATGTACAGATCAATTAATAGACATTTAAAAGCATTTACTCAGTCCCCACAGCAGTTTATGGAAAGTGCATTTAGAAAGCAATCGAGGTTATTGCTATTCTAAAGTGCTAGGGGATCCCAGATGAAAGGCCCTTGTAACTGGAAAGTATTTATAACTCAAGAAGAAACTCTCCACACCCATGTTATATAACACCAACACCATCTCCTGGCATGCCTGACCTGTCAGCCCATGCAGCATGTCTGTTTAAATTACACTGTAAATTCTATAGGGTGGAGACCTTGTTTTTATGGTTTGTAAAGCATCACGAATAACCATGGCGCTCTGTAAATAAATAGAAACCACATGAAACAAAGAAAAGAGATGTTATTCAGTGGCCATGTCCCCAGCAGTCCGGGAATTTGTCCCTTGCTCCAGAGTGTTTTGCAGTAAATGGATGCCACATGGGTGAAGTAGCCTATTGGCGCGGTGCAGGTCCTCATCCTCCTTTAAAGGGGAGTATGAGAATGTGGTCCAAGAATTCTAGTTACCTGCTCAGGCAGCCTACAAGACGAATCATTGCTGCTGTCTTAGTTACTCCATGAGGCAAGACTAGGGCACAGAGAAATGAAATGATTTGCACAAGACTTCTCTGGTGGTGCGGGAATAAGAATCCACCTGCTGATGCCAGGGACAGGGGTTTGATCCCTGGTCCGGGAAGATCCCACATTCTGTGGAGCAACTGAGCCCGTATGCCACATCTACTGAAGCCTGCACACTCTAGGGCCCACGAACCATAACTGATGAGCCCCTGTGCAGCAACTGCTGAAGCCCACGTGCCTAGAGATTGTGCTCCACAACAAGAGAAGCCACTGCAGTGAGAAGCCCGAGCACCCCAGGCTTGCCACACTGTGGCCAAGTAGCCCTCACTTGCCACAATTTGAGAAAAGCCTGTACAGCAATGAAGACCCAGTGCAGCCAAAAATAAAAAAATAAAGCAGTGTGTTCATGTAAAAACAACAACAACAACAAAAATGATTTGCACAAAGCCACAGACACACCAGAGGTGACATAAGACCTAGTCCCAATTTGGTCCTGCCTGCATGAATGCTAAGTCGGTCAGCCGTGTCCGGCTCTTTGAGACCTCATGGACTGTAGCCCTCCAGGCTCCTCTGTCCATAGGATTCTGCAAACAAGAACACTGGAGTGGGTTGCCATGCCCTCCTCCAGGGGATCTTCCCGACCCAGGGATAGAACTCTGTCTTTTCTGTCTCCTGCATTGGCAGGCAGGTTCTTTACCATTAGCACCACCTGGGAAGCCCTGCTGCTGCTGCTGCTGCTGCTAAGTCACGTCAGTCGTGTCCGACTCTGTGTGACCCCATAGACGGCAGCCCACCAGGCTCCCCCGTCCCTGGGATTCTCCAGGCAAGAACATGGAGTGGGTTGCCATTTCCTTCTTCAATGCATGAAAGTGAAAAGTTAAAGTGAAGTCACTCGGTCGTGTCCGAGTCTTCACGACCCCATGGACTGCAGCCCACCAGGCTCCTCTGTCCATGGGAGTTTCCAGGCAAGAGTACTGGAGTGGGGTGCCATTGCCTTCTCCGTTGGGAAGCCATAATCCCAGCCGATTGGTCATCCCGCTTCTGCAACAGAGTAGCAGCAATGATTTATAAGAAGCTACATTACATCCTGGCTAACATCCACCAGTCTGGAAGCTGCTAACTGAGGCCATCACACGGCCCCATTCTACCATCAAACTGCTGGATTTGTGTCCAGCAGCTGTGATAACCTCAAAATAGTCATATCTCTTCAACCTTTCTTCTCTTCACTTGACCTTTCAAATCTAGTTGCAGTGGAGTCCAGGCAATCACATTTTTAGCTTTCCAGCATCCTGCACTGAAGGGACATGGAATGAAGGTTGGTAAAGCCATCCATGGTCATCTGCCACAAGCACAAAAGAAAAATTGTCCAAGAAAGTCCAAACAAAGAATATTAAAAATGTGGGCTGTGTATGTCCCAATCAGCATGGCTTTGCATTATGAAAAGCTCTATTTGTTTGTGTTTTATACTCCCAACTAGACTGGAAATCTTTGGAAGGTAGAGACCACGTCTTATAGTTCTTGAAAGTGAAAGTTGCTCAGTCGTGTCTGACTCTTTGTGACCCCACAGACTGTAGCCTGTCAGGCTCCTCTGTTCTTGGAATTTTCTAGGCAAGAACACTGGAGTAGGTTGCCATTCCCTTTTCCAAGAGATCTTCCTAACCTAGAGAATGAACCCAGGAATCCTGCATTGCAGGTAGATTCTTTACTGTCTGGGACACCAGTACTTCCCCTAGCACCCCTTATATATAGTAACAGTTGAATAAACATTTGTGACTTGCTTTTTAACACGTACAGAGAGATATGTGATGATCTTTGAGCCAATAGGACTGATATATGGAGAGAATTAGGTTAAAACTGTTTCAGTAGTTAGTCATTTGCCTGTACTATAAAGCTTAGGAAACACTGAAGGTGCTGGGAAACATTGAAGGCAAAAGAAGACAGAGGCAGAGGATGAGATGGTTCGATGGCATCACTGGTTCAATGCACATGAACTTGGGCAAACCCCTGAAGACTGTGAGGGACAGGGAGACTTGGTGTGCTGCAGTCAATGGCGTTGCAAAGAATCGGACATGATTTAATACTGAACAACAACAAAAACAAAGTTTAGGGCCATAGGTGAAGGTCACTGACCAACAAAAACCTTGATATTTAGAGGCTGACAGGGCACCAAGAGAATTAATGTGGGAGATGCAGAGCTCTCAATTTGTTGGAAGAAGCACAGACTTCCTGAAGATGTCTTCCTTGGCTTGTCCAGAGGCTAGGGTTAATTTCTCATGTGGCCCAGATCAGGTTTGAAAGAATAAAATGCAAAAGGCAATGAAGAATACTCTAGAATCACAGCAAGGGAGAAAGTATCAGCCATGACTCCCTGCTCTCTTCCTCTTCTTATGGATAAATTATGACCACATGGTCCATCTAGTTGAGGAGCTAGGGGGCTGGAGATCTATTTACTTCATGTCTTTCTGAACAGTTTGCTTTGAGAGTCTAAAATATTTAGCTTTGTTTTTGCTTAGGGCTTCGATTTATTAGTAGGAGTGCTCACAGTAGTTTTAAGCATTTAAATTTACGATGGAGAGATAGTAAGGCTGGAGAAGAAATAAAAATCACACATTCTTGATTCTTTCATAACATGTGGAAAATCAATCATTCTGGCTAGCGGCTCAGTCACCAGGGGCAAACATACACCTTTGAAGGGGCCAACTTGTGAGGGGTGATGAGAACAGTGATTTTAATTCTAAGTGGAGAATCTCAGAGCAAATGTTAAATGTTGTTCATCAAAAGTACACAAATTCTGATAATTTAGAACCATTGAATATTAGAGTAAGAAGGTAAAATACTTTATTTATATCATTACATGGTGGTGGGTAAAATTTTTTTTTAGATTTTCATTAAGTATTGGTACAGTGATGTTTCTTTAATTAACAAATAAGATGACTTATGTAAGACACTAGATGTAGTGCCTGGCACACAGTACCAGCTCAGTAAATAGAAAAAAATTTTTTTCAATAGGTAATGGACATGGAACAACAGACTGGTTTCAAATAGGAAAAGGAGTACATCAAGGCTGTATATTGTCACCCTGCTTATTTAACTTCTATGCAGAATACATCATGAGAAATGCTGGGCTGGAGGAAGCACAAGCTGGAATCAAGATTGCCAGGAGAAATATCAAGAACCTCAGATAGGCAGATGATACCACCCTTATGGCAGAAAGTGAAGAAGAACTAAAGAGCCTCTTGATGAAAGTGAAAGAGGAGAGTGAAAAAGTTGACTTAAAACTCAGCATTCAGAAAACAAAGATCATGGCATCCGGTCCCATCACTTCATGACAAATAGATGTGGAAACAGTGGAAACAGTGGCAGCAGCGGCTGACTTTATTTTGGGGGGCTCAAAAATCACTGCAGATGGTGATTGCAGCCATGAAATTAAAAGACACTTACTCCTTGGAAGGAAAGTTATGACCAACCTAGACAGCACATTAAAGAGCAGAGACATTATCTTTGCCAACAAAGGTCCGTCTAGTCAAGGCTACAGTTTTTCCAGTGGTCATGTATGGATGTGAGAGTTGGACTATAAAGAAAGCTGAGCACTGAAGAATTGATGCTTTTGAACTATGGTGTTGGAGAAGACTCTTGAGAGTCCCTTGGACTGCAAGGAGATCCAACCAGTCCATCCTAAAGGAAATCAGTCCTGGGTGTTCATTGGAAGGACTGATGTTGAAGATGAAACTCCAATACTTTGGCCACCTGATGCGAAGAACTGACTCACTGGAAAAGACCCTGATGCTGGGAAAGATTGAGGGCAAGAGGAGAAGGGGATGACAGAGGATGAGATGGCTGGATGGCATCACCGACTCAATGGACATGGGTTTGGGTAGACTCCGGGAGTTGGTGATGGCAGGGAAGCCTGGCGTGTTGCAGTTCATGGAATTGCCAAGAGTTGGACACGACTGAGTGACTGAACTGAACTGAACTGAATGGCATCACACAATTGAGAATACACAGAAATTCTCTCCCCACCATTAGCACACAGTTGGTAAAGCTTTGTTGTACCAAATGATGCCCTGAAAGCCACTTTCTCACACTAGGGAATCTCTTGTGTTGTTCACAGTAAGTTGCTGGGCTGCACAACTAGATACTTCTCCGTCACCTGGCTCCCAGTTCACTCTTTAAACTCGGTGATGGGAATGGTTTTTACACTTTCTAACTACTATGGAGTGAAAATTGTGAGCTGTCTGCTAATCATTTTAGCAAAATGTTAATTTGATATACAAAGTATTTGTATCTTTCCAGGGACATATGTATTGTATAACCCAAGGTACACAAATACCTCCCCCCTATTTGCCCACATTAGTGAGGTTTTGATGTACCAATCAGTGTCCTCACTCTTAGCCCAGGAGGGGAGCTGCCAAGGAGCTGGAGATGACAGTCTGAGGAAGAGGAAGGGGCATCAGGGAGCCTGGGTTCTGGGAGAACTTCCCCTCAAGGCCCTTGCTGCTAGAGTTCACTTTGTAAACCCAGGAGCCCCTGACCCACAAGTAAGCCCACTGCTTGTGACTCAACCTTTATAGTTTCCTTTGGGAAAGCATTCATATCTTCCGGAGAGCCGAGTTCAGATGCAAGTCCTTCTGCAGAGATGGAATTAACCATACTGTGTAGGAAGGGGACCCAGAGCACTGGGTTTGGGACTGATGGGGGAGAAATGAGGGAGAGGAAGAGTTGGGGCAAGACAGTGGGTAAGTGGAAGTGGGTTCAAGAGGCCAATCCTCAGTGGCTTTGCCTGTTTCCCCATTTCACCAGAAAGCCAGCCTGTGCCTACACTCCTCCAGACAACAATCTTAAAGTGGGGCAGAGGTTGCCAACCTCTGGCTGGCCCTAGGAAGCTCTGTAAGTAGGTGTTTAAGGAGGGAAGATGCATTTCTTCTGATCTCGCAGAGCAGACCCACCTAGAGCAGCAAAGTCTCTTCTCAGAGTCTAAAGACTGGACGCAGGCCTACTGCGAGTTGAGAGGACCCACTAGTGTTACAAAAAGTGTGGTCAGATGCGAGCATATCCTCTGCAGAAACTTGGGCCTTAACCAGTCCTTGCACACGCCACCTCTGATGCCAATCTCTTCTAAAGCAGGTTTCACAGGGCAGTTGTTAGGTAGGAAGAAACTCTTTGAAAGAGTACATTCCAACGGGATTGGCTGAGAGGAGAGGCAGCTCTTCAGATTTTACCAAAATCCTCGTCTTGATTCACTGTCTAGACATGGTTAGGTGCACAAAGGGTTAACTGGCCTCGTAGGACTCGGCTGCCAAGTACACTTAATGCTCAGTCCAGCACTCCAGGCTTGTATTCTTATGCTGCTGGAGTGGCCTGTTCATGGCATCTGGTTCCCTGGCAACAGCTTTCATTGGCTCAATCAAAGCCCTTTCTTCTTAAGAAAGCTCCTACTGAGACGCCCACCACCACCACTAATCACCATCTTAACTCGGGGTTTAGGATGCAGCTGGTATGAAAAATAGTATTTGTGTATGTGAGAAGATGAAGCAATGGACTGGGCTGGATACACCTGCCTTGCATGATCCTTGTACTGGTTTTCTACAGGACCAGTTGGAAATTACCTGCTTTTCCACTGAGACAGAGGGAAAGCCAGAGCCAGAAAGTTTCCCAGAGCTGGCTTTCTTTGTTCGGCAGAAATCCATGTGCCTCTGTGATTCATGACTCGCTGTTTCCTGGGCTGATCTGTGATATAACTGCAGGCTCTGTGCTCTGACAAGGGGCGTTGCTGAATTGAGGGAGTTCAGACAACGAAATCCATATTGTAGAAGGCTTGTCCCCAGTCTGCCACAAGCTGGGGAAAGAAGTCTGCCTCCAATAGAACCCAGGGAGCCTGGCGTCTCCTCCACCCACCCCAAAATGTCTTAGCAGCTCCAGATTTGCTAAGAAGAACAGGGTAAGTAGCTCTTCATGCAGCATTTTGGGGGGAAGAAAGTTGATGAGATTCTCTAACTAATAAAGATGGGCATTTTTAGGGGAATCTTTTAATCTTACAGAGAATCACTTTTGAGTTTTCTTGTTTTGTCTAGTGAATGGATAGATGAAATCAATAGAGATGAGGAAGAAAGCAAGCTGTTCTCACTTTTGGCTCACCTATACCAATCCATTTAATTCATTTTCATCTTTTTTTTTTTTTAAATCAAATGTCATCCCATGTCCTTATTATACTCACTGAAATCTAAACACATAGCATCATTCAGGAATTAAAGTGTTCAAAATGCACAGTAATCTTTAGAAAAGATGTTGACTTTTGGCTTGGCCATCCATCCTAATATTTGTGCTGCCCTAACCTTCTGGTTCTCAAGAGAAAACCGTCATCCTGGTCATGGTGCCAAGATATAATGGGACAGTTGAAAATTCAGAGACAGTTAGGGTTTGTGGCTGCTCTGCTTGGCAAGCCAAGGTCCTCCTCTGCAGCTGTGTGTGCAGATGAATGGGTCTCTGTGTTTGATACCAGCCTGCCTGCAGCTTAGCCGAGTGAGGGCTCTGGGTGGTGCTACCTCACAGGTTGTTAAAAGATGCTATTGAGGACACTTAACAAAAACAACATATATTTGAGAGTCATCTGGGGACTAGGCTTGTGCCAACTCTTGTTAGATGTGTAATGGAAAAATTCTTCCCATCTCTGAGCCTCAGTTTCCTCATCTGGAAAATGGGGATGACAGCATCTGTCACATGGGGCTGTGCAAGGACTAGGAGAAATGATGTGCCACCCCCACTGATCCTGATTAAATCATTCTGAAGTAGGGTCCTGACACTGATCATTTTTATTCACAGGAGCTCCTCAGGTGATTCTAATGTTCAGCCAGCATTGAGAACCACATGTAGCAGGTAGCAGACTCCATGGTTATTTATTTTTTAGACTGAGGAATTCCTGGGGATGGAGATGAAGAGGATGTAATAAGAGAAACAAAATTCCTTACTCTTTCTTCAGATCCAGGATTTACAACAGATTGGAATGGAAGTGTAATCTGGTGCAGTAGAAATGTTCTCTGTCTTTGAGCCTTTTCCAAATAGTTTTTACATTCAAAAAAAGGAAAAAAATTATGGAGCATCTTCATGAAGGCTTTGATAAAAGATAGTGTGATATGGGTAAATAGATAAATATATAGTTCCTGGGCTCAGGAAGCGTGCATCCTAGCAATGGAAAAGAAGACATGCTACATTGAGTCTATACATTACCGGGCCGGGCTCGATTAAGTATTAAGACTCCAGGCTGCTTTTGCCTGGGGGAATCTTAATGGTGTGACACAGGAAGTTTCAAGACACTCTGAAGTGGGAACACATTTTCAGCTTGGATTCTAAGCAGGAAGTGATTCTTATCCTTTCTAACAAAGGATAGTGCACACTGGTTAAAGACCAAAGACCAAGAGAATAAAGACACAGAACCCTTGGTTAGTGCATTCAGCTTTATGACATACTACACTGCTATTTTCATTAGTTAGCAGAATAGGTAGTAAACAAGCATTAGTATGGCATATTTTAAGAAAGAAAATCTTTCGTATGCATCAAGTGAAAGATTTGTTGTTGTTGTTTAGTTGCTCAGTCATGTCTGACTCTTTTGTGACCTCAGGGACTGTAGCCTGCCAGGCTCCTCTGTCCGTGGGATTTCTCAGTCGAGAATACTGGAGTGGGTTGCCATTTCCTACTCCACAACTGAAAGGTGCTTGGTACTTAAAAGCTGTATAGGAGTAAATATGTAAACAAATTTTTTGCGGTTACTAACAAAGTGGGGTGGCCACAGCAACACGAGGGCACAAAGTCTAGAGATTCTAGAACTTGCAAGAAGATTCCAAGCTGATCCCCAAGTGGTCCTTTTGGCCACACTGTTGTGAGTTTTCACTAATCCTTAGGATGGAGAAAGAGGAGACTGGGGTTAAAACTCCTTGCATATTCTTTGGAGTTAAGTCTACAAAAAAATATATCACAGGCATGGCATATAGGTAACTGTTATGGACCAAGTAGAAGCAGTTGGTAGTGGCTCCCTAGAACACTACAGTAGTAGAGACATTACTTTGCCGACTAAGGTCCGTCTAGTCAAGGCTATGGTTTTTCCTGTGGTCATGTATGGATGTGAGAGTTGGACTGTGAAGAAGGCTGAGCGCCGAAGAATTGATGCTTTTGAATTGTGGTGTTGGAGAAGACTCTTGAGAGTCCCTTGGACTACAAGGAGATCCAACCAGTCTGTTCTGAAGGAGATCGGCCCTGGGATTTCTTTGGAAGGAATGATGCTAAAGCTGAAACTCCAGTACTTTGGCCACCTCATGTGAAGTGTTGACTCATTGGAAAAGACTCTGATGCTGGGAGGGATTGGGGGCAGGAGGAGAAGGGGATGACAGAGGATGAGATGGCTGGATGGCATCACTGACTCGATGGACGCGAGTCTGAGTGAACTCCGGGAGTTGGTGATGGACAGGGAGGCCTGGTGTGCTGTGATTCATGGGGTCGCAAAGAGTCGGACATGACTGAGCGACTGAACTGAACTGAACTGAGAACGTTTGATTGAAAATAATTCCACAGGACCCCAGCCTAGCAAAAAAGAGTTCCATAGCTGATTTTACTTATGTGTCTTCCATAGGTGAGGGAGAAAGAGAAAACTGTGATACATATACTGAGCTTTGCCAATTCAATATTGTAAACTGTATAGATTCTCATTACAGGGTGTAGATTTCATTATTCTTAACAAATTCTTTGGTTGTTAACATAGAATCAAAAGTTAACCATTCCATTTACTAGTATGTTAAACCTAATTCCTCAATTCCAACATGTCATATATTTTAAGATATATTCCTGATTTAATAACAGCTTTTCAGGATAAAACTGTAAATCTGAACACTAAAAATAACATTTATCTCAACATTTTTTTTCAGTACTCCACTCAACTTATGAGGATAAACATTTTCTAAATTCAGCCTAATGATTCTTCCTGAATCATTTTTGACCATTGGCAGCTATACATAGCATTAGAGGATTCTCTGCTTTTTATCATCTTGCCTAGTGATCTTGACTTCCTTAGCAAGTGCAGGCCAGGCATTTTAATTGTTAGTCATATTGCAGACTCCCAGGGGCCTGGCAGGTTACAGTCCATGGGGGTCCCCAAAGAGTCAGACATGTCTTAGAGACTAAGCAGGAGCAACAACAACAACAAATGACTACTAGGGATCCATTTGTATTTCTTGTTCAGTTAAACTCAGAGTTTTGTCCTACTCTTAATTAAATTACTCCTTTCTGGAAGGTAAACAGCTTGTCTTGAAAGTCATCCAGAAGGTTCAGAAAGATATTTGGCACCTGCAGGTGACTTTGCAATGAGTGAATTGACCGTTCCAACCTCCTTTAAGTTTTAAAATTCTGTTTCTCCTGAGAGATGTGTCAGTTTTTATCGTATGTAATTACAGTGCCCATTGTGTAGACTGGCAAATCCCCTTTCTGTGTCCTCTGAAATACTTAGCTGTTGTTTTGCTAGAAAACATGAAAGTGTAGTCATGCCTTCAGCAATAAATATTTGCTTCACTTATTGTAAATATGTCTCGCTAAGCTCTCCCATGGGTAGACAATGACAACTCTGTCTCAACTCACTCTCCCGCCAGCAGGTGGCAAATTTCTTTGCCGTGATATAAGCAGCATCCCAATTTTAGAAAGGTGAAGATGTGAACAAATAGAGTGTGAGAATAAAGGGAATACGGCGGATATCTAAGGGAAGCAAACTCACAATATTCGTTTTAGGATTTTGGTGCTCAGGGTTAGCAAAGGGACAAGTAGCCTCCTCCCTCTTACAGAATCATGTTTTCCAGGAATTAGTTGTATCTGGGTGTGCTGCATATAACACAAAAAACACAAAATAGAAAGTATTACAAGAAAGTAAGACAATATAGAAAGTATTCAGTTGTTTAAGAGAGGAGTGGAGAGATGCTATGGGAATTTAGAGGGACAGAGTACCTCAGCTAGTATGGATCAGGGCAGAGGAACAGACGATATTCAAGTGCTCTTGAATAGGTTGGAGAAATAGGTACTGGGTGGGGTCTTGTGAAGAAAACAGGTCGATTGTTGTGGCCATGAAGAAGCACCTCTCAGATCTCCGACTGTGCGGAGCATAACGGATCAAGGACCCCACCCGTGCACTCTGAGCTCCATCATCACGTTGGCACGGAGGCCAAGCTTCCCGCAGACCATTCCTCGTGGAGGACTGAGAATGACAGAGTTGGTGTGGCAGGCAGGCTAGCTCTTGGCAGGCACCTCTGGTGGGGGTGACTTTGGCTCCAGGACTTCTGGCAGCCTTGTTTCTTCAGAACTGCATCGAGTTTAAGATGCTTCCAATGCAAACTTTCTTCTCCCCTCATGTGGTCAGGCCTGTCCCTGGTAGTTCTGGCTCCCTTCCCATTTTCCCTCACAGGCGTTTTCATAATAAATCCCTTGCACATCTAATGTCCTCGTGGTATCTGCTCCTTGGAGGGCCTGGACAGATACCCAGTCTTTGTGGAGGTGCCAGGTGGGTGTCTTCAATGTGTTCCAAATCTGTCGCTGCATTTGCTTCGATATGTCTCACCCCTTTTCCAGTTACCACTGTGTTTTAGAAGTTGGCGTCATTGGGTATTTGCCAGGGAGAGCGATACTTTCGGCAGTAAGAAGTGCATATAGGAAAGTCTCCCAGAGAAAAGGAAGCAGACCTAGAGGATGATTAGAAAGGCATCCTAATTTTTTCTTATTGTGCCAATTATTTATTTAAATAGAGTTTTTTTTTTTTTTAAAGGTTTGTTTTGTTAGGACTCTTTTTGTTACAAATGACAGAATCCTAAGGCAAACTAGATTAAGCAACAAAGGGTGAACTATGATGCTGCTGGGGCTTCCCTGGGGGCTTAGCTGGTAAAGAATGCTCCTGCAATGTCAGAGACCCAGATCTGAGCCCTGGGTTGGGAAGATCCCCTGGAGAAGGGAATGATTACTTACTCCAGGACACTTGCCTGGGAAATCCCCATGGACAGAGGCGCTGCAGTCTATAGGGTCATGAAGAGTGGACGCAACTGAGAGTCTAAGCACACATGATGCTGATGATACTGAGTTCCTGCATCTCAGGGACAAGCAGAATCTGAATGGCAGCCAGATGCTATTGCTGCCTCTCATTTCTGAGGACCATCGGATGGCCACTAATGGCTTCTGGCCTTTTACGTCCTGCAACCCAGAGACCCCAAAAGAGACTGATTTCCCTTTTCAGTTCCCATTCTGAGTCCCAAGAGAAAGCTCAGCTTGGCCCTGCTGCTGCTACTGCTACTAAGTCGCTTCAGTCGTGTCTGACTCTGTGTGACCCCATAGACGGCAGCCCACCATGTTCCCCCGTCCCTGGGATTCTCCAGGCAAGAACACTGGAGTGGGTTGCCATTTCCTTCTCCAATGCATGAAAGTGAAAAGTGAAAGTGCAGTCACTAAGTTGTGTCTGACTCTTAGCGACCCCATGGACTGCAGCCTACCAGGCTCCTCCATCCATGGGATTTTCCAGGCAAGAGTATTGGAGTGGGCTGCCATGCCCAGCTTAGGTCAGATGGGTACCCTCACCGCGAACAGCCATGTTCATGGAGACTGGATCAGGGAAGAGACCGTGATGGTCCACATTATACCAACATGGGGGGGTCACGGTCACTCTGCGCAGGTGGAAGTTCTCAGAAGGAAGGAGGGTTGCTGAGAAGACAAAATAATTTCTCTACTGTGCAGAATATGTTTGCAGTATGTGTTTCTGCACCAGTGCTCAGCCATGTATAAACACCCGGACCTCGCTCTTCTCTGGAGAGCTCGATAACCTCTCAGGAGGAGACTGGTTTTTACTGCCATTCTGTCAAGAATAACAAAACAGGTTTTGGAGCTAGCACACTTGTTCATTTAACAAATATTTTTTGAATATTTAATATGTGCCAGGCACTGTATTAGGAGCCCAGATGGGGTGACAGACCATAAGTACACACGAAACAAAAAATACATAATTATAAGTTATAATAAGTTTCAAAAAGAAATTAAACAGGGAATGTGGATGGAGAATGATGGGGAGGGAAGCACTTGATTAGATAGTAGAGTTGGTGACATTGTCTTGAAGGGGGCAAGCAGTAGGGGCACGGCATTCCCTCACTGAAAGCCTTGTGGTAAGAGTGTTTGGTGGGTCTGACCAATGGGAGGAGGCCAGTGTGGTGTGGGGTGTGGTGGGGGAGCAGTTGGCAAAGGGGAAAATAGTAAAGGATGAGGGTGGGGGAGGTAAAAACCGGGTCAAGTGGGGTCTTGTGAGTTAGTGTTAAGGGGTTTGGGATGGGAAGTCATTGAAAGCTTTGAAGCAGCAGCATGACTTGCAATTTGTGCTTTAAAAGACGGTTCTGACTATTAGGAGTGTTCCATCTTCTGTCTGATGGAAATGGGTAGGAGTGTGTTTTTTGAAAGTTGTTTGGCAGGTGCTGAGAGAAATAGAGGAGGAAAGAGAAGTTGCTCTGCTCCTATCCTGGTTCAGCACATCCTTCAAGAGAACCGTGTGGGCCAGATGGAGAAATGGGGGAAGCTTTCTATTCCCCTTTGGCTGATGACTCTTCATTTAATGGAAAGGTAATGGTAAAGCGTCTGCCTACAATGCAGGAGGCCCAGGTTCAATCCCTGGGTCAGAAAGTTCCCCTGGAGAAGGAAATGGCACCCCACTCCAGTACTCTTGCCTGGAAAATCCCATGGACAGAGGAGCCCGGTAGGCTGCAGTCCATGGGGTCGCAAAGAGTCGGACATGACTGAGCGATTTCACTTCAAAAGCAAATAGAAAAAAAAAAAAAAAGAGGAAACTGGGATATTAGACTCAAATACTGGCCAGAAGATCCAGGACCAGTTACTTAACCTCCTTCAACCTCTTTTTCCGTATCTGCTGAATTGGAATAATACCGTGAACCTCACAAGGTCATTGTAAGGATGAACTGAGGCAGAACTCGGCACAGGTGTGCCAAGCACATGGCAGCTGTTAGAACTGTGTCCAGAGCTGGTCACCTTTTAGGCCTTAAGGATCAAACCAGGCTTTGAACCCCCCACTTCCTCTTTCAGGTCCCAGTGGCTGGCTAGCTTCCTTCTTACCTGAAACTCCCATAAAGAA
This sequence comes from Aepyceros melampus, assembly GCA_006408695.1. Taxonomy (NCBI): domain Eukaryota; kingdom Metazoa; phylum Chordata; class Mammalia; order Artiodactyla; family Bovidae; genus Aepyceros; species Aepyceros melampus. Next base: position 684,615 of record SJXQ01005177.1, on the reverse strand, counting down.
AATGTCAGTTTACTAGAGCTTAGAGCAGTGAGGGACTTCAAAACGTGCCTCTGCTTTCAAGTAGGTATGGATTAGTTTTATTTTGCACTTTATTAAATTCCTCTGGAATGTATTCATTTTTAGCAGGCACCTGGCAAGACTGCTTTTGGGCATTTGAGAGCCCTGGGAGGAGAAAGATTTTGCACTCTCTTCCCCCACTTCATTGTAGCCCCTCTGAACTGACTCAGTGTCAAATTGTTAATGTGGTCTCCAAATGCTCACTGTTGGCTCTTGAAGTCACAGCCTCTGGCGCCCTCCGTGCTTTGGACATCAGGAAGGGGAGGTTTCAGAGATGCCCTCCATTGCCTTGATGGCCCTGCTTAATGCTGGGCTCCTTGTCCAACCTCTGGTGCAGCCGCAGTGACTGCCACCTGGTGAGATTGCCTTTGAAAGCTGGTGTTTCCTCGGGAAGAACTTAAGCCCCAGTGGCAGACTTGGGTTGCAATGGAAAGTAGATTCCAAAGCTGTCCCTGGAATGTGAACTTTTCCTGGAAACTTTCCATGTTGCCTCTTAGAGAACAGCAGGCATCAACGTATTCACACCAGGAGTCAATTAAAGAAACCCAAATTATTGCCATTCCAATAAACAATGATCTCTCATCCTTTTCAAATAAACTTGTTAGAATGGCCTAAAAGCCGAGTGTAATTACATGATCAGATAGCATAAATCTGATTAGAAGCTTTTCATCTACTTTATTTTCTCCTGCAAGCAGAGCTATTTTTAGTAAATGCCAAAAATGTATTTGAACAACTTCAGTGTATACCTCTTCTAAAAACTTTTTGAGGTCCTTTTCATTCATCCTTTTTCCTTTTTGATGAGGCATGAATGTTCCTACGACCCTATTCAGAGAGGAAAAGAGAACACCATACCTTCATAATTTAGCCTGTGATATCAACACTGTATCCTGGATACAAACATATATATCATAGGTTTTTGAGGGAGTCATTTAAGTTCTGAGTTAAATGTTTGATCCACTGGAGAGAAAGTGAGGAAGTAACACGGTGGGAATATTAGCACTAGATTATGACTATGCCTTTCAAAATTGTCTTAAAATAGGACCTTGAAATAGGACCTCCCAAGGGCAATCATTCTTAGCAATTCTTCTTCTGCTCCTCCAACTTCCTGCCTGCTCCCCACACACATCAAAGACAGTTTCCTCATCCCAAAGTGCATCTTTGTCTATCCAATTTTCAGATAACTGCCAAAACCTCCTAATCTTACAAGAGTAGGATGTATGTCATGCTCCTTTGCTTAGCACAGTGCCTGATACATAATGGGAAGTAGGGAAAGATGGAGGAAAGGAGGCAGGGAGAGAGGAAGGAAGGAAGGAGAAGATGCTCAAACTGTGTTGTTAGGGTTCAATAATCTCTTTGAAAGACCATTCTTCTGGTTGAAATGCATGACTGGTGAATTTTGGTAATATGCATTTTGACCAAATGCAGAGCACTGACTAATATCATATGTCAGATACCCTTAGTATGTGGCATGAGGAGTGGGTAATTGTGGGTGAACACTTTTCCCTTTGTAGTGGGATTTCTTAAGGGTCTGAGTTAAAATTCCATGTCATCTTCATATTGATGAAAATTACTGCTGTCATTTTAGGTTTCTCTTAGTTCACCATGTCCTTGTCAATTCTGGTGATGAAAAAAGCTCCCTTGAGGTTTTGTTTTTTTTTTTAAACAAATTCCCATAGAACTCAAGCGATTGCCCTTTTTATCTTTTAACTGTTTTTGGAGTGTAAAAAAATGTTAGCTTGAAACATTTGAGTATAACAACAATTTACTAATTGTAGAAATTCCTCTTCTTTTTTTGTTATGCTTATTAGTTCTAAATCCAATGTCCCCGAAACCAATGGTCATCATGTTTCTCTGTTTTTTCAAATTGCCCAAGACCATCAGAAATAAAGGGGGGAAATTCTATGTAATCATTCCTTTTAGGTGATAAAAAAAAATTGCAACCCCAAATATGAAATAACATTTATTTTCCTGTTGATGTATTTGAATAATTTTCGTCGAAGTTAACACACATAGCAAAGGAAGAACTCCCTAAAGATTATTGCTTTAATTTGTATGCACAAAGAGATTTAGGGCTAACTGTTAGTAAAGGATGGAGCCTTTAATCAAATGTAGTCAAATGAGCTGTTTGCACTGCTCAAGGGGAGGTGATAGGGTCCACTTATCAGAATCCCCTACACTAGCTGCAGGAGACCTCCCATACTTTCTGCCTTAGAGAAAGAACCCAATTTGGCCAAACAGTAGATAAGAAAAAGGACTCACCCCTGGCTAGGTCAATGCTGGCAAGGCTGAAGTTTGATAATGTCTAATAATATCTCATGTTTACATAGGAACCTTTCCCTGGGGCAAAGTACTTTACCAGCATTATCTCATTAACCTGTCCTCTGACCCCCAAAAGCATCCACATTTTACTAAAGCTGAGTGTGAACAGAAGAGAGAAAGAACAAAATAATTAAATGGCAAGGCTTTAGAATTCAGGTCTCTATATTTCCAGACTGGGTTGCTGACCCATAGCCTGTCTTCACTCTTTGGTGAGGCCCTGAAGCCCAAGCAAATGATGGAGGCCTTCAGATTTGGCAAGGCCTTTGAAAAAGGAAAAACAACTCTTGCTTTTCTCTGTTTTCAGTGTGTACAAAGAACTGGTGAAAAAGCCTAAATAGTCTACCTGTATCTTCTAATTCAGGGGTTCTTAATCTTGATTCAATGGGTTTTGGGTAGGCGGAAATTATCTGCAATTTTGGGCATATATGACCATATTATGCATCTTTTTGGAGATTGAGCCCATAGTTACATCAGATTTTCAAAATGATTTATGCTTCCTTGCAAAGGACCTCTAAGTTCAAGTTCTTAGTTTTGTTCTCTAACTGGAGTGAGGTATTATAGCCAGTCTACAGCAAAACTAGTAGAGTTCTAACTGTGTTCAGCTCTGATCATGGGCCATGGAGCAGGAGAAATTGATTTTGCCTGTAACCTGTAAGTCATATTTCTAAGGGTACTAATACTTTATTTGGCTCCAAATAATTTTCCACCTGTGATTCATTCATTGTTTTATCAAAACAGACATTCACTGAGTATACTAATTTCCTAGGTCTGCCATAGTAAGTTACATAAATTAGGTGGGTTAAGACAACAGAGATTTATTCTCTAACAGTTCTGGAGGTTAGAAGTCTGAAATAAGATGTCAACAAGACCATGCTCTCTCTGTCGGCTCCAGAGGAACAATTGTCCTTGCCTCTTCTGGCTGCTGGTGGTTGCCAGCAATCCTTGGCATTCCTTGTCTTGTAGATACATCACTCCAGTCTTGGCTTTTGTTATCACATGATGGTCTCTTTGTGTGTCTCTCTTCTTCTCACAAGGACAATATTCAAACCAGATTAAGGTTTCACCCTACTCCAGGATGATCTCATCTTAACTCAATTAACTGCATCTGCAGTGACCCTATTTCCAAATAAGGTCACATTCTGATGTTCTGGAAAGGACATGGATTTGGTGGGGGACACTACCCAACCCAGTACACTGAACATCTCTCTGTATTGGATATTACACTGGGCACCAGAAACTAAATATAAGGCAAATCACTGCCTAGGTACTAATAATATATAATGACCTTGCTTAAAGTCCACCAGTATTTCTTCTTCTTAGAATTCCTTTAGGTGTCCTGGAGTGATGTAGGAGTGTCCCAGGGTGATGGTGGAGGTATTTTGGTCACTCTGATTTCCTTCTGGATCTATGCTGCTACTACTGCTACTGCTAAGTCGCTTTAGTCGTGTCCGACTCTGTGTGACCCCATGGACAGCAGCCCACCAGGCTCCTCTGTCCCTGGGATTCTCCAGGCAAGAACACTGGAGTGGGTTGCCATTTCCTTCTCCAGTGCATGCAAGTGAAAAGTGAAAGGGAAGTCGCTCAGTCGTGTCTGACTCTTAGCGACCCCATGGACTGCAGCCCACCAGGCTCCTCCATCCATGGGATTTTCCAGGCAAGAGTACTGGGTGGGGTGCCATTGCCTTCTATATTCCTGTCTATTTTTTAAGAGAGCTGGAGTGCATCCAATAAGGGGCATGAAACTTTCAGCAGTCGAAATAGGTACAAATTCTCCCTTTCATCAACAAATAATTTTGTAATAGAAAATCAACAAGGATTTACTTGTTAGAATTCCCTAACAAATTTACTTGTATAGGATTCCCTATAGCACAGGGAATGGGTGGCACAATGGTAAAGAATCTGCCTGCAATGCAGGAGATGGAAGAAATGCGGGTTTGATCCCTGGGTTGGGAAGATCTTTTGGAATAGGAAATGGCAACTCACTCCAGTATTCTTGCCTGGAAAATCCCAGGGACACAGGAGCCTGGCAACCTATGGTCCATTGGTGGCAAAAGTGTCAGACATGATTGAGGGACTGAGTGCGCGCGCACACACACACACACACACACACAGGGAATTATATTCAATATCTTATAATAACCCATAATGGAATATAACCTGAAAAAAATATAACTGAATCACTTTGCTGTACACCTGAAACTAACACAATATTGTATATCAATCATACTCTAATAATAATAGTAAAAAAAGAATTTGTGTGAATCATGAGTGTGTAGGACAGATATAAGTAGATCAGCACTACCAGAGTACTCTTCACAGAGCTGGAATGCTGAGAGCTGAGGCTGGAGAGTTAGACAGAAACCACGGAGGACTTTGTATGCTGAGTTTAGGGTTTTCAATAAGGAAGAGATATAGTTGCGTTTACCATGTTTCCCTCTGGCATGGAGTGAGACGACTTGGAGGAGGGATCACAGTGAAGGCTCGGAGCCCAGTTAGGAGGACATTACAGTATCTAAGAAAGAGATGGTGGTCATAGGGGAACTGGAATTCAGGCTGGTTGGCTGACTCGAGGTTAAGGGAGAGGATAAAGCCAAAGATAAATTGCAGCTGCTGGCAGAGTGAAATACCGACCGTGTTGTGGCAGCCACAGTGCTTCTTAAATGTTAAGAGCCTGCAGGACAGCAGGGGAGACAGCGGAACAAGCCAGCCCCGACAACAACAGAGGAGCACAATTTCCCTTATAACCACCTCTTCTCCCCTGAGGCGAGTCCCATAGAGGAGTTACGATGACTAGTTACATCTCTCTAGAGGTGCCTGCTTGACTTTATTCTTCCAGCAGTGCTCTCTTACTCAGGATGCTTCTGGTAGAGAAAGAGGACATGTCAGGATAGAGGATGGCAGGGCCTAGTTGGCTTGGAGACATCCTTTTGTCCATTGACCATCTCAGCATCATGCACTAAACAACTGAGCCCAAGTTACTCCCCTAGACTGGAATAATAGCACTGGCTTTTTCTTTTAAATGTTGTGACGGAGCCATTAACTCATTTTCCCAAACAACCCCCAAACTCCTTAGGGATCACTCATTTTCGTGGGGGGGTTTGGAGACTGGACTCAGAGTGAACACTTGGGGAGCACACACAGTTGTCATGTGGACTTGGATCTTGGTCTTCTGGAATCACTGTGCCCAAGGGGGGCTCTTATTGGGCTCCCCTGCAACCCCTTTAAATAAGAACACAATGAGATGAACTCAGTCCAAATCCACTTTGGCTCCACCAGTCATCAGCTCCCTCACTGGTGGCCATGATTCTCCTGTGATACCCTGCCATGTGGGGTGAAGTCATTAAACATAGATCATGGAAAAAACAGGGTCTAATACCCTGCTAACCAGGAACACATGACTTGGAATAAATATATTTCACAATCCTGAGAAAAGCTAATCACAGTTTTAGAGATATTTAAAAGAAACAGAGCCTATTCTATGTACACCAATAATTCAGTAGTCAGGGTGAGAAAAAAAAAAAGCAGGAAGAGGAATGCACTACTGCACAGGAATCAAGAGGTCTTGAGCAAGTAACTCTACCTCTTGGTGACTCAACTTTCCCTATCTTTAAACTGGGATAATAGTATCCACCTCAGAGAGTTGTTGGGAGAATCAAATGAGATAAGATGTGCTTAGTATACTCTGAGTTTGTGCTTGGTACATCAAAACTCCAGTGTGACTGCTTATCATAATTCTGGGGGCACAGGGGATGAGACTAAAGATGGGAAGTCAACTGTAGTTGTCAAAGGAATGATTGAATTGAGGTGTCAGTGGCTCAGAAGCAGGGCTGTGTTCACAATTTTCTATTACTATCTTGCTCTCTCTCCTTCCTGGGTTTTTCCCTTTGATCTTTTTTTTTTTTTCTTTCCCCAAACTCATTCCATCTTTGTGTTTCCTTTTCCTTGGTTCAGAGTGACAGGTAAGAAGGATCTCTAGGTTAAAAGAAGTGTCCCTGAGGAAAATGAGGCTAACTCCATTCTGCTTTTTCTTAAAGGCTGGTCCTATGCAGAAGGCTAACCCTGGGTTAAGTTCTTTCATTTTTAAAAATCAAATAGCCAGGATTAAGAGATACCGTAATGTTTATCCTACCCATGCTGTATCTATCTTGGAGATAGAACCCGTTGAGTATTTCTGTTCATAAACAGATTCCCAAGCTGGTGGTGTGACTAGCAAAAAAATTGTGTTTTATGGTTTCAAAATAAGAAAGGCATTTCAGGTAGATTCTGATTGGACAGCAGAGATCGAGTTTAGGTTTTTTTCAGCCACCATTGCAATGGATCAGACAAATTTGGGCGATGCTGAGAGACGAGCACAGAGCAGTTATAAATATATAACAGCGGTGGTGTGCACTGAAAGGGGACTTGGTTATACGGAGTAAACCCTGGCACAATCTGTAGACCAAAACCCCTCGGTGAACGGAGGAACTGTGAGTCGCCTTCCTCTCATCAGAGATGAATTAACTGAATTTCCTTGCTGTTTCACTTACCTCTTAGAGTGAAATAGATTCCCACCTTAGATGAAATATGAATCTGCTTTTGTGGAGAGACTTCCCCTAAGTGAACCCCAAACCCCGAACGGAGAACTTGACAGCTGAATTTTTAGCCTTCCTTTTTGTCAGCCACTGGCTCTAGCAGTAAAATGAAACGTCTTTATGACTTGAGAGGATGATTTGGTTTGAACATTTGTTCTCATTCTGGGGCTCTTCTGACTTTATCAAGCCTTTTGGCTTTTTTAAGAAAGCTGCTAGAAGCCCTGGCAAATGCGTGCCCTGCTGGAAGCTGGAAGTACCGGTGGCAAATTAATATGGCGTTGACTTTTTTCCTAAAGAAAATATGTTATTTAGTAGTTTTATTCCTTGGAAATGCTAAGTGCAGATGGTGATGAAAATGGCAACAAATCCTTTCTGCTAAAAATTAGTTTCCTTCTAGGCTGGTATGTGTCTTTGTGCAAGGCTGTCAAATGGATGCCATTTGACATCCATGTCAACCTTCACTGAATGAGACCCAGAAGTTAACAATGAGAAATGCAGCTATTACCACAATATTCAGTGTTAATCGAGAAGGACTGAGAAAGGAAAAAAGGGGAGGTGGGGGATAGAATACATGTAAGATACATTTTAAATAACATATTAAATTTAAAAAGATCTTACCTTAACATTTAGATTTTCCCCTCAAGTCAGCCTCCCATCAGAGCATCAAATTTCAGTTTGAACTATCTCTCACGTGCAAGCTTCCTTTTATTTACAATCGTCTGTGTGTGTGTGCGCACGCACACACACACACCCCCAACACCACCACTACCACCACCACCACCACCTACCTTTCATTTCTTTTATGCATGACTCGATTTTCTGTGAGACTCTTTAATTTCTAAGCAATCTAAAGCTCACCTGGTCCCATAAACTAATGAAGAGGGTCTGGATTCTCCTTATATCTAACTATCAGGGTTTGATGAGAAGATTGGCAGATAATTGTATTGGGCAAAACCATTTGTGTTTCTTATTTACCAGTTTCTGCTATGAAGTCCCCTACGACTACACTCTTCTCCTGGTTGGAAATCCAGTTATCTCACAGGCGCATGTTGTAAGCCTGCAGAAATGTGGCAGGGGAGGTGCAGTGGGCTCACAGCTCCTGGTGTTCACCGTCAGGGCAGAGGCACTGCTCTCTCACTTCTTTCTCTGCAAATGCACTGGATTTATTTTTGCTGTTTTATTTATTATTTATTTTTATTAAAGAACAGCAACAACAAACAGAGTGTTCCCTGAGAATTCACACTTTCCAGAGCCAGGGGTGGGAGGAAGAAGAATTGAACTACAGTTCCTGGAATTGTTTTCATTCTTTCCCCTCAATCTCTTTTTGTTAAAGAGCACTTCCAAGGGGGGAACTGACCTAAAATATGCCTCAATTTTGGGGGGCTCCAAAATCAGTGCAGATGGTGATTGCAGCCATGAAATTAAAAGACGCTTACTTCTTGGAAGGAAAGTTATGACCAGCCTAGACAGCATATTAAAAACCAGAGACATTACTTTGCTAACAAAGGTCTGTCTAGTCAAGGCTATGGTTCTTCCAGTGGTCATGTATGGATGTGAGAGCTGGACTGTGAAAGAAGGCTAAGTGCCGAAGAATTGATGCTTTTGAACTGTGGTGTTGGAGAAGACTCTTGAGAGTCCCTGGGACTGCAAGGAGACCCAACCAGTCCATTCTGAAGGAGATCAGCCCTGGGATTTATTTGGAAGGATTGATGCTAAAGCTGAAATTCCAGTAGTTTGGCCACCTCATGCGAAGAGTTGACTCATTGGAAAAGACTCTGATGCTAGGAGGGATTGGGGGCAGGAGGAGAAGGGGACCACAGAGAATGAGATGGCTGGATGGCATCACCGACTCAATGCACATGAGTTTGGGTGAACTCCGGGAGTTGGTGATGGACAGGGAGGCCTGGTGTGCTGCGATTCATGGGGTCGCAAAGAGTCGGATGCAACTGAGCGACTGTACGGAACTGAACTCAACATCTTAAGGGCTTCCCAGGTGGTGCTAGTGGTAAAGAACCCGCCTGCCAATGCAGGAGACATAATAAGAGATGCAGATTTGAGCCCTGGTTTGGGAAAATCCTCTGGAGGAAGGCATGGCAACCCACAACAGTATTCGTGCCTGGAAAATCCCATGGACAGAGGAGCCTGAAGGGCTACAGTCCATGGGGCCTCAAAGAGCTGGACATGACTGAAGAGACTTAACACGCACCATGCCCTACATCCTTAAGGCCCAGGTCAGTTCTCTGTGCCTCGGTTGCTCCTTCTATAACCTGGAGACAATACAAGGGTATTTAGGGTAGGATGCTTCTACACGTGCTCCCTTATTCAACTCTGATGCTCAGTGAGATTCCAGAATCCCATATTGAGAGCCTATAAAATGAGAAAAAGAATTGTTTCCAACTCATAATGTTGTTGTATAGATCAAGTTAATGCAGGTGGTTCACACAGAACCTGCACAGAGTAAGCTACCATATTATCATTTTGATATGATAACACTGATATAACATCCATGATAACAGTACTGTGGAGGCTCCTGTGATTCTTGCAACAGGGCTTTAGGAAAGGGGTCTCTGCCACACGAGGGCTGCTGTTCTCATGCTCCCACTCATTGACCCCTGGTTAGTAAGGAGCAGGAGTCTTCCCTCTAAGCCTGTGTCCCAACTCTCAGGCTGGAACTGGCACGGAAGGTTGAGGAAGCCTCTGGAGGGACTCAAACCAACCCTCCGAGGGGCTGCCTCTGGGGGTGGGGAGCAGTTTGGGAAGCACTTCCACAGGTTCCTTCTTGCTGCCAGGCCCTTGAACCCCAAATTAGAAACTCAGGCAAGAACAAGGGAGCATCCAGCCCTCAGAATTTAAATAGCACTTATGAGTCTTCTGCTTCTCACTAAAAAACCAAAACAAACAAACACTTCCTGGGACTAGCACTGCAAAAGTCCTGCTTGATTCCATTCTGTCCTGATGTAATTTATTCTCATTGGAGAAGGAAATGGCAATCCACTCAGGACTATTTGCCTGGAAAATCCCATGGATAGAGGAGCCTGGTAGGCTACAGCCCATGGGGTCGCAAAGAGTCGGACACGACTGAGCGACTTCACTCACTCACTCTACCCTCACTTCAATCCTGGTTTAAATGAAAAAGAATGATGCTTAGAAGATTTTGGGACCTCAGTAAATATCTGTAGCTGGGTGACTGGGGGCACGGCTATATAAATTTTCTGCTTTGAGGCTCACTTTCAGAGCCTGTAAACTGGGGGAGTGGTGGGAATGATACCTACCTCTCAGAGTTATTGTGAAGAATAAATGAAATAATTATATAGTAATAATAGTAGTGCTGACATTTATCCATCACTTATTAGGTGTCAGGTACTGTGGTTCCGGGCTGTGTGTGGATTATCTTAACTGCTATACTGTGCTGTGCTGTACATAGAGCTTAGCACATGGCCAATATTTAATACGTGTTAGCAATGATAAAGACAATGATGGTATCAACAAAGTACGAAGAGCCAGCCTTCACTGCACTTGGCAATGTGTTTGGGTAATGATCCTCCTTTTCCCAAAGCTGGGAAATCACCCATCACTCCCCTGACCCACTGTGGTCCCTTTTCTTCTGGCCACATCATATCTTGAAGCACACTGCTCTGGTGGAAAAGATGGCCACATTCAGGGTCTTTGGGAATCCTGAGTGTGTCCTTCACTATGGCCTGGCTTTTGTTTACTTGTGACACTCAAGCTGCTTTTAGCTTCATCAGTTTCTCCATCTTCAGAGCATGATCAAGATGCCATTAACCACTTATTGTACTTTAGTCCAGTGAGGAGAAAGAGTAAACACTAAGAATGGTTTTTCTGGTCTATTTCCTATTCTAGAGGCTGGGGTGGGAAATATGTGAGGTGAGAAGTATGTGCTTAGTTCTGGCTAAGACTCAGGATAACAATTTCCAGAAATCAGTCTGCTATATCCAGGGCCTGGCATAGCATCTGGCCATGTCCTAGGTCCTCAAGAAATGATTTGTTGGCATTGAAGATAATTCATGATTTTAACTCCAGGGCTTATTCTGTACATCTGCTGCAAAAAGCAGCTCAGGGACCAGCTGCCACTCATCTCTCCTTCCAGTTATCCCAGATTTGGAATCTGGAACTAAATGCTACATGCCATTTGTTTTCCTTTGGAAATGAAAATATATAACTGGTGCTAGGTTATGCCACACATGTTTCATTATTGGTTACTACACTTCCTATTTGCTATCCCACCACACCCCCTCAAGATGCTTTTCTCTTTGAATGAATTGTCCTCCAGAGTCTGCAAGACCACATTAAAGTTGAAGGATCACATTTTCTAAGAGTGAGTAATATTAGGTGGTTGTCTTACTGAAACCAGTTGAGCAGTTTGTTTCCATTCATGGAGTATAGGGTGCTTTATCTCCTTACTCTTCCTCCCTTTATTTCTGCCTCCTAAATGCCCTCTCTTGCTTCTGATATGCCCATCTCTTGAGACCCACTTCTTGAACTCAAAGCTGAACTGATGCCAGGGTTATACCACAGAAATAGATTTGTAGGTGGGAAGCAATTTAAAGGAAGGTCAATAGCAAAAGAGGTGGACTTGAGCTCCCCAAAAGGACCATTCCAAAGTGAGGTAGACCCCAGCCAACGCACGATGGAATCCCTCACAGTAGCTTCAGTTTTATTTTGTTAGTTTGAAGACTTCTGAAAGAGGCTTTAGGGACAATGACCTAGAGAAGCATTTAAGATTTTGGCTGGTATAACTGTTCAGAATCAAAAACCTTTGTCCTATTATTTCAGCCACATAGAATGTTGACTTGGCTGTGAAATATCCAGTAATGGGAATTCCAAGATAGAAGATTGCAGCCAACCAGGAAATATGGATGTGGTCTTTGAGAGAAACCAGGAAGATATGATGCAACATAGCGCTTTGGTGTTGAGGAAGGCAGGCTTCCAGTGGCAGAAAGCAACTGCTACAAACGGGCATGAGGAAAGGCACGGTAGCTAGCTCAAGAGATTAGATAGCCCCCAAACTTGGCACCCCACTCCAGTACTCTTGCCTGGAAAATCCCATGGACGGAGGAGCCTGGTGGGCTGCAGTCCATGGGATCGCGAAGAGTCAGACACGACTGAACAACTTCACTTTCACTTTTCACTTTCATGCACTGGAGAAGGAAATGGCAACCCACTCCAGTGTTCTTGCCTGGAGAATCCCAGGGACAGGGGAGCCTGGTGGGCTGCTGTCTATGGGGTCGCACAGAGTTGGACACAACTGAAGGACTTAGCAGCAGCAGCAGCAGCAGCAGCAAGCTCGTATTTTGTCTTCAGTGTACAGTAATACAGTGATGATCTTACTTTTTGAATTGGGCTTAAAAAGGCCAATGGGAAGTTCATTTTCCTTCACTGAGCACACACTGGCTTGGCTGGCTGAGAGGTGGGACACACTGGTCTACAGGAGGGTAAAACAACTAGTCTGGGATTTCAAAATAGCTGTGGACAGTCCACAAATGGATGAATCAGTTTGACCTTCATACTGGCTACATGGAATCACAGGCCGCTGGAGGAAGGTCCTCATCTCAGATGCCATCTTCATCAGCTGATGAAAGAAAGGCCTCTGGAGATGAAGGAACCGATCTAAGAGGATGAAAATTATGGAGAAGCACATAATCTGAGTTCTTGGGAAAGGCAGTCTTTCTGGATACCCACCCTCTGCCATTAGAAGCGTCCTTCCTATGACTCACCCTCACAGTACCTTTAGAGAGGAGCTATGTGACATGTTACAGAAAGTGGGCTGAGCTCAGAATCTGAGGATGGGATATGATCCCTTTCTCTTCCCGTGTCACTTCAACACACTAAGCTCCTCAGCTTCTTCATTTTTATAATAGGATTTAATCCATGTCATAAGATTGTTACAATAATTTTGAGGATAAAGTCAAATAATGAGTGTGAAAGCAGATTTTAAAACAGTAAATGCCACCAAATGTCAAGTAATATTACTCCAAATAACATTTGAGCCTCTATGATGATTTACCACATTCTGTCTAGAATGATAATTATTTGCTTATTCTTCCACTGGGGAGGCTGTGCTCATTCACCCTGAATTAGGGTCCAGGTTATTTCAGGTGGAGTGTCTTTTTTTTTAATCTTGAATCCCTCCAGCCCCTGGTATAGCACCTTTTCTATAGTGGCTGCTTGGTTAGTACTTCTTGGGCTGGATCACTCATAATAAACAATTGTCTTGGTCAAAATTCCTTTTTTCCACCTCTGTGGTGCTAATTGATAAAATTCCAATTAGAACTTTTTTTTCCAACCAGAGAGTAAGAGGCACAATGTGTGTTTACCAAAGACTTGACATTTTAATGGTACCCTTTTAACTAGTTTACTTTTGTATGAAATGTGAGGAATATAGATTCAGAGGTAAGAAATGTTACAAGTTGAAAAGTAAGAGTTGAAGAACCAAGTTTTATCAAATTACATTAATGTCACTGAGAGTGAAATAAGAGAAAAATAGAACAGACCCACATGTAGGATTTCCTGAAGCCCTGTAGACTGTTATTCACTATCCACATATGCATATATAAAAATATACCATCTATAAATAGCCACCTGCCTTTTCAGTGAAATTAAAGATGGGAGAGTTAGAAGAGAATTTCACAGTATAATTATAGGGTTCAAACCTACAGCTGTTAAACTCCTGAAGTTCTGTCCAGAGAACTAATATCACTATTGCTAATATCACTATTTTCTATCAAGTACATTAAAAAAAAACCCTACCTTTCATGGATAAGATGTTGTCAATAGGGCTTTTATTTGTTTCTCACCAAGATTTCTCACAAACCTACTTTAAAAGATTAGGTGTTGTGTATTGTATAGACTAATTTTGTTTGATAAACTGAAGTCAATTTTCACAAGTCTTTCTGCTCCTCACCTAAGGATTAACACCAAACTCCCACCAGTGTTTTTCCTCAACTCCACACATGCCCTGCCATACACACTCTCTCTTTCACCTATTTTCTGAGAAGATGCACCTCCTGAAAGATCCTTGAGCCTCTAAAATTCTAAGGTAAGAATCTACTACCTTAGGATCCACCACAGTGTGAAAGGAACGAAACGAAACACTTTCATCTTTGCTTACAAAAAAGCAGGTAGTAATTTATTCACACGTAGTCTTTGTTCCCTCACTAAAGACCAGTGCTCTCCAGTCTGCGAGAGCTCTGAAGGACAAGGCCGTGCTGACTAGAGGAAGGGGACACATTTACAGGAACAACCACCTCGCTCTCCCCACAGAAGGGTCTAAGTGCCTTTAGCAGTTAATTTGAGAGAAAAACCCCATTGGGAGCCTTCCATCGACTCTAAAAGCAAACATTCTTAACAGGCAGTATTAGTGTGGTGTTAAAAGAGGCATGCTTTAACCTAAAAGGTGTCATTTTATGAGCAAAAACTGGATAAACCTTAAGAGACTTGAAGTCGTTTTTTTTTTTTCTTCCCTAGACGCCAAAATCTTCAGTTTAAGATGACCTCACACCCATTGTGATGTTCAAAACCCAGGAGGATCTTAAAGCCGCTTAGCACACACCGTGCAGTCGCACGCCTTCCTCCTCCTGGTGAGGACTGTCTGTCACTGGTTTTTATTCCTTGTGTTTGTAAAACACACCAGCCATGTGTGTGTGAGCCTGTTAATTAAAACAAAAACAGAACTGTTTCTGTTGAGCTTTAGAAGTGCAGAAATTTAGAGCTGAGGGAGGGCAGGAGAAACAGCAGCGTCCTGTCCATTGCTGTGATGGCTGCGGAGAATGAGTGGACTCTAGACAGACACCTGAATTAAAGTGGGGAAAAAAAGAATCTGGTGAGGCTTGAAAATGGAAGTCTTTAGAATGCCTTTATCATTTCCCTGAGGGACTGTTGAATATCAAAGTGCCTGGATAGTGAAGGCTTCTTCGTCTAATCTGATTCCAAAGTTAGCCTCCCCGGCAAGAGGAAAGAATAGTTTCAGTGGCTTCTGAGGCCATGCCGGGGTCAGGCGTGGAGTCTATTACAGCTGGAGCTGCTGAGTCACTGCCACCTCGGGGAATCACTTGACCTCCAGCTCAGTTGACCTAGAAGGGAGAGTGAAGCCTACAGCCGGGGAGGCTCCCAGAGCAATGCTCCCATTATAATCTCTGGAATCAACTACAGACCTTCCAGTCACCTGAACCCAAAGGATTTAAGCCCTAACAATTCAAGTAAGGGGCCTTAGAATATAAAGACACCGACCAGCGAAAAAACATTCTCAGAATTCTCCCCAAGGAAAATATCTCCAGAAAAGTGGACCAAAAATATCTAGTCCTCTTTCAAATGTGGACTCATGCCTGAAGGGTAGAAAAAACGTGGATCACATAGCACCTCTCTAAAAGAGATGCTTATTCTGTACCTTCAGTAGATGATTCAGGGCAGGATGTGAAAATGCTTAGGGGTGTGTGTGCGCTGGGGTGGTGGGAAGAGAGGCAGGAAGCAACAACAACAGAAGAAAAAAATTAAAGGACAGTTAAGGCATTCATTCAACTCTGTATTTTAAAAGGCAAGGAAAAAAGACCTTCATATATATAACATCTTCTTTTATGAGGGACATATTCAGTGGATGTTCCTCCATACCACCTTTCCATAATACAAAATTCTGTTCTTTGGCTTATATAGGAACTATAAACTAAATAAACGTTCACTTTGTATTTAAAAAAATTTATTTGTGATCTGTACATGTGATAAAGTGGGGCTTCCTTGTAGACTTTAAAAGGCAAAACAAAACAAAAATTCAAAGTAAAAATGTATAAATACAATATATATTTTCTTACAAAAATGGGAGATTTACAAAATATACATACTGCACTCATCTCTATTTTACAAATTTCACATGCAAGAGATATAACACAAAATCTGTGTAGTGGGAGTTTTAAAAATCTGACAAATGAGACAGTTTTGGAGGTTTAAGAAACATAAGGTCAATGTTAAACTTTAATATAAAAAGCAGCTTCACTCAACTGAACGTTACATGTATAAAGCAACTTGTACTCTCGTAGTACCCTCTATGATTTAAAAACGGTTTCAAACAGCATTTAAAGACCGTTTTGAGAAACAGGATAGTGTTGCTGGATTGGAGGGTGATGTCAAAGGTGGAGTAAAGGTTAGCTCCCATGATTCTCTGTTCAGCTTTAGACCATTATGCAAAGGAATTGGAGTCCTATTATAGAGGAAAAAAAGGTACATGATTTAAGATTAATAAATTTAAGTCATCCAGCACATTTCAAAGAATTCCAGACTTACTTTGAAGTTTACCTTCTTTTAATGACTTTCCTTAAAAATGGGGCCCATGGTTTGAACTGTCCTCTTCACCACTGTCATTTCTGCAGGTCACCTCCCCACCCAGCCACACAAAGACAGGGTCAGCATACACATGATATTTTATAAACGGATTTATGGAACAAAGAAAACAGGACAAAATGCTCCTTTGACTTTTTAAAAAATTTAACGTTCCTTTATTATGAGGCTAAAGGCATTATGCTTCTCCTTTTATCCTGAAGGATTCAAATTGGAGGGAAAAAAAAAAAATTGAAACAAAACCTAAATGCAGGTTTAAGGGAAGAAAAAGAAAATGAAGGGAGAGATTTCCCTGAATGTTTTAACAGAGCCTGTTGGATCATGTGTTCTGAATTAAATTTACTTAAACACAGCAAAACCCCTTGCATTTCCTTTAGCCAAGTCAGTACCTCTGACAGAAAGGGGTATGGAAGCACACCGCCCTTCACTTTTCCTTAAAAAGGAATGTTTATTACAACCAAATTAACATCCAAAGGGAAACCTCAGATTTGCGCTGCTTTGCCTATAAAAGTTGCTGTCTTCACAGTTGTGCCTTTCCACAGGGAGACACTTGTTTCCTCTTTTGTCTCTTACAACAAAGACAAGGGGAAAAAATGCATTCCTGTTTTGAAAAGCAACAAGTCATCACTTCTTTTCAGGATATTAAACCAAATAAAACAGCCTTCTTTCTTCCTTCTGCTTCCCCAGAAAATAAAAAAAGTAGTAGAAATACCTACTACTTGCCTCCTTTTCCTTGTTGCAAAATGTTGTCATTTCTTTTGCATCCTCACATCAGGATTCTAGGAGGCTGGCCTCCCAAGACTTCAAAATGCTTATTTTACAAGACTTGAAAGGAGTAGAGGAAGAAAAACAGGCGGGGAAGAGGCAGAGGTGGAGACTGTAATGTCTGACCCTGGAAATTAACCCATCTGGACTCCAGTTTGGCCCCAGTGAAAAGAGATTATGGTTTGACCACCGCTTGACAAGAACACTGCAGGGAGTCCTCCCTTTTCCCAACAAAGCGGCGGCCGCAGACAGCTGTACCTTTCACCCGGGCCCACAGGAGTGAGGACAGGCCACTTGTCTTGCAGCAGGGGAATCGCTCACAGTCCCAGTTCGGCCCAAAGCCGGGAAGAACTCACAGCAACCTTCTGATCTCAATCTTTTCCAACAGGCCCAGGGCGGCCCGTACCGCACAAGATTAACATCACTGTTACCATCACCAGCATCATCCTGCAAGTCTTTGCCAGTCTTTTCATCCAAACCGTCTTTCCACCCAGGCCTCTTTTCCCAACCCACATATATCTACATATGTCTTCTCATTTCCAGGTCACTTCTCACTGGAGCAGAAGGAGGTTCCAGAAACAAGTCCCCCGACCCCGCAGTTCTTTCCCTACCGCCCCTTTCCCACCCCCGGCGGCGGGAAGGAAGGGTGGGGGAGGGGCCGGGGTTCATACCGCAGTCTCCCCCTTGCTGCTGTGGCTGAGTCTGTGGTAGAAGCGGCGCCACGACTGCAGGGTCTTGCCCGACCAGATCCAGAAGCCAGTGGTGATGCCGACGATCATGGTCATCAGGTACTTGATCATGAAGACGGTGAAGTCGGGGCTCATGGGCGGGAAGTGGCCGGGCGGGCAGGGCACCGCGTAGCTCTTGCACGTCTGCAGGAGCCAGGTGCGTTCCCAGTGTTCGCGGAAGGCCTGCTCATAGAAGTAGCAGGCCAGAACGATGGTGGCCGGCACCGTGTAGAGCACGCTGAAGACGCCGATGCGCACCATCAGCTTCTCCAGCTTCTCGGTCTTGGTGCCGTCGTGCTTCATGATGGTGCGGATGCGGAAGAGAGACACGAAGCCCGCCAGCAGGAAGGACGTGCCGATGAAGAGGTAGACGAACAGGGGCGCCAGCACGAAGCCCCGCAGCGCGTCCACGCTGGACAGGCCCACATAGCACACCCCGCTGAGCAGGTCCCCGTCCACCTGGCCCATAGCCAGGATGGTGATGGTCTTGACAGCGGGCACCGCCCAGGCGGCCAGGTGGAAGTACTGCGAGTTGGCCTCGATGGCCTCGTGGCCCCACTTCATGCGGCCGCCAGGAACCAAGTGAGCGACAAGATGACCCACCAGATGGAGCTGGCCATGCCGAAGAAGTAGAGCACCATGAAGAGGATGGTGCAGCCCTCCTTCTTGGTGCCCTGCGCCACCGTGCGGTAGCCGTCGTCGGAGAAGCGCTCCACGCACACCGCGCGGTCCTCCAGCAGGAAGCCGGCCACGTGCGCCACGGCCACCATGAAGTAGCAGCCCGACAGGAAGATGATGGGCCGCTCCGGGTAGCTGAACCGCCGCATGTCCACTAGGTAGGTGAGCACGGTGAAGAGAGTCGAGGCGCAGCACAGCACAGACCACACGCCTACCCAGAGGCGGGCGAAGCGCCTCTCCTCCTCCTTAAAGTACATAAGGCCGTTGGCGCGGCCCGGCTCGCAAGGGGCGCCGCAGTCGCGCTCGCCCAGGAAGCGGTAGCCCAGGTAGGGGGGGACCTTGAGCTGGCGGGGGCACGAGAAGGGGAAAGCGGAGCGGCCCCGGCCGTCAGCGGCCCCCGGAGGCAGCGCGGTGAAGGGCAGGTCGGGCAGGTAGGGTGCGGTAGGGTAGGCGGTGGGGCCGCCGCCCGCGCCCCCGGAGCCGTCCGACGTGTTTTGGCCCACGCAGATCTCGCCAGCGCCGTGCACGGGGAAGTTCTCGCAACGCAGCCGCTCAGGCCATTGGAAACCGAACTTGTTCATGAGTGCCTCACAGCCCTGGCGGGCACGCTCGCACAGAGAGCGGCACGGAGGGATGGCCTTGTCGAGCACCGTACACACGGGTGCGTACATGGAGCAGAGGAAGAAGCGCAGCTCGGGAGAACACTGCACCTTCACCAGCGGGTAGAACTGGTGCACCTCGAGGCCCGCCTCCTCTTGGTTCGTGTGACCCAGCAGGTTGGGCAAGATGGTCTGGTTGTAGGCGATGTCCGTGCACAGAGGGATGGAGATGGGCTGGCAGAAGCCGTGGTCTGGCACTGAGATGCCCTTCTCTCCGTGGTACGGCTGTGCCCCGGCGCCCGCGGGCAGTGGCCCAGCAGCGCCAGCACCAGGGTGCAAAGGTCCAGAGGCAAGCGCGACACCGCCGCGCAGGAGCCCCGCATCGCCGGCCGCGGGTGCAGCGGCACTCTCAGCCGGAGAAACGCGACTAGGCAGCCAGGAGAGGCTGGGATCGGGGGAGGCGCCGCTGCGCCGGGCGCATGAGAGTCCTCCCGGCGCCGGGGCTGGGCCGTGGGCGGCGCGGAACAGAGAGCGCTGCAGCTGGGGTGCTCGCGCCACGGGGGCGCCGCCGCCTCCGCCCAGCACTGGCGTAGCCGCCGGGGGTCCAAACTCGTCTTCCTGGGCTGGGGGCGCAGATGGGGGGCCGCCTTCTCCTCTCGATGCGACGTAACGGTGCAGCTTTTTCTGCGGCGAGGAGCAACAAGCGTCTCCGGTTACCCTTCAAAGTTTGCCCAAGTCTCCCGACTCACTGAGCTCAATAGGGCGCGCGCCCCCACCTCCCCACACTAAGTCTGGCCCCCGGCAGGCGAGAGCCCGGCGCCCCCGCTTGCTAGCCAAAGCCGCCGCCTCAACGGTGCTGCTCCGCCTCCTCTCCTCGAGGCTCCGCTCGCCGCCGCCGCCTCCTCCTTCTCCTTCGCCGCTCCTCGCTCCTTCTTCAGCCCCAGAAGCTTGGCTCCAACTTTCAGCCAAACGGCTAATTCTCGCTCTGAGTCCGATCGGCGTCTTGGAGCCAAGAGCTCGGCGAGTTCTTTTAAGAAATCCAGTCACACTGCTTCCGAAGCTGCGAGGTCCTGGTGCCCGCGGCCTGGGCCTGGGCAGCCCCGCGTAACTCTGAGCGGTGAGGGAGCGCTGACCGCCGGGAGGGAGCGCAGAGTAACGCCTCGGAGCCGCGCAACTCTACAGAAGAAGCGTCGGGCTCTCAGGGTTCCGGACCGCCCCGCCCCCTCCCCTCCCCCCATTCACAAACCACTCCGGGGGCGGGCCCTCGAGCTCCAGGGAGGCCCAATAGCAGCCTTTGTTTTTTGTGTGACTGCCTTCGGATTGGGTGGAAGTCGAAGGGGCGGGCGAGGGAACGAGAGAGGCTAGGTCTGCGGAGCTCTGGGCGGATTCCTGAGGGGAGGGGCAGGGGGCTGGGAGGGAAAAGTTAAGAAAAACTTTTACCCTGAATTCACTGCGGGGAGGGGGTAAAGAAGCGCACCAGAAAGGGAGTTTGCTTGAAATATTTGTTCCTTAGTGTTCTGGGTACACTAAAATACACATTCCTGAACAGAAGGGCGCACTGGGCAAGGCTTTTGCATGGAGAGGCTGAGAATGAGTAGCGCCTCCCCAGAGAGAGACGTGACCTGGAGTCGAGTTTAGCCCTCCTTGGGCTGAAAATGCTGGGTTTGGAGGGGGGCTTTTAGGTGACAGGATCCTAAATGTGGGGTTCGGAATGGGGCAAGAAATGGGTGCGCCTCGCGGATTGCTTTTCTCTCCGCAGACTCGGACCACGTGAGGCCACAATCCCCGCTCACCCCCTCTCTGGGTTGTAAAAAGGAGGAGGGGCCGAGGCCGAAGAGAAATAGGAGTCGGGCGGAGGGGGCCGGGTTAAGGCAGGAGGAAGTGTCGACCCCAAGGGGACAGGGCCGACGAGCGGCGGGCGCAGGGGGACCCAGGCTTCAGGCCACCTTGCCCGCACGCACGGCCCAGTGTCTGGGTATTTGGTATGGCTTTAATGAAGTCGTAAGAAAACTAGTGCGGAAAATTATTGTAACAAAACCAGCGGCCGAGTGCCCAGGAACACTGTACAGGTTTAAAGCGAGTATTTAATTGCCCTGTTTTCTTTAGTTCTGCGGCGTGTGGCCCTTGGGAGTCCCACCTTCGTCGCGGAAGCAATGATTTTATTCTTGGAATCTGCGTAGAAAAGTTTTAATGCGTATTAGAAACCAAAGGCATTTGCTAATTAAAGAGTTTCCAAAACACAAAGAGAAGTTATCCTTGTTCTCGGGTAGCGTTTTCTGATTGGCAAGCATTCTTTTGTTCTCGATCAAATCTTCGCCCCGCTGAAGGCACTGGGCCCTGGCGCGCNNNCCAGCTCAGTTCCAGGCGCTAGAGCCCTGAGGGATTCTGATCAGGATGCAAGTTTGCAGAAGTTAGAAGTTGCTGTCTCTGCTGCCCCGGGTGAGCCTCTTCTCCAGCAAGAAAAGACTGATCTTGAAACCGAAGACAATTAATTGGGTTCCCTTCCATAGGAGTCTTTGGCCTCCTCTGTTTTTCTTTTCTTCTTCTTCTTTTTTTTCTATTACTGGTTTATGGGGAATCTGTTCTTCCACTTCACAGTTCTTTGTCCTCCACTCTTGTTAATGGGCCTGGAAGGTTGAATCATTTAGCCAAGGTAGGGTGTCAGACTGCTCACATTCTCCATCTGGTCCTCAACAGGAATCCTCGTCTTTTTTCTTCCAAAGGATCAGTTTTCCCTTCACACCCAGGACATTTTTTTTTTCTTTTTCTTTTGGGCAATCTGCCTCAAGGTAATATGAAAGATTAATAATATTTTCTTTAAACATATTTCCTTCTCTCTTTGTGTTTTTCAAGGGCTCCTCTTTTTCTTTCTAAATTATTATTCTTATCACCTAACATTGGGGAGCCTTGATATTGATTGCATTGAAAGATGCTGTTTAAAGACAATGCAGCTTCTTTGCTTTGTCATTTAAAATGTGTGTGTGGTGGGGGGTTGGAAATCCTTTTTTCTCTCTGTGAGCTCCAGGATATTCTCCTTTCTAAATCAAATTTTCATGCTTATTCATCAGGCCACTGATCTAAGTCATCTTTGCTTATTGAGGGAGAAATTGCAAGCACTGTCATGTAATAAAATGAAAACCGACAGGATAAAATACTGTCTTAAATACAACTAAAACCAATTTAGTTATGAGCTTCTTCTCCTCATAGCCTCAGACAGCTGCCTGATGAGGTAATAGGGATAATTTTTTTTAAAAGACGGGGGAAAAATAGCCTTTTAAAAATTCAAGGAACAAATGAAATATTTTTTAAAACAATCTGTGTATTAGATGCAGAAAACCCATCCCCATTTATCTTGATGAACTGTAGCACAGATGAGAGTCTTGCTCTGACTCAGATAGACAAGCGCAAAAAACAGAGAAGCAAAGGCCAATTTTGGGGAGAGTGTTTTGTGTTTTTTAGGAGGATTTTTTAAAAACCACTCCAAAATTATCTGGAAAATAAAAATTCACTGTTTATGAGAAAGGTGTGGTAGCTTTCTGTGCTTTACCCGATATAGAATGCTGATTTCAAGGAGCTAAGTAATAACAGGGAGTAGTTCAGAAAAGTAAGCTTATCGTGTAGGGGGCTAAATAGTCTGTTTTAGGCTCTGTGATGGATGTAGTAACATTGTTCACATCTGTTCAGAATCAATTTAATTGTCTTTTCCAAGGAACACCTTCCACACCCAATTCCCAAAGCCACTAACTGGTATCTTCCTTGGAAAGCTAAGAGTGGAAAATTTTGTAATCGTCTGCTGCAAAACTTCCAATTGTCTCTGCCCTTTAAAACAACAAAGGCTTTTATTTCTTCACATCATAGTCATATGGTTCCATAGAAAAGTGATGGCTATTCATTGGCTCCAGTTATTTAAATGTTACTTATCTTGGCCAAGTCCCAGGTTTATCTAGTTGAGTTTCATTCTGATGTCAGGCCAGATTTGAAAATGGCCACCTTCATAGTGCCACAATCCTGTGGTTGTAGTGAAACTCCAGCTGTAGGAATTACTCACGCAAGACCAGAAAGGGCAGCTTTTAGCATATACTTTCTGGCCTCTCTTTTACCAGACAATTTGTGACTTTATAACATTGAGGATTTGGGATTACTAATGGCCAGGTTGCCTTTGGCTTCTTTCACTTTAGTTGGGAGTATTGGATCATTCAAAAAATGGGAACATTTTGATCCCTAGCTTCCCTGGTTGTGCAGAGGTTAAAGCGTCTGCCTGCAATGTGGGAGACCTGGGTTTGATCCCTGGGTTGGGAAGATCCGCTGGAGAAGGAAATGGCAACCCACTCCAGTATTCCTGCCTGGAGAATCCCATGGATGGAGGAGCTTGGTGGGCTACAGTTCATGGGTCGCAAAGAGTTGGACACGACTGAGCGACTTCACTAAGGGAGACTTTCAAGTATTAATGAAAGTTAGAGATGTCTAGATGGAATTAGGGGAATTAGAGGGGGGCCATGCTGAAATTCTGTCAGGTATGCTAGACCCTACATGTGGAGGTGGTTTGTGTGGCAGATTCAGTGATTGTGTCTATTCCACCATTTCCCTTGTTGGTTGAGGACTGTATTAGTTATCTATAGTTGTATAACACATCACTCCCTAACACAGCAGGTTAAAACAACAAATATTCAATATCTCACAGTTTCTGTGTGTAGGAATCTGGATATGCTGAGCTTGATTCTCTAGCTTGAGGTCTCTCACAAGACTGCAATCAGGATGTTGGTCAGGGCTGCAGTTATTTCAAGGCTCGACTGGAGGAAGATCCATTTCCAAGCTCATAACAAGGCTTTTGGCAGGCCTCAGCTTCTTTTTATTAAAAAAAAACAACAAACTTTTTATTCTGTATGGGTATAGTTGATTAACAAACACTGTTGTGATAGTTTCAGATGAACAGCAAAGAGACTCAGCCATACCTATGCATGTATCCATCCATTCTCCTCCAAACTCCTCTCCAATCCAGGCTGCCACATAACACTGAGGAGTTCCATATGCTATACAGTAAGTCCTTGTCAGTTACCCATTTTAAATATAGCAGTGTGTACAGGTCCATCCCAAACTCCCTAACTATCTCTTCCCCCCATTCTTCTCCCCAGCAACCATAATTTTGTTCTCTAAGCCTGTGAGTCTCTTTTTGTTTTGTATGTTCATTTGTATCATTTTTTTTTAAGATTCCACATATAAGGGATGTCATACAGTGCTTCTTCTTCTCTGATTTACTTAACTCAGTATAATAGTCTCTAGGTCCATCCATGTTGCTGCAAGTGGCATTATGTCATTCTTTTTAATGGTTGAGTAATATTCCATCATGCATGTGTATCACACCTTCTTTCTAGTTGTTGGCCAGAGACGTGGGTCCCTTACAGTGTTCACCTCTCATGTGGCCCACTTTGACTCCTGCCTCCCCTCCCTGCCCTGAGATGGAAGTCATGGTCTTTTTGTAATCTAATCTTGGAAGTGACACCCTCTCAATTTCGCCTTACTCTATGCATTAGAAGCAATAAACTAGGTCTATCCACAATCAAAGGGTAGTGGAAATTACTCTAGAATGTGAAAACCCATTAGAGGGTGAGCCATTGTAGAGATGGTTCACCACTAGGGTTATTTACTCCTTCCCAAAGTATTATGGGGCTTCCCTTGTGGCTCAGAGGTTAAAGCGTCTGCCTCCAATGCGGGTAGACCCGGGTTCGATCCCTGGATCGGGAAGATCCCCTGGAGAAGGAAATGGCAACCCACTCCAGTATTCTTGCTTGGAGAATCTCATGGACTGAGGAGCCTGGTGGGCTGCAGTCCATGGGGTCACAAAGAGTCGGACATGACTGAGTGACTTTACTTACTTACTTACTAAAGTATTATGGAGATAATGCCTCAGAGAAAAACAACTCTTGGGTCTCTGTCTTTACTTGTGGCTCAGAGGTTAAAGCGTCTGCCTCCAATGCGGGTAGACCCGGGTTCGATCCCTGGATCGGGAAGATCCCCTGGAGAAGGAAATGGCAACCCACTCCAGTATTCTTGCTTGGAGAATCTCATGGACTGAGGAGCCTGGTGGGCTGCAGTCCATGGGGTCACAAAGAGTCGGACATGACTGAGTGACTTTACTTACTTACTTACTAAAGTATTATGGAGATAATGCCTCAGAGAAAAACAACTCTTGGGTCTCTGTCTTTGGAATGTTCAGAGAAAGGGTCACAGATAACATGAGTTGGTTGATATAATGCCACTTGCATCTGCTGAAGTCAGAACAGAATCCTAATTCTGGTCAACTGTTTTTTCAAACACATGTCTTTGGACTAGAAGGAGAAAGAATGTGGGACAGTTGATTAATACAAGGCGATCAGCAGCCCTGAGGAAAAACCTCCAAGTGCAGAAGGTAGCCATTCTGGGAAGTCAGATTGGTACTCAAGGACCGAAGTCTTCCCTGGTGGCCCAGACGGTAAAAGAATCTGCCTGCAATGCGGGATACCTGGCTTTGAGTCCTGGGTTGGGAAGATCCCCTGGAGGAGGGCATGGCAACCCACTCCAGTACTTTGGCGGGAGAATCCCAAGGACAGAGGAGCTTGGCGGGATACAGTCCACAGGGTTGCAAAGAGTTGCATACCATTGAGCGACTAAGCACAGCACAACACACGTATCAAGGACTTGAACCAAGTCTGTAGAGAGACTTTAGCTATTTGGGTTGTTTGAGGTTAAAGTACCACTGGTACTTGTTTTGTTGTTATTTAGTCCCTAAATTGTGTCTGACTCTTTGCAACCCCATGGACTATATAGCCCACCACGTTCCTCTCTCCATGAGATTTTCCAGGCAAGAATTTACCCATGTCTTTTTGCCAGTTTGGACAATAATGATGTGTGGGAAGGGTGGCAGAGGTGGTTAGTGCAGACTAGGTTAGTTCTGCTTTTCACCATTGATTTCCTGTGCTGCCTCAGGCGTCACTTAACATCCCTAGCTCTCCAGGATGTTGTGAGAAATAATGAGATAATATTTACAAAATGCTTGTAATCTATGGGCAAAAAATCATCAGGGCAGAATCCTGGTTTAGTTATATGGATACAAATCATAGCTATAAAAGAGCAAGTCAGGTGCATATTTTCTGGTGCTGGCTCTTTGTTGAAGTTGTAATTTTTTACAGTAGTATGCTGGGAAGTAAGTAAAAGACGCTTACTCCTTGGAAGAAAAGTTATGACCAACCTAGATAGTATATTCAAAAGCAAAGACATTATTTTGCCAACTAGGTCCATCTAGTCAAGGCTATGGTTTTTCCTGTGGTCATGTATGGATGTGAGAGTTGGACTGTGAAGAAGGCTGAGTGCAGAAGAATTGATGCTTTAGAACTGTGGTGTTGGAGAAGACTCTTGAGAGTCCCTTGGACTGCAAGGAGATCCAACCAGTCCATTCTGAAGGAGATCAACCCTGGGATTTCTTTGGAGGGAATGATGCTAAAGCTGAAGCTCCAGTACTTTGGCCACCTCATGTGAAGAGGTGACTCATTGGAAAAGACTGTGGTGCTGGGAGGGATTGGGGGCAGGAGGAGAAGGGGATGACCGAGGATGAGATGGCTGGATGGCATCACGGACTCAATGGACGTGAGTCTGAGTGAACTCCGGGAGTTGGTGATGGACAGGGAGGCCTGGCGTGCTGAGATTCATGGGGTCGCAAAGAGTTGGACACAACTGAGCGACTGAACGGAACGGATGCTGGGAAATGTCTACCAACTAGCCCTTTAGGGAAAAAAGCCCTGATCTATGTACATTTGCCAATTTCCATGGTGTAAATACTGCTACCAAGGCTGATTTCATGTCACATAATATCACTGAACTTGGAGTCTAGAAAAGATACACATAATCAGCTCTCACAAGTTCCTGAGTGCTGATCCTGTCACACCATTGGATCTGTAGGACTTATTCTGTTCAGATGATTCTGAGCATCAAAAATAGTTGTGTTTTTAATAGAATGACAACCATTTATAAGGTACCAGTTGCTTTAGGTACACTAACTCAAATTTTATAACAATCCTTCATGGTTCCAGGTATAAGCACCTTTTCATAGACTCAAAGCTTGGACTAAAACCTGGTCTATACAATATTTTTCACTTCACATGAAACTGCTACTTGATGTCTTCATGGCATATTTCACTAATATTGGTCCTTTTGTATATCTAATCAAAAGCCATCCCCAAATTTAGAGATGTCCCAGAATTTCTAGGCTTATCAAGGTTTCTAGGTTATCAAGCCCAGATTGGTGATGCTGCTGCTAGTCATTTCAGTCATGTCCGACTCTGTGCGACCCCATAGACGGCAGCCCACCAGGCTCCCTATCCCCGGGATTCTCCAGGCAAGAACACTGGAGTGGGTTGCCATTTCCTTCTCCAATGCATGAAAGTGAAAAGTGAAAGGGAAGTCGCTTAGTCATGTCCGACTCTTAGCGACCCCATGGACTGCAGCCTACCAGGCTCCTCCGACCATGGGAGTTTCCAGGCAAGAGTACTGGAGTGGGTGCGATTGCCTTCTCCGAGATTGATGATGACCCCCTGAATATTATATCTATACAGGTTTCAAACCCACTTGGTAATGACCACTAATTTTTTCTAATTTTCCAAGGAGCAATTTAATTCCCATCACTGAAACTGCACCAGTAGGTTTCTAGATTAGGAGATGTCAGTGTTCTGCCCCAGCCCACTAGGGCAGACGGAAAATTTGACAGGGTACCAGGCCTTCCCATTTTGGCAGGCCAGGACAGTCAGCAGAGAGCTAGGAAAAGCTGAAAGAACAATTGCTCATAGTAGTAATAAAAGCCCCAGAACCTTCTAGAAAAGTGAAGATGAGAGATAGAGCAGTAGATCTCAAAACTGGCTGGTCATCAGCACCACCTAAAGAGTCTTTTTCAAAAGTTTGGGCCCTACCTCAGACATGTTGAGTGAGAATCTCTGGCGTTGGACTTGGGGTTTAATTTTTAAAAGCTCATCAAGTGATTCTTTTGAATTAGTCAGATGCGAGAACCTCTGACCCAGACTCATATTGCAAAGCAATGTACTGTGTTGCTGATGGCTCATAGAAGGTCTTTGGCCTTGCATAGAGTCCTCCTCACTCTACATCATGATGTTTTGAACTGAAGGATGAAATAATGAGAATGAGATATGTGGAGGGTATGTGTGTGTGTGTCTGTGCACAGAGAGAGAAAACGTGGGGGCCGGGGGGGGGGTGTTGCTGGTTGATTTGTTGCAGGGTGTGATGTTGGGTCTGAGACTTTATTTATGAAGCTCAATGAGTTCCCAGTGGTATTCTAAAAGGTAACAGCTTCTATTCCCAACAGTTAACTCATAGCATTTCCTCAGATGATGTTGCCATCCTTGTACCTTATATCACATGAACCCTTACCTCAGATGATTGAGCCAGGAATAGGCAAGCATCTGACCTAGCCATGAAGTTGTCTGGCATGAGACCTCTGTCCAACAAATATGCCCACTGGCCACCCAATCAGATCCTTTCACTTGGGGAATCTGAGTGTAAAACATATTGGCAAAGAGCTGAGAAACATTCAATGAGAAAGGAATGAGCAGAAACCAGGAAACAGAGCTGTTTCCTAGCTCCTTACCTTGGAATTGCACTATCCCCATTAATAAAATCACCTGCCTGTCTGTCTGCTCTAGCAACTAGAGAGACCCTTTCTAACCATAGTGCTGGGGTCTGCAAAAGGGTGAAAACACAGGTCTCTTCTGGCTTTCTCCTGGGGCATGGGCCCATAGCTTTTGGAAGGCTGACCTCCAAGTATCAGCACCAAGCCAGGAGAGGCATCCATTCAGGCTTGACTAAGAAGGCTCAGTCTTGCAGTCACCTTCATCTTGCTCAATGGCCTGCATAAAGCATTTGAGAAGATACTTCTTAGGACTGCAGCTGTCACTGAGTTGACTCAGTTGAATGCTTGCAAAAGTGTTTCAAGATAGGAATTATCTATTAAGGCGCAGGAAACCTCTTTCTTCTGAGTTATTATAAGAAAGAGAAATAAATGCTCTAAAATCAGATCAAATTGCCAACATCTGTTGGATCATAGAAAAAGCAAGAGCATTCCAGAAAAACATCTACTTCTGCTTTATTGAGTATGCCAAAGCCTTTGACTGTGTGGATCACAATAAACTGTGGAAAATTCTGAAAGAGATGGGAATACCGGACCACCTTACCTGCCTCCTGAGAAATCTGTGTACAGGTCAAGAAGCAACTGTTAGAACCAGAATGGAACAATGGACTGGTTCAAATTTGGGAAAGGAGTATGTCAAGGCTGTATATTATCACCCTGCTTATTTACTTCTATGCAGAGTATCTCATGCAAAATGCCAGCTTGGATGAAGCACAAGCTGGAATCAAGATTGCCGGGAGAAATATCAATAACCTCAGATATGCAGATGACACCACCCTTATGGCAGAAAGTGAAGAGGAACTGAAAAGCCTGTTGATGAAGGTGAAAGAGGAGAGTGAAAAAGCTGGCTTAAAATTCAACATTCGTAGCATCTGGTCCCATCACTTCATGGCAAATAGATGGAGAAACAATGGAAACAGTGAGAGACTTTATTTTCTTGGGCTCCAAAATCACTGCAGATGCTGACTTCAGCTGTGAAATTAAAAGACGCTTGCTCTTTGGAAGAAAAGCTATGACCAACCTAGACAGCATATTAAAAAGCAGAGACATTACTTTGCCAACAAAAGTCTGGCTAGTCAAAGCTATGGTTTTTCCAGTAGTCGTGTATGGATGTGAGAGTTGGACCATAAAGAAAGGTTACCACCGAAGAATTGATGGTTTTGAACTTTGGTGTTGGAGAAGACTCTCCAGAGGCCCTTGTACTGCAAGGAGATCAAACCAGTCAATCCTAAAGGAGATCAGTCCTGACTATTCATTGGAAGGACTGATGATGATGCTGAAGCTCCAGTCCTTTGGCCACCTGATGCAAAGAACTGACTCTTTGGAAAAGACCCTGATGCTGGGAAAGATTGAAGGCAGGAGGAGAAGGGGATGACAGAGGATGAAATGGTTGGATGGCATCACCAACTTGATAGACATGAGTTTGAGCAAACTCTGGGAGTTGATGATGGACAGGGAGGCCTGGTGTGCTGCAGTCCATGGGGTCGCTGAGTTGGATATGACTGAGTGACTGAACTGAACTGAACTGAAAAAATATAAAGTCCTTAGCATGGTGCAGAGGCTGCTAGTTGCTCCTCAATATATGTTTTTCCTTTCTTTCACAGTAGTGGAGGCCCCAGTCTTTAGCCGGACATATGACCACTTGGAATAAAGACTCCATATAAAAAACCTCCCTTGGGTCCTTCCATTAGTTCTGGCCAGTGGAATATCAGCTATGTGTGTGCAACAACACAGATGGAACTGTGTCCCCTCCCCTCAAAGGTTGGAACTCTGGAGGCTATTGTAGACCATGAAGTGACCCTGAAAGGAGAAAAAGATAGAAGGAGCCTGGTCCCTAGCACTGTGGTGCACTATACCAGCCTATGATGAACTCCCTCTGGATTCTCCAATATGAGATCAAAATAAACTTATGTCTTGTTAAAGCCAGCATTACTTTAGGATTTCTTATGCCTCTCAGCCAAGCCTAATTCTAATATATCTCATGGGACCTGGCACATAGTAGGTACTCATCAAATGTCAGTTTCCTTCACTGTCTTTCTCTGAAGGTTCTATAGCTCTTTTGATGTTACTTCTATTCTCTCTTCTCTTTTAGGGCCTATCTTATACCATGTATTCATCTCAAAGGTCCTTGAGAAGAGAAACGATGTCTTATTTTTCTCCTTTGCTTTTCATAAGGTTCCATTTATTGAATCAAATTGAGTGGAATTGAGTTAGATGAAGTTAAGTGAAAAAAAAATTTTAAACCTCTAAGTTGCAGAAATATAGGATTGTGAAAGACTAGCTAAGGACAGAAGATCTGGGGATCATGACAGACCACAAGCTAAACATGGGTCGACAGTGAAATGTTTTAAATTGAACGTGCTTTGGGGTACATGAACCAAATTAAGTGACATGAAGGCAGCAGCAGAAACAGTAGTAATTAGAACAAGTTGAAAGGGAGATCCTCAGAGGGGAGGTGGCCGTGGGGGGTGGGGGTAGTTAGTGGTGGAGAAATTTAATAATTTAAAAAATCTACTTAAAAAAAAAACCAAACTAGTTCCTGAGTCCTACCCCAGAGAATCTGTTTAAAATCTCCCATGTGCCCTGGAATGTACAGCTGGGATCCCAAATAGTTGAGGAGAAGACTAGGTGAGAATGTTTGGTTGTTTCCCTTGGAAAAATATAGGAAGTCATTTAACTGTCTTCCCGAGTCTAGGGACATTCGTTTTAGGTTTCTCTTTCCAGAGGATCAAACAGAGGAGAAAGGCTTCAGTTACAGCTAGGGAAATGAGAGGAATCCCCGGGTCTTGACCCAGCCACTAACCCCCTTGGCCGTGAGCGAATCGGTGAGCCTCTGTGGGCCCGTGTCTTCCTTGAGAAGGCCAGGAAGCTGGGCTCTGTGATCTGGCCCACGGAGAGCCTTTGGCTTCTTCCGGGCTTCTTCCCCTGGGCCGCGACTCCTCACAATAGGGCCTTTGTCGTGTATTCTGTGGAGGTGACCCTCGAAGCCAAGCCAGCCTCTTCTCAGCTCCTGACGAAGAGCGGCAGAGAGCAGCCCCTTCGCCGTGCCCGACGTGTGCCCCGAAGGCGAGCGCGCGGTCTGAGAGCGCCCTTGAGGGCCACTTACCCACCGCTTTTCCTCTCGTCCGCATTTCCACTGACTCCCTTTCGCCTCTCCCTGCCCCTCCTTCCTATTGTAAAATAGTACTTTAAGCTCTCGAGCCAGGCTCTTCAATTAAGGTGTAGACAAAGTGGTTTGACTCCACTTGATTAAAAACGCTGTGAATGGAAGAGAACACAAACCTCAAAACATTTGCCTTTCAAAGCTGGGGGGCAGGGGGTGGGGGCGGGGCGCGGCGCGGGGGAGAAGCTGTGACGGGATCTCGAATTTGCCAGATGTCAGTTTAAAGGCACCTAAAGAATTCCTAAGCCTTTGTTTACCAAATCCTCTCTACTGGGTCAGAAACTCACTGCAGCCGGGGCCTGTGCCCCCTTGCAGGAGGGGCCACCGAAAGGCCCAAACCGGTTGGTCAGGGGCCAGGAGGGTGGGGGAAGGTATTTGAATTTTGTTTCTTCCCCGTCTTAATTATCTGGGGCAGCCCTTCGAGAAATGGTCCTCTTTGCGTTGAGAAATTAACTCTTAATCGCCACAAATGAGGGCAATCAACCCATTTACTAAATAAACACAGATCATTGCAGACTGGCTGCCCCTCTTTGTGATTTAATTTGAGAACAGCTTCACCTGAGGGAGGAGCGAGGCGTGGCTGGGTGCGAGCAACCTGGCAGGGTCCCTAAGGGAGGGTGGCAGGTTGAAGAGGTGGTTAGGAGAGGTTGGAAGGAGCTTGAGAAGGCTTTGAGGTTTCCTTTCCCTGTGTAAATCGAAGTCCCTCCCTGGCTTGGGTCTTACCTTCTGAGTTTATTTGGGGCCTTCCGTTAAATGGTGTTAATTTTGGCTTTGAAAGTGTGAAGCTGGTAAAAGCAACTTTTATTAGAATGCTGGCTATCAGAAATCTTGGGGGAGGGGAACAGAGAAGTCCTTTATTTCTTAGCTAACTCTCTCATTCAGGTGTTGAGGAATCTCCCTTTGCTTTTAATTCCCCTTCTCAGTCAGCAGTTACTTTGTTTTTAAGTGGTCACAGACGTTTTTTCAAGTTCTGGGTAGTTACACTGCAGTCAGATGCGTGCTGGGCGCATGGCGGATGCTCAGTACATGATTGAATGAATGAAAAAAAGTGAAAGTTGCTCAGTCGTGTCTGGCTCTTTGCAAGCTCATGGACTATATAGTCCATGGAATTCTCCAAGATAGAATCCTGGAGTGGGTAGCCTTTCCCTTCTCCAGGGGATCTTCCCAACCCAGGGATTGAACCCAGGTTTCCTGCATTGCAGGTGGATTCTTTACCAGCTGAGCCACCAGGGAAGTAAGGCACCTCTTAAAGGATGAAATAAAATCCCATGGCCTTCATTTATTTAAAAAAAATATGTGTTTATATATATTTACAGATTACAGTGTGCTAGGCACTGCTGGTAAGGTAATGTATCCCTGCCATCATGGAATTAATAATCTTTTTAAAAACTGAAGTATAGTTATTACAGTGTTGTGTTAATTTCTGCTCTATAGCAAGATGACTCAGTTATATATATATATATGTGACTCAGTTTATATATATATATATATACATGTCTTTATGTCTATACATATGTATATATAACTTCCCCCACCCTCCCTTGCTATACAGCAGAAATTAACACAACATTGTAAATCAGCTATACTTCAATTTTAAAAAGATTATTAATTCCATAATATATGGATTCTTTTTTAAAATATTATTTTCCATTGTGGTTTACCGTAGGATATTGACTGTATTTCCTTGTGCTATGCCCAAGGACCTTGTTATCTGTTCTGTATATACTCCAAGCTCCCATTTCATCCCTCCCCTGCAAAAACAAGTCTGTTCTCTATGTCTGTGAGTCCATTTCTTTTTCTCAGATAAGTTCATTTTTGTTGTATTTTAGATTCCAAATATTATAATGTATTTATCTTTGACTTTCTGACTTACTTCACTTAGTATGATACTCTCTAGTTCCACCCATATTGCTGCATTCTTTTTTGTGGATGAATAGTATTCCATTGTATATATATATATGCCACATCTTTATCCATCCATTTGTTGATGAACCGTTAAGATTGTTTCTGTGTCTTGGCTATTGTGAATAGTGTACAATGAACATAGAGGTGGCATGTATCCTTTTGAACCTTAGTTTTGTCTGGATATATGCCCAGGAGTGGGATTGCTGGATCATATGGTAGCTCTATTTTTAATTTTTTAAGGAACTTCTATACTGTTCTTCCTAATAGCTGCACCAATTTATGTTCCCACCAACAGTGTAGGAGGGTTCCCTTTTCTCCACACCTTCTCTAGCATTTCTTGTTTGTAGACTTCTTTGATGATGGTTGTTCTGACTGGTGTGAGGTGGCACCTCATTCTAGTTTTGACTTGCATTTCTCTAATAATTAGCATTATTGAACATCTTTTCATGTGCCTGTCGGCCATCTCTATGCCTTCTTTAGATAAATGTCTATTTAATTCTTTGGAATTAATAATCTTGATGAGCAAATGAATTGGTTTTTTGTGATGACATTGAGGTTGTATCAAAATTATAAGGGGAGTCTGGCACTGAACTAGGAGCCAGCCCATCCTGTGATTAAAAAGGAGAGACTGAACTGGAGAATGGTTTGAGGGATTTATTTTTCAGAAAGGACATCAGAGTTCAGTAATTTTTCTCTTTCATTTTACAAAGAGAAAACTGAAGCCCAAGATGGTGGATTGAATTGTCTAAGGGTTCAGAGAATGACAAAACTAGAATTCACATGTTTGGGCTCTTGGGCCCTGTGATTTAATCTAAGAACTTTGCATATGATGGCCTGACTTTACCTATCTATTTATCAACTATCTATTTATTTATCTCTGCGTTATGCTCACCTCACATTGGAAATGACTTGTGGGCGCTCCAGAGTGAAGGGTCACAGGTAACTGGCAAAGCGAGGGGCCTCAGGCTGGCTTGTGCCAAGAGATGCACAGAGTACTGTTGACGTGTCTGCTCTGCTCATGGGCCACAGTCTGAGCTGAGCCCCACAGCTGTGCTGTGTCAGGAAGGTGCTGGAAAGAGGGCTGCAGAAACCACTGTGGAGCCACCTGGACCCCAGAGTCAGGGGAGGGGCTTGGGGCAGCTCCCGCTGGCTCTTTGAGCTGGGGAGAGGGCTGTTGGCCCATTCCTGTGGCCTCCAGCAGACTTGTAAAGAGCTGCTACCAAAATGGAGGAGTTTTGAAAACAGCCCAGGAGGTGGGAGAGGAAACATTTAGAGAAGAAATAAACAAAAGAGGCGACAGACTTCTCACTCTAGCAAAAGGGGCTTTGGCTTACTTGTGAAACTTCACTCCTCCTCTTCCCCTGGCCTAAAATTTATCAAGCTAGTCCACTGCTCCCAGAGATGACTCATTGTTTTAAAGCCTTAGTTCTGAAGACCATATTGGTCCTGCTGTGTCTTAGCACCCAGTGTTGATGATACTCTGGCTTAAATTCCAGCCGAACAGTTAAGACAAAGCCAACTGACAGACTCCAGTGTCTGGTATTAGTCATATTGTTACTATGTTTATTAACAGCTAACGTTTATCAAGGGCTTACCATGCCGGGCATTGCTCTAAACCCTTAACTGGCACCATCTCCTTGAATCTTTGTCCTCACAACAGCCCTTTGAGTTGATGACTATTTATTGGGCCCATTTTATAGATGGGGAAACCAACGTAAAGAGATAATCACAAGTTGGTGGATAAAAGAACAGGACTTTGAACCTAGTTCTCACTTGGAAGGGAAAAACAAAAACAAAAACTAGTAGGAAGGAAAGTAGTAAAAGGAAGAAGTTGAGTCTGCTTCTGAGACTGTGAGCTGCCTAAGCACCTAAGTATGTCTGGCCTGGAGAAAGCCCCAGAAAGCAAACAGACAGGGTGAGCACATGTTTTTTTATGGAAGCTTCCTTGAGAATGTGTTTCTATCTAAATACCTGCTTTGCAGCCAGCTGTCCAAGAGGACATCACAAGAACAGGACATTCTTGGGATACTGGGTCACTGTAAGGTCTATAGGATGCGGCCCCCCCCACCCCCCACCCAGAGGCCATATCACATTTTTCACTCTGCTAGGGGGAGTGATGAAGTAGTTTTCCCATTAATTATTCTGGAGGTTCTTATATTTGTTGTAGTGGGAACTTGTTTTTCTTTGGAGATGCAGTTTGAGAGTAACAGTTGAGAGCAGAGGTTTTGTAGATTTAAATCCTTGTTCAGGAACTTCCCTAGTGGTCCACTGGCTAAGACTCTGTGCTTCCGATGGAGGGGGCCCAGGTTCGATCCCTGGTCAGGGAACTAGGTCCCACATGCCGCAACTAAGGATTCTGCATGAAGCAACAAAGACTGAAGATCCTGGGTGCCGCAGCAAATACCCAGCACAGACAAATAAATACATAAAATAAATATTTTTAAAAATGCATGTTCAGCAGTTTGTTATTTTGTGGCTTTGGACAATCTGCTTACTGCTGTGGGCTTCAGTTTCCTCATCTGTAAAATGGTGATAATACTAACACCTGCCTCACAGGATTATGAAGATCAAATGAGATAATGCAGTGACCTTAGTGTCTGGCATGTTGTAAATGTTCAATAAAGGGTAATTATTATGGTTCTTTAATGAAGAAGGCTGAGCACCGAAGAATTGATGCTTTTGAACTGTGGTGTTGGAGAAGACTCTTGAGAGTCCCTTGGACTGCAAGGAGATCCAACCAGTCCATTCTGAAGAGATCGGCCCTGGGATTTCTTTGGAAGGAATGATGCTAAAGCTGAAACTCCAGTACTTTGACCACCTCATGTGAAGAGTTGACTCATTGGAAAAGACTCTGATGCTGGGAGGGACTGGGGGCAGGAGGAGAAGGGGACGACAGAGGATGAGATGGCTGGATGGCATCACGGACTCAACGGACGTGAGTCTGAGTGAACTCCGGGAGTTGGTGATGGACAGGGAGGCCTGGTGTGCTGCGGTTCATGGGGTCGCAAAGAGTCAGACACGACTGAGCGACTGAACTGAACTGAATGGTTTTAAAGAGATGGTTTGGTCTAGGCAGATGGGGGTTAAAGTTTCTGGTTTCTCAGAAGGCCACCAGCATCCTCTATGCTCAATTGAGAATGAGAATACTGTAGAAACAGCAGGGTCAAGGAAAAGTCATGTTTCCCATTGAGTATTTTGAGTATTTTCAGTGAATTAATAAGCTGCCAAGAAGGATATTTGAAAGTTGTGTTGCAGACCACAGCAGCTACCGAAGAGAAGGTTTTCTTTTCCAAATCTGGATGCCTACAACCCATAGAAAAAAGATATTTTGGGCATCCCGTGTTTATTTCTACCCATGTCCTTTTTAGGCAGAGGGCTTTCAGAACCAAGAACTGTGCTAAGTACAAGTAAAAGGGAAAAAAAGTTAGGCAATATGTACATAGTTTATCAACATGATCACAATCTTTAGAGAAGCTAAACTTTAATGGAAAATACAGAAACAATTTAAGTGGTACATTTTTTGCCATATTTTATATTCTTGTCCTGCCCATTTATTTTAGAGTATAAACCAATCTAAAATGCCCTACAGAGCATTTTAATTTTACAGAGCCTGTGGAACATGGCCCATTTTTGCAAATGGAAGGGTCAGAGGCAGTCATTTGCTAACACAGCAAGCCCCAGGCAGGCAGATTTGCGTCCCAGCCATACTTGTGTTTCCCAAGAGGTTTTGCATGAGGTGAGTGCTTAATAAATATTGGTTGAATAAATAAGTTTTTTTTCTACCTTTCTTTCCCCTCTGCAGTTCAATTTGTTGGTTTAAAAAATTTTCCTGATCACAGTTTCCGAAAGTTTAAACACTAAGGTTTGTGTTACATATGTAGGTATGTAAAATAACAATTAATTACAAAATACTGTTTTATGTTGTAGCTAGTGAAAAATGGTGACCTCTCTTTTACGACTTCTATAAACCAGTAAAAGCCTTGAGAACCCACAGGCTTAGAACACTATCTTACTGTTTAAAGACTCTTTTGATAAGCCTTAAAATACACACAGACACACACACAGACACACAGACAGACACACACACACACACACACACACACACACACACACCCACTATTGCCAGAAAGTCTAATGTGTTCTTATCTGCAGTTTTTGGAGAGGCTAAATAACTTGCCCAAGATCATAGAGCTAGTGAGTTTTAGGGTAGGATTTGCACCTGGGCAGTCTGGCTCTAGAATTGGAGGCATTGCTTAATCACACTGACAAATGGGAGGTGTGTGTGTTGCTGGCCATCAGGCAGTTCTGGCTGGAAAGATCTCACTTCTTCTTGAACTCCAGGGAGAGAGGGGTCTCTAAAAGGGTTCCCTTCCATTTTCCTGACAGCTTTAATTGTTAAAAAGTCCTTCATTATATTGAACTGAAATCTGCCTCTCCAAGGCTTCCATTGATCTTTACAGTATAAATTTAATCCCTCTCCCACACAGCCGCTCCTCGGATATGTGCATGCTGCCCTTCCCCCACATCTCCTCCTCTGGCTTGTTGGTGGGAACATTGGAAATAGACCCTCTCAAGATTCCAGGCCCCCAGAGTGGCTGAGGCCAAGGGGAGGCCGGACAGGGCTTATGCAGGAGGCGGAATATGAAATCAGGTATTGTCAATAGCTCTTTAGCAATGTTTAGAATAGTGGGCAGGGAATTCCCTAGGAACCAGCTAAGGATGGCTCATCATCCTTGAATTATACACTTCCCTGTAACACAGACGTTGCCATAAGATGTAATTGGGACCGAAAGTGGTAGCGCAGTGGAATAGCAATGGCTTGAGCCCTCTGATTTGTAGCTGAGTCTTTATTTCAGCCTAGATGGGGTTCAGTGGGAAAGGGAACCAGACGCACAAAATTAGTGAGGATGAGACCAAAAAAGACAGTGTACTGGGGAGGGACCTGAACGGGAATACAGAGAAGTTTGCTCAGGAGGGATGATTATGTGATTCCTGGTGGATTGGAAATGGCAGAGAACCCTTGCTAAGTGCAAAGGATATACGAATACCGTGGCCAGAGAGCCAGAAATGCTGATTAAAAAATATTCTGTCCCCTCCATTAATTACATTGTAGAAATAAAAACGCATGTGTATACTAGGGGTGTTTATAGTATATAGTATAGAGCAATGGGGACCAGCTCCCCTGGGCAAGCTCAGTCCAGAGGAATGAAGGAGAAGCACCTCTGGGCAGCTGTTTCTAGCTGTCTCCAACCCACGCCCCCACCCGCCTTTGGCTAGCCTATGGTGCCTGATGAATACATGGCTTTTTCTTGGGTAATCTCATGGCTGAATATCTCTAAATGGTCAGCAAAGTTGTGATAGTCCCAGAGTGCTGTGGAACCCCAGTGTTGATCAGAACTGAGATCCTTTGAAGAGGCAACGAAGATAGCCAACCAAAAAGACATCTTCACTGCCTCCAGATGCATGGGTTCAATTCTTCCACCCCAAACCGTGCGCACTAGGTGCTGTGCCAGGTACTTGTGCTTGTATACATACGTACACTGTATGTATCGACACATACAGTGATAAGCAGGACCAGCACAGACCCTGAATCACGCCAGGGTGGAGGGTGGAATTCTGTGCTGTTGGAATAATGATGCTTCTCGGAGCAGGAAGGTTGGACATGGAGACTGCCCAGGCTGGCTGTCTTCTTGGAGATGTGAGGTCTGCTGGGCTCCTTGGAGGAGGTATACTTGCAGGACCTCCTGGCCCCTTCCCCCTGTCAGCTTTCACGTCTGTCTTACTCTTGGAGACAAATTCCCCTTTGTCTCAATTTTGAAATTGTCCTCTTTAATGGAGTGGAGTAAGGCTAGCAGTGCCAGCGTTCCTTGGAATCTGAAGCCAAGCCTTTGAGCAGATAGGCGTTCTCAGTCTCAGCATCACCCAGCGATTAGCATAACATGACACCAGGCCCATCGAGATAAAGATCGTAACGGCCACAATGGCTTCCCTTTCTTCCCTCAGCCCTTCTTTATTGCTCTGCACGGTGTGCTCACTTCCAGCAGGGAAGAGTTTATAAGCGTGGGGCTAGGCGAGCCCGTTTGGCAGGCAGCTCCCCGCAAGGCTTGTGCGAGGGCTCCAGGGACAGAGATGCGTTTCCCTTTAATAAGCTTCTCACACTACATTAAAGATAAAAGGGGAAGGGAAATATTTATATTCTGACAAAGCAGCTCTTCCCTTCAGGCTCTTGTTTTATTTATTAACTTGCTCTGTCCCTCGCCCAGTTTTTCTGTTGCAGGGGCTAGGTGTTTCCTCTCCTTCTCCCCTTTAGTCATGAGTTTTGCAGGTGAGTGACAGCGACAGCGGGACTTTAGCCTCGTTGTCAGAGATGGGGTTTGTATGTGGGTGCCCTTCCCAGGTGACACAAACAGCTGTTCCTCCACCCTCCTAGGAGCACCCCCCTCACCTTACCACCCTTATCATAAAGTGCTTGAACAGCATCACATTGGTTAAGTTACATCATTTGAAACAGTTCTGTGTCAGTCCAGCAAATGGTTTAGAGATACAGCAACCTGGACCCGTGACTGCCTACACCTGGGACTTCTTCAACCTTTTATTTACTATACATTTTCTTCTCTCACTGAGGCAATCTCTTAAGGGTGCATATTTCCTCCAGCTAATCTGTCCAAAGCCAACAAAACACAGGTACACTATTTTGAATTTCTATTCAACACTTCTGCAATGATTATTTTTAAAGTCTCAGACCACCTATTGTTCAAAGCTTGTGCTAGTTTGTGAAGGAGTTAATCCTTTGAACACTGCTCCCCACCCCCACAGAAGTCGCCTAGATGAGTAGTCAGGAGAGGATATGTGGGGGGCTATTTTAGGCTCTGCTCAGTGGGCCTATGTGATACCTGGAGTATTCATCCTGTCTTCCAAGTATGAGCTCTTTTATAGTTAGGTAATGACATTTTTAAAAAATGACACATAATCATTAATTAAAAATTTAAAGTACAAGGACAACAAAGAATGACCTACCTACCTTCTTGTGGACAAGCAATATAGGGTGATGGCTAAGAGCGTGGACTTTTGAGAAGTCTTGAGTTTGACTCTTAGCTCCTCCAGTTACTACTTGTGCCACGATAGGAAGCATCTCTATGTTTGTTTCTTCATCTGTAAAATGGGGGTGATGATAGTATCTACCCTTTAATAATCTTATAAGTATCAAGTATCTAGGTGCATATAAAGCACTTAACGTAGTGCTTGACACTGTGTAGTAAAGGTAATATGCTCTTTCCGCTGTCTTTCCATGCTGCCATAATGGTGTGCATGAATGTCCTGGCTGATGCTCTCAAGGGTATCATCAATGCTGAAAAGAGAAGCAAACACCAGGTGATTATTAGGCCATGCTCCAAAGTCATTATCAGGTTTCTAACTGAGATGATGAGGCATGGTTACATTGGAGAATTTGAAATCATCAGTGATCACAGGGCTGGGAAAATTACTGTGAACCTCACAGGCAGGCTAAGTAACT
Organism: Aepyceros melampus; assembly: GCA_006408695.1. Lineage (NCBI taxonomy): Eukaryota > Metazoa > Chordata > Mammalia > Artiodactyla > Bovidae > Aepyceros > Aepyceros melampus. Next base: position 643,305 of record SJXQ01005177.1, on the reverse strand, counting down.
GTGGAGTGATCAGCCCCGGATTTGATGTGTAACTCAAAGATCTAGAATAATGGCAGAATAACCTGTGCCCCTCCCATCAGTTTGGTTTCACTGTACTGACAACCTCAGCTGGCATCATGGACTGTGAAAACACACAGGAGGGAAAATCCTTGGATTCTTCTTTTAGGGATATAATGTGAAGTTGCTCAGTCGTGTCCGACTCTTTGCGACCCCGTGGACTGTAGCCCACCAGGCTCCTCTGTCCATGGGATTTTCCAGGCAAGAGTACTAGAGTGGGTTGCCATTTCCTTCTCCAGGGGATCTTCCCGACCCAGGGATCGAACCCGGGTCTCCTGCATTGCAGGTAGACGTTTAACCTCTGAGCCACGTGCAAATAAAATGCCTCAGAGGAAGCAGTGACAGATTTTCTTCTCTTGGGTTTCAAAATCACTTCTGATGGTGACTGAAACCATGATATTAAAAGACACTTGCTCCTTGGAAGAAAAGCTATCACAAACCTAGATAGCGTATTAAAAAGCAGAGATATCACTTTGCTAACAAAGGTACATATAGTCAAAGCTATGGTTTTTCCAGCGGTCATATATAGATGTGAGAGTTGGACCAAAAAGAAGGCTGAGCACCAAAGAATTAATGCTTTCGAACTGTGGTGCCAGAGAAGACTCTTAAGAGTCCCTTGGACAGCAAGGAGACCAAACCAGTCAATCCTAAAGGAAATCAACCCTAAATATTCACTGGAGGGACTGATGCTGAAGCTTCATTACTTTGGCTACCTGATGTGAAGAGACAACTCATTGGAAAAGACGGAGATAGTGGGAAAGACTAAAGGTAAAAGGAGAAGGGGGGACAGAGGATGAGATCATTGGGTGACTCAATGGACGTGAATCTGAGCAAACTCCAGGAAATAGTGGAGGACAGAGGAGCCTGGCATGTTGCAGTCCATAGGGTTGCCAAGAGTCGGACACAACTTAGTAACTGAACAACAACACACAACAAAGAAAACAGATAATAAGAATTACCTATTGCTAAGAGTCGGACAGAAAAACATCTATTTCTGCTTTATTGACTATGCCAAAGCCTTTGACTGTGTTGATCACAGTAAACTGTGGAAAATTCTGAAAGAGATGGGAATACCAGACCACCTGACCTGCCTCTTGAGAAATCTGTATGCAGGTCAGGAGGCAACAGTTAGAACTGGACATGGAACAACAGACTGGTTCCAAATAGGAAAAGGAGTACGTCAAGGCTGTATATTGTCACCCTGCTTATTTAACTTATATGCAGAGTACATCATGAGAAATGCTGGACTGGAAGAAACACATGCTGGAATCCAGATTGCTGGGAGAAATATCAATAATCTCAGATATGCAGATGAACCACCCTTATGGCAGAAAGTGAAGAGGAGCTAAAAAGCCTCTTGTTGAAAGTGAGAGAGGAGAGTGAAAAAGTTGGCTTTAAGCTCAACATTCAGAAAACAAAGATCATGGCATCTGGCCCCATTACTTCATGGGAAATAGATGGGGAAACAGTAGAAACAGTGTCAGACTTTGTTTTTTTGGGCTCCAAAATCACTGCAGATGGTGACTGCAGCCATGAAATTAAAAGGCGCTTACTCCTTGGAAGAAAAGTTATGACCAACCTAGATAGTATATTCAAAAGCAGAGACATTACTTTGCCGACTAAGGTCCGTCTAGTCAAGGCTATGGTTTTTCCTGTGGTCATGTATGGATGTGAGAGTTGGACTGTGAAGAAGGCTGAGCGCAGAAGAATTGATGCTTTTGAACTGTGGTGTTGGAGAAGACTCTTGAGAGTCCCTTGGACTGCAAGGAGATCCAACCAGTCCATTCTGAGGGAGATCAACCCTGGGATTTCTTTGGAAGGAATGATACTAAAACTGAAGCTCCAGTACTTTGGCCACCTTATGCAAAGAGTTGACTCATTGGAAAAGACCCTGATGCTGGGAGGGATTGGGGGCAAGAGGAGAAGGGGACGACCGAGGATGAGATGGCTGGATGGCATCACAGACTCAACGGACGTGAGTCTGAGTGAACTCCGGGAGTTGGTGATGGACAGGGAGGCCTGGTGTGTTGCGATTCATGGGGTCGCAAAGAGTCGGACACGACTGCGCGACTGAACTGAACTGAACTGAACTGGAGTCAGACACGACTAAGCGACTGAACTGAATTGATTGCTACTATTACTATTCAAAAATAATGAATATACAACAGATAGTAAATATATTCTAAAGATAGAGAAAGAATAAGGGGAGAGGGCAGCAATAATTTTGTAGTTATAGGATCATATTATGCATGCTTTTAAAAGTAATTTAAAACATTAAGTTTGGTTTTACGAACTTAACAGAAGGAAAGCACTTAGTTGAAATGGATGAACTTCAAGATCTGTTCCTGAATGATAAGATATGTTAATTCCTAAAAGATCACTCCCAGGTTAAGAAATGACATGAGGGACATGAACTTGGGTGAACTTCAGGAGACAGTGAAGGACAGGGAAGCCTGGCCTGCTGCTATCCATGGAGTCCAGAGAGTCAGACATGACTTAACGATTGGACAACAGCAACAAGGGTAAGAAAAAATAAAGCGATGATGAAAATAAGTTTGGGTGGGTAGTTTTGATTGACTTCCTGTAAGGTGACTAGATGTTTTGGTGCTGTCATATTTCTTCCTGTCTCCCAATTTTTGATACTTCTATTATTTTAAATTTGTTTGGATTTATAATACCTACATTCTGAGTTGCATTTGTTTATTTCTTCAGAGGTTTAGTTCTCTGGATTCAGTGTTATTGCTAGTCTCTTTAATCAAACTTTCATATTACTAATCCTCTAATTTGATGAGTTTCTTGATGACTGTATTTCATTGTTAAGTAGTTTTTTTAAAAAATTATTTTTGGCTGCGCTGGGTTCTTGGTTGCTGCATGCGGGCTTTCTTTAGTTACAGCGAGTGGGGGCTACTCTCTAGTTGCCATGCATGGACTTCTCATTGCGGTGGCTTCTCTTATTGCAGAGCATGGGCTATAGGCTTCACTGTTACCAACAAATGTTAGGATTTTGGCCAAGTCACCTTACTCCTCTGGGTCTGATAGTCTGCAAAACAAAAGTATTGGACTAGATTTTGAAAACTTCCTTAACTCTGAAATTTCCCTCTATTTTTCTACTTTGGACTCTTAGTGTAACAATCTGAAGGTATGTGTGATGGATAGTCTACTTCAATTGGAAGCAAAAGAAACCAACTCCAATTCATTTAAGCCCAAAAGATATTTATTGAGGATATGAAGGTAGGTCACAAAGCTAAAGGGAAAGCAGAAAACACGGATTCAGAGAGGATGGAAGTCAGAGCAGGCCCTGGGGTCCTGGCAGCAGGAGCTAAGGAATAATCTCTTTGGGACACTGTAGTCTCAGTTGAATACACAATTGCACTCATTTCACATGCTAGCAAAGTAACACTCAAAATTCTCCAAGCTAGGCTTCAACAGTACGGGAACCAAGAAATTTCAGATGTTCAAGCTGGATTTAGAAAAGGCAGAGGAACCAGAGATCAAATTGCCAACATCGTTGGATCATCGAAAAAGCATGAGAATTCCAGAAAAACATCTACTTCTGCTTCATTGACTATGCTAAAGCCTTTGCCTGTGTGGATCACAATAAACTGTGGAAAATTCTTTTTTTTAACCTTTTTATTTTTAAAATTTATTTTAATTGGAGGCTAATACTTTACAATATTGTGGTGGTTTTTGCATACATTCACATGAGTCAGCCATGGGTGTACACGTGTTCCCCATCTTGACCCTCCCTCCCACCTCCTTCCCTAAACTTTGGAAAAATTCTTAAAGAGATGGGAATACCAGACCACCTTACCTACCTCCTGAGAAACCTGTATGCAAGTCAAGAAGCACGAGTTAGAACCAGACATGGAACAACGGACTGATTCAAAATTGGGAAAGGTGTATGTCAAGGCTGTATATTGCCACCCTGCTTATTTAACTTATATGCAGACTACACCGTGTGAAATGCTGGAATGGATGAAGCACAAGTTGGAACCAAGATTGCCAGGTAAAATATCAATAACCTCAGATATGCAGAAGACATCACCCTTATGCAGAAAGTGAAGAGGAACTAAAGAGTCTGTTGATGAAGGTGAAAGACGAGAGTGAAAAAGCTGGCTTAAAACTCAACATTCGAAAAACTAAGATCATGGCACCTGGTCCCACCACTTCATGGCAAATAGATGTGAAACAATGGAAACAGTGAGAGACTTTATTTTCTTGGGCTCCAAAATCATTGCAGATGGTGACTGCAGTCATGAAATTAAAAGACACTTGCTCCTTGGAAGAAAAGCTGTGACCAACCTAGACAGCATATTAAAAAGCAGAGACATTACTTTGCCAACAAAGGTCTGACTAGTCAAAGTTGGTTTTTCCAGTAGTCTGTATGAACGTGAGAGTTGGACCAAAAAGAAGGCTAAGCCCCCAAGAATTTATGCTTTTGAACTGTGGTGTTGGAGAAGACTCTTTGGTCTTTGGATAGCAAAGAGATCAAACCAGTCCATCCTAAAGGATATCAGTCCTGAATATTCATTGGAAGGACTGATGCTGAAGCTGAAGCTCCAGTACTTTGGCCACCTGATGCAAAAAGCCAGCTCACTGGAAAAGACCTTGATGCTGGGAAAGATTGAAGGTGGGAGGAGAAGGGGATGACAGAGCATGAGATGGTTGGATAGCATCACTGACTCAGTGGACATGAGTTTGAGCAAGCTCCAGGAGATGCTGAAGGACAGGGGAGTCTGGCAGTCCATGGGGTTGCAGAGTTGAACATGACTGAGTGACTGAACAATGTCTCAGTTGAACTTTGATCATTTGCAAGAACATTCCAGACTAAATGTTATGTTTCTAGCCTAGCTTAGACCTGTGTATGTATGTGGGGTGTGTGTGTGTGTGTGTGTGTGTGTGCATGCTCAGTTTTGTCTGACTCTTTGTGATCCCATGGACTGTAACCAGCCAGGCTCCTCTGTCAATGAGATTTCCTAGGCAAGAATACTGGAGTGGGTTGCCATTTCCTCCTCCAGAGTATCTTCCTGACTCAGGGACTGAACCTGAATCTCTTGCATCTCCTTCATTGGCAGGCAGATTCTTTACCACTGGGAAGCCCCCCATTGTATAAAAGAACCATGATGATTGTATCCACTAGGGAGGGGTTGTTCCTAAAGCCATTGAGGGGGTACTACTAGAAAAGGGGGGACTGGATACCAAGCAGGGGTCCATGATAGAGTGAAGGGCAGAGTTGTCTAAATGCTAAACATTATAGCATGAGGAGCCAACAGATGATTCCAAGAAATCAAAATGGTGGCATAAGTCCTTTGTTCATTCTCTTAGTAAATACTGAATTCGTGAATGGCATTTTGGAGGAGACTGCTGCTGCTGCTAAGTCACTTCAGTCCTGTTCGACTCTGTCGACCCTATAGACGGCAGCCCACCAGGCTCCCCTGTCCCTCGGATTCTCTAGGCAAGAACACTGGAGTGGGTTGCCATTTCCTTCTCCAATGCATGAAGGTGAAAAGTGAAAGTGAAGTCGCTCAGTCGTGTCCAACTCTGTGTGACCCCAAGGACTGCAGCCTACCAGGCTCCTCCATCCATGGGATTTTCCAGCCAAGAGTACTGTAATGGGGTGCCACTGGAGGAGACTAGAGAAACATAATAATGACCTGTGAAGATGGTGGGAAAAGGTGCTTGGATCTTACTCAAGATGATCTGGGAACAAAATGATGTTCCCTTTTAATCTGAATCATTAAAATATATCCAGGCATATGCAACTGCAACTCATTATAGGAGAGGTGTTAAGTAATTCTCTAATTATATGTATTACACTGTAGGCAGAGGATCCCAAGACAAGTGACTTATCTCACATGTCAAGGGGCAGAGCTAAAAGCAGGACTTGACTTCCTGACTCGAATAACTGTTCTGAATCAGCTGCCTAGCAACCGTGGCCCCCATTCAGGAGCTGCTATCATGTGAGTTGCCTTGGTGTCTGGCTCCCCCACTAAATCCTGAATTTGTCAAGGGCAGGAACTTCTGGGTTCGGTTTCTCTGTGCTCCCTCAGGGCCTCTCGTGGTGATGGACATGGAGAAGGGGGATATTCAGTGAGCGTCTGCCCGATAGCCTCCCTGGAGGATGCCGAGCCTATCCTCACTTTAGATGCAGCCTTGAGCTGCAGAGTATTGAAAACAGCTCTGGCTACTGTCACAAAGGCTTGGTCGGGGGCATAGGAAGAAGGACTTATTTCAAAGCTGAAGGATTTCAGAGACTTTTTCCAGCAGGAGTTGGAGCCATAAGCTGAGTGGTATCCATTGTTAGGTGGCTCATTCATCTCCACATGGACATATTATAATACTTGTGGCAAATAATGAAATATAAGGACTTCATCAAGAAAACCTGGGGGTGCAGGCATCTCTGTTGGCTCCTGCCGTTTCCACGGAGAAAGCTAGCCTGTGCCTTGAACTCTGCTCAGAAGGAAATGTTTATTGAAATTTGTCCTCCATCAAGGACGTGTGTGCGTGTGAGCTCTTTGCTTAAGGAAACTTACCAGCCAGCATGATTCACCTTCAGAAGCTGCTGGCCAGGCCTCTACCCAGCTGTCCCGGGTTTCACAGTGCCCTTGGCTCAGGCAGGCTCCCCTCTCTAAGACTGGAGCTTGGCAATACCAACCCCACAGCTGGATCCCAGAAGGATGGAACTCTGAGGCCAGGAAAACATGTATTAAATACTGTTGCTTCTTCTTTTTATGATTAGTTACCTGCAAAGGTGGGGAGGGGTTTCGGTTTCTTTCTTTTTTCCCTGAGGCGATCAGTCTGTTCCTTTAAACCCAGTTTTGCGGGATGGCAGGAACTTCTAGCTTCAGCTTCACAACAATGAGTCTGTCTCCAATTATCGGAAGCCTGTTGAGAAATCCTCAAAGCTAAATTACCCTTGTTCACTTATGCTTCATAAACTGACATCACTCTGTCCTGAGAGGAGCAGAAGGCAGTGTTTTGGGAAATCAGAGACTGTAGGTAGTTGTATCTCCAAAAAGGTAAGTGCTCTTGGTGAGCATTTCGGGCTGCTTCATCCTCACTTTTCGTACTTCCATGGCACAAATATGGTATTGATTTGTTTAAAACAAGATTCTTTTCCCCCTGAACCTCAGCATCAACCAGTCCTTTACATGTGCTTAACAGCCCTTGTCTCATTGTATCCGTGTAACTCTGGTTATTTCACCCCTCTCTTTGCCTTCACCCCATCTTCCATTCCCAGTGCCATGTCACGTCCATCCCCTACCTTGTGTGTGACAGGGAATCTGAGCTATTTATTAATAAGGCCTATTTGAGCTGACTTCTCCATGCCAGTTTCCCTGGCAACTCCAATGAATTTATGTCAGAGAAATTTCTGCTGGGCCCTTAGCTGTGTGCATGCGTGCTTAGTGGCTCAGTTGTGTCTGACTCTGCAACCTCATGGACTGTACCTGCCAGGCTCATCTGTCCATGAGATTTCCCAGGCAGGAATACTGGAGTGGGTTGCCATTTCCTCCTCCAGGGCATCTTCCCAACCCAGGGATCGAAACTGTGTCTCTTCCATCTCCTGCATTGGCAGGTGGATTCTTTTCCATTGAGCTAAACTGGAAAGCTCACCCTTAAGTACACCTCCCTTATAATCCAAGAGATTCTCCAGAGAACTCAGCTCACCTCCTCAACTTGTTTTCTAATACTCACTTAAAAGCAAACTACAAGAAAATAATTTTACTTCTACTTCAGTTGGACTTCAGTTTTCCTCATGTAGCCACAGAGATTTAGAATCATGTGGATCTAGAGCGATGCTGAAGGGTGTTACAAGAAAAGCCCAGACAGAGGGTGGCAGCAATTTCAATATCAGTGATGGGCTGTCCAGATGTCACTCATGCCACACTTGCTTTCCAGAGCCTGCCCTCTGGCTTTCTGTGTGGATCCATCCCAAGATAACACAGGATCACTTTTTTTTTTAAAGACAGTTCTTGCATTTCCCTTCACTGTTCCCCCTTTCTTGCTCCCAAAATTTCCAAACTTTTTAATGTCAAGCCCATTTTAGATAGTGATTCAAACACCAGGAACATCCAAAGAACGTTTCAAGTTTCCATTCATCAAGTGGCTTTGAGTGAAGAGCAGAAGTTCAGGCAGGACACACCCAGGGCTGTGGGTGGACTCTATCAAGGCTGCAGCTGAGCACTTGGGGAATGGGGATGGGGGAGAAATCCGGGACTAAGTGTTCTCCAGGGTGAAAGGTGCACGAAGGAAAAAGGAATTGCAATAGAAAGGATGTCTGTGCAGCTGATTCCAGCCTGGGGTAATTTCCCTTTCTGTAGTCTGGGTATTTCTGTCTACTGAAGTTGACCCCACAGACACTCTAGCATTGGATAATTAGCATTCTATGCAAACAGAGCTTTTGTTTAGGGTTTTTTCCTCTAGGGAAGTTGTGAGGAGGTTTGGAGAAAAGGGAAAATTTTCAGCAGGATGAATCCACAAAAGAAGGAGTTGTGGAAAGCAGAGACATGCAGGAATTTTTTTTTTCCCCTTAAATTTAAATATTTAAGTTGATTTAAAAGGTGTTGGTTTTTGGTGTATGGCAAAGTGATTCAGATTATATATGTATATATTCTTTTCCATTATAGGTTTTTCCAAGATAATTGAATGTAGTTCCTTGTGTTTATACAGTAGGATCTGGTTGTTTATCTATTTTATATATAGTAGTTTGTGGCTGCTAATCCTCAACTCCTAATTTATTCTTCCCCTGCTTTCTCCTTTAGTAACCATGAGTTTGTTTTCTTTGTGAGCAGGACTATTCTTTATGCTGTGTTTCGTTGATCAAATAAAAACCTGTGCCAGAGCCTGATTCCAATTTATCTTTGTTACATCAGAAGAAAATCAGCTCATATGTTATGGGAAGGGGAAAAAAAAACTCACACCAAATCTTGTTCCAAAGTTTGTCAATGACTATGTTCCTTTCAGTTCGGTTCAGTAGCTCAGTCATGTCCGACTCTTTGCGACCCCTTGTATCGCAGCACACCAGGCCTCCCTGTCCATCACCAGTTCCCGGACTTCACTCAAACTCATGTCCATTGAGTCGGTGATGCCATCCAGCCATCTCATCCTCTGTCGTCCCCTTCTCCTCCTGCCCCAAATCCCTCCCAGCATCGGAGTCTTCCAATGAATCAACTCTGTGCATGAGGTGGCCAAAGTATTGGAGTTTCAGCTTTAGCATCAGTCCTTTCAATGAGCACCCAGGACTGATTTCGTTCAGAATGGACTGGTTGGGTCTCCTTGCAGTCCAAGGGACTCTTAAGAGTTCTCCAACACCACAGTTCAAAAGCATCGATTCTTCGACGCTCAGCTTTCTTCACAGTCCAATTCTCACATCCATACGTGACCACAGGAAAAACCATAGCCTTGACTAGATGGGCTTTTTTGGCAAAGCAATGTCTCTGCTTTTTAATATGCTGTCTAGGTTGGTCATAACTTTCCTTCCAAGGAGTAAGATCTTTTAATTTCATGGCTGCAATAACCATCTGCAGTGATTTTGGAGCCCCAAAAAATAAAGTCTGACACTGTTTCCACTGTTTCCCCATCTATTTCCCATGAAGTGATGGGACCAGATGCCATGATCTTCGTTTTCTGAATGTTGAGTTTCAAGTCAACTTTTTCACTCTCCACTTTCACTTTCATCAAGAGGCTTTTTAGTTCCTCTTCACTTTCTGCCATAAGGGTGGTGTCATCTGCATATCTGAGGTTATTGATATTTCTCCTGGCAATGTTCCTTTCAGTTCAGTTCAGTCACTCAGTCATGTCTGACTCTTTGCGACTCCATGAATCGCAGCACGCCAGGCCTCCCTGTCCATCACCAACTTCTGGAGTTCACTCAGACTCAAGTCAGTGATGCTATCCAGCCATCTCATCCTCTGTCGTCCCCTTCTCTTCATGCCCTCAATCCCTTCCAGCATCAGAGTCTTTTCCAATGAGTCAACTCTTTGCATGAGGTGGCCAAAGTACTGGAGTTTCAGCTTTAGCATCATTCCTTCCAAAGAAATCCCAGGGTTGATCTCCTTCAGAATGGACTGATTGGATCTCCTTGCATTAGTTCCACCCAAATTGATGGCCACAAAATATCTCTGTGCAAACTCTTAAATTTTTTAAAAATTGAAATGTAGTTGACGTATCAGAGAAGGCAATGGCACCCCACTCCAGTACTCTTGCCTGGAAAATCTCATGGATGGAGGAGCCTGGTAGGCTGCAGTCCATGGGGTCACTACAAGTTGGACATGACTGAGCGACTTCACTTTCACATTTCACTTTCATGCATTGGAGAAGGAAATGGCAACCCACTCCAGTGTTCTTGCCTGGAGAATCCCAGGGACGGGGGAGCCTGGCAGGCTGCCGTCTATGGGGTCGCACAGAGTCGAACATGACTGAAGCAGCTTAGCAGCAGCAGCAGCAGTTGACGTACAATATATTGTTAGTTTCAAGTGTACAATATAGTGACTTGATATTTGTATGCATTTTGAATGATCACTCTGATAGGTCTAGTAACCATATTTGTTGTTTAGTCGCTAAGCCATGTGCGACTCTTTTGCAAACCCATGCACTGTAGCTTGACAGCCTCCTCTGCCCAATAGATTCTCCAGGCAAGAATACTGGAGTATGTTGCCATTTCCTCCTCCAGGGGATCTTCCTGACCCAGGGAAGATTGGCAGGCAGGTTCTTTACCACTGAGTCACCAGGGAAGGCCTCTAGTAACCATATATCTCCATACAAAGTCATTACAATATTATTGGCCATATTCTTTACGTTGTAATCTATGTGAAAACTCTTAACTGTAGTGTCCAAAGCCCTGCTCTCAGCCAAGCCAGTAAGATTATTAAAACTCACTAAGGGCTGCAGACAATTAAAATAATGATGTGCAGCTCCACAAATTGGCATGAGTAACTCGGGTGATACCAAAGAGGAAAGGAAGATTTTGAGCCTCTCCAGTAAATCAGCTTTAATGAGGACGTCCTTTGCTTTTCCTGCCATCCTTTCTAGTCATAAAATAAAGCTACCAAGATCTGTTGATGTAATCCCAAAAGACGATGCTGCCCGCACACAGGATGGCCCTCAGTCTAAAAGTCACATTCCCCACCTGGTCACCTGTTCCTCTTGAACGAAAAAGGTCAGCTTGAATGAGGTACTACATGTAACCCTCACAATTTCCAGTTAATCCTATAAGGAAAGGGGGCGATCAGTTTTGAGTTGTGAGAAAACTCAGTGCTTCCTTCACTGCTCTCTCTTCCGGTACAGGGGGTGGCATGCTTTCCAACCCAAGTGATTAAACAAGACTCATCCTGAGTTTGAATCAAATATGAGTTGAGGGCTTGGGAGGCTCCAGCTCTTTGAAGGACCACCTGTTTGCAAATAAACCTTAAAAAAAAGAAGAGTAAAAAGATTTTTCTGGGGATAGAGTTAGCTCTGGCAAGGTAACATCTTAAGGGAATAGGCTGTAACAAAATTAGAAACAGGTGGATTAGCTTTTCTTAAAAATATCCTTCGTAAAACAATTAGGGGAAAACCCTTGGCATGATGCATTTCACATTTGGTACAAGTAACATTGGAGACAGGGAAGTAATTCACTGAACCTATGGACATGTCACTTAACTTTGATGTTATAGCATACGAGTATACAATGTATACTTACTATACATGTTACCAATAAAGCCTTTCACTGGCTAATGTGTCTGATTTGCAAATAAACTCTGTGTGCTTACACTTTTGTTTTAAAATCATTAGCTTGTGCTAAAGCACTACCACCATGGGCAACCAAATCTCCAACTCTATCAATAAGTAATTCTAAAAACAGAAATTTAAACAAGTATCTGTCTTATTATCTCATCTTTTAACGGTATGTCATTTGACACACTCATAGCTCCTAATAAGGAAAGTAAAGATTAATTTATTAGGTTAGAAAAGGGCATGTCAAGATTGGCCCACTCTACAAATAAATGTGACTCATTCTCAAATTCTATGTGCATGTGCATGCATACATGTGTATGAATAATCTTGTTCTCATACCTCTAAAATGTCCACTAAGTAATCCAGGAATTTTCCCCTTAATTTTCCCCTGTAATTTCAGAACACAGTCTAGTATGCAGCAGGTGAATCTTACTTAACTGTATTGTACTGAGTGTCTACCACAAGGTGTAGGGCAAATAAGCCTATGTAATCTTGGAGTCAAGGTTATCCTCACTGGCTCATGAAACACAATACAGGGACAGTCCTCGCTGTGTTTTTCTCCGACAATGGATCAGATTGCTGTTTTATTTGCTTTTGTTTGGGAACCAAATGAATCAGCTGGCTCTTATTTAGAGACCCTTATGTACCCCCAAACACTTATCTTTCAAATGCGAGCCTTACATTTAGCCTCACCTTTAAGAGGTACTGGGAAAGTAAAACCAAGCCAAGCAAACAGCAGTCTCCTCCCCATGTTGCTGAATTTGAGGCCTGTCATTGAGTGACTAGGTGCTTGGAATGTCCACACTATTGAAAGTACTATTTTTCTTCCTTTTTGGTAGGGAGAGACAGGCCAAGTGCACATAGTTGAATTTGTACCATATGATATGTTATGACTCTCTAGTAAATATTTATTGAATTAATAAATATTTGATATGTAGTAGATATTTGGTTTGGTTGCTTCACTAACTCTTGTTTGAATATATGCTGTTTTTCCTCACTGGAAAAAAAATAAATGGTTTAAATGGCCTTTAGAAAGAGCTGTTGTTGCTGCTGCTGCTAAGTCGCTTCAGTTGTGTCCGACTCTATGCAGCCCCATAGACGGCAGCCCACCAGGCTCCACCATCCAAGGGATTGTCCAGGCAAGAGTGCTGGAGTCGGGTGCCATTGCCTTCTCGTTAGAAAGAGCAAAGCATGTGGAAAAGACTAAGAGAAGAAATTACCAATCACTTTAAAAAGGAAAAAGGAAAAAACCCAGCCAGACTACTTAGATGAAGGCCTCGCCATAAATATGCTTAATTTCCTAGGGGTACAATATATAGCAATACTGGCAATTTTAATACCATCACTAATCATTTGAAATACTCTGACATCCTTTCACTGTAATATTTGTGCATTTGGTGGAAACTTTTTGAAAAGTCATTCCACTAGCCAACAAAAGTCATTTTATAGTTATGATGTAATTGTGAGGTAGTATTTCAGGGCTGTCAAGATCAAAGCCTTGAAATATGACTTATTAAAAAAAAAAAAGTTCAGGAGAGACCCCTCCAAATAACCCTTTAAAGTAACTAGCCAATAGTATCTCGTCTCTTTTCCTTTGGTTTTTAAAGGTAGAATCATACAAAAGTTATATTCTCCAGAGGCACATGTATTAAAATTAAAGAGGGAAAATAAATAATCTTAGACGAAACTTTTCCCTCTGATTCAAACAGTGAGAGATGTATGTATTCAATGTATTGGCAATAAAAATAGGAAAACTGTACTCAGTGTGAATTGGGCTAAAAATTAAAACTTGAAAATGAATGTCATGAAAATCATTTTATGGTTATTGTATTGATTGAAAGACTTTTTTTTTTAATGCTTGGAGGCATATGTCTAATTTATCTTCTTGGGCCTTATAAAAACTAGAGATTATCTTTAAGAATGAAAGTCCTTTCTGTACAGTAAAACCCAAGTCAACATGTAAGGTTTTCTATATTTTTCCTTGCTGATCTCTGTAAGCTCAGCTGTAAACTATTGATCAGGTCTGAATGGACTGATTCCTGGGTGAATTCAGAAAGTTGTTTATTTTCTCTGGCTTGTATAAGGTGATAAAGGAAACTTCAAATTATAATTCTCTCTCATAACACTCTCTGACAGCCCCAAGCTAAAAAGAAGAAAGCCGAAACAACCAAACATAACACATGTCCCCATATTAAACATTTTAAATGATGATAATTAAAAAAAATCATGATCCACTGGGACTCATGTTACAGTGGTTAAGAATCCACCTGCCAATACAAGGGTTCGATCCCTGGTCTGGGAAGATGCCATGTTCTGCGGAGAGACTAAGCCCATGTGCCACAGTGACTGAGTCCAAGCTCTGCAGCCTGTGATCTGCAAGAGAAGCCGCTGCAGTGAGAAACCTGCACACCTCAGTGAGGAGTAGCCCCCACTTGCTACACCCAGCGCAGCCAAAAAAAAATAGATAAATAAATAAAGTAAATAAATCATGATCTGCCAACCCTTTAAAAGAAAATTAAGGGAAAATAAGTGTTTCTGGTGCCTTGCTTCCTCCCTCTGGTACCTCAGAGTAGGACTCCAACCCAGCATCTTTCGTTTGTCCTTCCTCATAGACTTGGCAGAGAGGATCTGAATCTTTTTGAAGACAATGCATCCCCAGGGGTGGATGAATCATTGAACGATCACTTGTAAGTAAAAAAAATCAATTAGATTTTTCCTCCAAAAAGATGGAACATTTGCTTTTGTTACTGAAAAATGCCACTTCCAGTGAAAAATCTAAATTGGTACACTGTGGTATGTCCCCGTTCGAGTCTCAGGTATGCTGCTCCCTAGAGGGGTTTTCTCCCAAGTTTTCCCCATATTATTTATTGCTAAAAGGCTCCCCTCTTCACTAAGCACAATCCTGTTAATAACACAGCTGGAGCAATAGTAATAATAATAAGTAACCACCACAACAATAACTTCCCTGGTGGCTCAGATGCAGAAGAGTTGGGTCAGGAAGATTCCCCGGAGAAAGAAGTGGCAACCCACTCCAGTTTCCTTGCCTGAGAATTCCCATGGACAGAGGTGCCTGGCGGGCTACAGTCTGTGGGGTTGCAAAGAGTCGGACATGACTGGGTGACTCACACAACAATAGCAGTTACCATGCAGCAGGATCACCGCACTAAAATTGGTGATCTGCACTCGTTAACAGATTGGGATTATTATCACCATTTTTATAAATGAAGAAACTGAGCTCAGAGATGTTAAGTAACTTGTATGCACATGCTTAGTCATTCAGTTGTGTCCAACTTGGTGACCCCATGGACTGTAGCCTGCCAGGCTCCTCTGTCCGTGGGATTCTCCAGGCAAGAATACTGGAGTACATTGCCATGCCCTCCTTTAGGGGTTCTTCCCAACCCAGGGATCAAATCTGGGTCTCTTGCATTGCAGGTGTATTCTTTATTGTCTCAGCCACCAGGGAAGCCACGTTAAATAGCTTAACACTTCATAATAAGAAAGAATTGGGTTGGCTAAAATGTTCATTTGAGTTTTCTCGTAATATCTTATGGAAAAACCCAAATGAACTCTATGGCCAACCCAATAGTAGAACTGCAATTTGAACTCATCTGACTTTAAACTCACTCTTTTGTGCTCTTGTTTTCTGATACTCTATCCAGCTGTGATGGCTATTTCTCAGGGTAGAGGTGAAGGAGGAGCCAAATACATGGGGAGAGAGCATCTGGGCATTTTTCAGGAAGACTGGAGAATAAATAGGTACCACTGTCCTGGATGTTCCTCCAATAAACTGTGATGGCCAGGTTCCATCCCTGCTGTATTCTCACTGGCGGTTACCTACCGGCTTCCCCAGTGGCTCAGGTGGTAAAAAATCTGCCCACAATGCAGGAGACCTGGGTTTGATCCCTGGACAGGAAGATTCCCTGGAGAAGGGAATGGCAAGCCACTCCAGTATTCTTGCCTGGAGAATCCCTCGGCAGAGGAGCCTGGCAGGCTACAGTCCATGGGGTCACAAAAAGTCTGACATGACTGAGTGACTAATACTTTTTACTTTCAGGAGATGAATACACATGAAAATGGAGATAAAAGTTGCTCATTAAATGTTTCCGATTAAATGTTAAAACCAGTCATACCAACAGTCAAGGCTTCACAGTTTCTCTGCGGGAGGGAGTTAAGGAATGGCATCTGGTTGACAGGCAATCTAGGCAACTGTCTTGGAGCGTATCTAGGGGTGGGTGGTTTTGGTAACAGTGGTAGTAAATGGTAGAGATGGTAACTCAGGGCAGGGCAAAGTCCTCACGAGTCTGTTCAGGGTGGCGACTGAGTGCCCTCCCTGGCCCAGGGATGGGTCAGTGGTCTCATGCCCAGTGGAGCACCCACCATCTACTGCAGACGTGGGAGGGAAGCTTTGAGGGAGCGGAGGGCTTGGCTGGGTGGCCTGCCCTGGGACAGCTCTGTTTCGCCGGCAGCGCGCAGCTGGGCTGTTTAGGGTGTTTTCTGCAGTGCGATGACAGTGTGATGGAAGGGCCGTCGCCTCACAACCGTGCAGTCCTGCCAAGCCCCGGGAATGCTCCTTTGCCTCAGCTGCTCTCCTGAGAACCCACCCAGCCCAGTGGGGCCCAGAGATGGAGGGGAGTGGAGGGCGCTTTTCCTAATGTAACATCTTAGCACATTAATCAAAAGCAAAATAAAAGCGAATTTCCTCTCAAACATAAGCTTGTGTCGACGGCACACCTCTCTTCAGAACAGGGCCGTGGCCAGGTCTAGCTGGGCGTGGACTCACCGGCTTCCTGACCATGGACGTAACCCAGAAGAGTGCAGAGGATACAGGAGATAAAGTTTCTCTGTTGGGGAAGAGATTGGAAACCAACTTCAAAGGAAAGAGAGGGGCATTATTGTTGAGGTTTGGGCCTCAGAGGAAGCCTTTCCAGCTAAACACTTAACAAACCAAACCTACAGAATTGGAAATTCTAGACTCTTCGGTCAAGAGCACCTGGGGGCCCAAGTCTTACTGATCTCTCTTCTCTGGCCTGCAGCACTTTGGTATGTCTCTCACAGGTCTGGTCCGGATTAAGCGAGGCCTTGTGCCTTTCCCTGGAGGTTTCCTCTCTGCAATCTGAACTCCCTCGCCAGGCTCTAAGCATTTTCAATCCAGAAGCTATTTTCCCCTCTCCTTTGGCATCTGTCTGAGTTACGGCAGCTGAAAGCATCTTATAAATGGGAATGTATTTTACAAACAAGTTCCCCCGAAGACTCCTTTATCCCTCTCAGAGCCCAGAACTATGGCAACCTGAAGCAGAAACGCAACGACGAACCATCGAATAAATGAAACAGTTGACTGGACCAACACTCTTGTTGGCCAGTTTGGAGACTGAAATCCCCACAGGCAGCTTCCTGTTTTGCTACATTGGCCTCATTTCTGGAAGTGAGGAAAGGTGAGGAGAAAGGCTTGACAAGAAATGTCCGCGAAGGCAGGATGTTGAATGCAACCCTCCCCTGAGAAAGAGGGGCTGCAGAACAGAGAAAGTTTCTGCCTTTTTCTTTCCTCCTGGGCGGCCTGGTTATCCTGTTTGTGGGGAGAAACAGAGATACTTTCCAGAGCAGCCAAGAGAAGAGAGTTCAGTAAGACCCAGACCTCTAGGGGCTTTCAACCAAAGTGTCTAGTGGACTTTTGACCTTTCAAATACAACACACACACACACAAGTTTTTTTTTGTACCTTCTCATTTATGAAGTACATCAAAGTGAGACAAACATAAAATAAAATTAAGCCTGTAAATTTAACAATCACACTCACTTTTGCTCTTAGAAGCCTCTAAGAATTTATGTCCAAGTTTCTATTTTATCTGTAACTATAACTCTGTTTTCCCTGGAAGGAGAAGTTCCTCCAGCAGAGGGTAATTTAATTTTGTCAGTAACCAGACACATTCTGTTTAGATTTGGAATCCTTTTAAAAGGGAGCTTTCTATCAATCACCCTCCCTGAGCATGTTTGGATTATACCCTCTTCGAGTAAAGGGGCTCTCTGCCTATTGATGATGCTAAGTGACCAAAGGGGACGGACCACCTAAATATCATCAGTGTCCCTGGGTTCATGGGCAGGGTGCAGCCTGGCGACAGCTCTCCTGGCCACGCGGTCCCTCACTGCCCCAAGGTTGTCCTCTCGGTGAATGGCCACTGTCCGACACTGCTGAAGAGTTCCAGCACCAGTGAAAACATAACTTTCCACTCCATCGCAAGAAGCCAAACACAGAAACCATATTCAAAGGGTTCTTTGTCCACAAGATAACGTTTGAATCGGAAACTCGTTTAGCCAGATTCTCTTGTTACAATTTACTGCTTCATCAGGTGGGGGCAGGGACTGGCACAATCCATCCTTTAACTAATAGGGGATGATTCCCACAGGAAGGTCTGCAACTCCAAGTGTGTGTTTGAAAAAAAAAAAAAATCCCTCATCCACCCACATCTCAGCCTCCAGTGCAGAGAATGCACCTTGGACAGCTGGAGAGTGTTCACTCAGTTGGGGAGGGGCCTATGCACAAACAACCACACACAAGAGCGTGGGACTTTCAAGTTGGAGAGGAAAAAGTAGCCAAGAGCAATAATATTAGAATCCCTTCCCTCCCAGGGATTACAAGGCAGGGGCAGAGACTGGAGGGATGGGAAGGGAGGACAAGGATGGACAGACAGTCCTATGAGAACAATCGCCTTTGTTTGGAGCAGGCTCGGAGCACTGCTTGGGAAGCTCCGGGGCAGGTTAGGGCTTGTGTGTGCAGGAGTGAAGTCTCCTGGTGACCGAGGGCCCTGGTGGGTGGGCGGAATGCTGAAACTGGCGCTGGATTGAGGGGGTGTTTTTGGCCCATTGTCTGACCACTTCCACCCAGAGTTCCTATGGCTTCCTTCTTGAGGCCCCCTGGAGCATTCTCAGTGGGGGATGAAGGCTAAGCAAGGATTTCTTGTCTCCCCAGGGAGGGCCAGATAGCTGTGGGGACCAGACTGGGATTCTGACTGTCTGATGCTCAATTCTGGATGGGCCACAGTCCCCTGAGGAGTGAAAACAAAACACACCACATTCTTGGCCCCCCTAAGATCTTTTGAATCCAAATCTCCATAAGGATTAAGCTTGAGAATTTGTGTTTCCAAAGCTCCCCAGATATTTCTCATGCTACTGGTGAGGAAACCTGTGACTTGTAAGCCGGCTAGCGTGAATACAGTCTTTGTTTTATTTTAAACCTGCTAATATGAACCAAATCTGAATTCCAAACTTGAAAATTGGCCAAACTTCTAAGGGACTAGGGCAGAATCCCTAGCTAATACATTTCCTAAAATGGGTTTGGAGAGAAACACTCATCTGGCCTCCTTCAAACTTCTGGTCTCCCCGGACAAGCACTTACACAGTCATCAGACTTTTGTTTTTAAGATCCGATATCTTGGAAAAGTCAGGCATGGCTGATCACAGGTCCAGGCCAGCCATTGGAAGGTAGGAGAGAATGGAGGTAGGAAACCAGAGACATGCTTCTTAGTGCAGGACATGTGTGCAGCGTGGCCGCTAAGCCTCCATTTCATCCCTTTACACCCCTCTTGGCCAAGCTCTTGGTTTCACACTGTTCTCATTTGCTTCAAGTGGATCTTTGGGTTTGTTTTGTTCTTGTTGTTGTTCAGTCACTAAGTGTGTTTGACTCTTTGTGACCCCATGGACTGCAGCATGCCAGGCTTCACTGTTCTTCAATATCTCCTGGAGTGTGCTCAAATTCATGTCTGAGTGGGTGATGTTATCTAGCCATCTCATTCTCTGCTGCCCCCTTTTTCTTTTGCCTCCAATATTTCCCAGCATCAGGGTATTTCCCAATGAGTCGTTTTTTCACATCAAGTGGCCAAAATATTGGAACTTCAGCTTCAGCATCCGTCTTTCCAATGAATATTCAGGGTTGACTTCCTTTAGGTTTGATCTCCTTGCAGTCCAAGAGACTCTCAAGAGTCTTCTCTAGCACCACAATTCAAAGAATCAGTTCTTTGGTTCTCAGATATCTTTGGCCTTCCTTGGTGGCTCAGAGGGTAAAGAATCTGCCTCCAGTGCAGGAGACCTGGATTCGATCCTTGGGTTGGGATGAATCCCCTGGAAAAGGGAATGGCTACCCCCTCCAGTATTCTGGTCTGGAAAACTCCATGGACAGAGGAGCCTGGCAAGCTATAGTCCATGGGGTTGCAAAGAGTCAGAAATGACTGAGTGACTTTCACTTTCACTTTCAGCCTTCTTCATGGTCCAGCTCTCACATTCATTCATACATGACTACTGGAAAATCCATAACTTTGACTAGACAGACCTTTTGTTGACAAAGAGGTATCTCTGCTTTTTAATATGCTGACTAGGTTTGTCATAGCTTTCCTTCCAAGGAGCAAGTGTCTATTAAGGTTTGTTTATGTTCTTGCAAGATAGATAATGTCTTATTCATTGATTCACTCAACAGTGTTTGTTGAGTACATATATGTGCTAGGCATTTGGTGATGCTTTAGTGAAGAAAGCCATCATATTCCCTGCCCTTATGGAGTATATATGCTAAAAGGGGATGAAAGATAATCTATAAGCATAAAAATAAGAAAATTATCAGTATGTTAGATGGTGGTTAAGTGCTATGGAAAAAATAATCCAGAAAAGGGGTTTCAGGAATGCTGACTAGAAGGATTTGGGCAAATTACAGTGTTAAATTTTCTGAGCATCTGTTTTTGGTTTATATAAATAGTATTATTACATATCTCATTTTGCCTTTTATTTATTTTTTTGCATCACACCAAGTTGTAAATTGCTGTATAATATTCTATGAAAGTCCCTTGGACTGCAAGGAGATCCCACCAGACCATCCTAAAGGAGATCAGTCCTGGGTGTTCACTGGAAGGACTGATGTTGAAGCTGAAACTCTAATACTTTGGCCATCTGATGTGAAGAGCTGACTCATTTGAAAAGACCCTGATGCTGGGAAAGATTGAGGGCAGGAGGAGAAGGGGACGACAGAGGATGAAATGGCGGATGGCATCACTAACTCAATGGACATGGGTTTGGGTAGACTCTGGCAGTTGGTGATGGACAGGGAGGCCTGGCATGTTGGCGGTTCATGGGGTCACAAATAGTTGGACACGACTGAGTGACTGAACTGAACTGATTCTATGATATGTGTTTACCATTCTTACTTACTTTCCCAGTATGGACACTCAGATTGCTTCCAATTTCCCATCGTCATGAATAATGCTGCAATCACCATTATATAATAGAATATGTGTTTGGGATTTATATCCAGGAGGGGATTTTCTGGGTTATGTGTTCTTTGTTGTTTAGTTGCTAAGTCATGTCTGACTCTTTGCGACCTCATGGACTGCAGCTTTCCAATAGGACCCATCCATCTTGGGTGGCCCTGAATGGCAAGGCTCATAGCGTCATTGAGTTATGCAAGTCACTCTGCCATGACAAGGCTGTGATCCTTGAGGGGGGTTATAAGATCTACCTATGCTTAATATTATCAAATTTCCAGATTGCTCCCCAGAGTTGCTGCAACAGCCCACAATCCCATCAGCATGTACAAAGGCCCCTTAAGTCTCCACACCTCTGCCAGCATTTGGCATTCTCCAGCTTCCTGGATTTTTTGGCAGAGAATTCTGGCTTCTGTTATCAGCACTCTTGCTGAAATAAGGTTCTGCCATTGTTATCCATGCCCTGTCCTTCTCTGGCTCCCTTCAGCTCTCATCTTTACATTACTCACCTTCTATTTCCTTCTGACTACGAACACTTTTTGTCTGCATTGTTGGGCTGTCTGTTTTTCTAAGCTCAGGGCTCATGCCATTTAGACTTCCTATCCTAAGGTCAGAAATCCCACCTCCTAGTTGGCTAGATAGAAACCTCCTCTTCCTGGTCTAACAGCTTTACTTCCATACTGTTGTCAGGGCTTATTTAGGGCCCACAGTGGTTTCCTCTGCCTTGCCTCTTCTAATCTAAACTCCCCCTTCTGGCTTGAAGAGCTTCCACCACCTTGACCTGCTCTTCCATCCCTCCTGGTCTTTGCACATCTTCCTCCCTCAGCCAGAACCTCTCTCTCCCACTCAGCTGAGACTCCTGTCTCCTTCCCCCAGGTCTCAGGGAGATGTCCCTCACATAAGCCCACACTCTGTGCTTCCTTTCCTTTTTGTGACACTTCTGCAGCCTCTTTGCCATGGACACCATGAGACATCACGCTCTTGTTCACTGTCACAGGCCAGCATCTCCTGCTCTGTGTGGCACACAGTAGGTGTTCAATCCATATTCATTGACTGAATGAAGGAATAAACCAGGGAGTGAGGGCTTTCCATCTCTCACACATAGGATGTTGGCAGCCTTGGGTTTTTGTACCCACTTGAAATACTTCTCTCTTCTATCCTTTCATCTGCTTCCTCCATTTGATTCAGACCCCGGCAATTCTACAGATCTTACCATATCCCCAAACTGATCGCTGCTCCTCTTTTTTATTTTTGGGGCTCCGTTATTCTTTGTAACATACTGGAGCCAGTTTTTCCACTGGATTTAGGGGTTGTGAGTGCCATACGTCACATTATAGAGGAAGCAGTCTCTGGTGGGGTCTTCCCGCTCTTTCCTGTCCTCTGCCAAATTCTGTCCCAGTGGATGTCCCTTCAGCCTCCCACCCTGCCACATATCACAAGTCTTGTCAGAATAACTGATCATTACGCCTTCTCGGATGTCAAGCTCCTCTTGTGGAGTGCGGGAGCTGGATAAGATCAGGGCTGATACTGGACCCCGATGCGCCAGCCCAGGCTGCCAGAAGCCTTCTGGCCTGACGTTCCTGTTGTCAAATGTCTTAAATCTGGACCAGATAATTTCAGTGTTCTTGTATTTCTGTCATTCTGTGATTCTAGGCAGGGAAAATCAGATCTTTTTATAATCCCTGATATTCTGATCCAAGCACACCTTGTACAAAGTGCAAGATGAAGCATGTTATAATAAACGGCATATCTGTGCTTCCCTTGAGTTATGTTGATCCTCACCAAGTTTTCTTTAAATCCCTCTTGCCGGGGAGTGTCCAATTTGGAATAAAGGGAAAAAGGAGGTCTGGGTCTCAGCCTGGAGTGTGACCTCAGGCATCTAATTTGTCACATTGCTGTGGGTGGAAATGGTGCAGGGGACAACTCACAGTGAGGCTTTTTTTTTTTTGTCTTTGTTTTATTTTTGCTTGTTTTGCCTAGATTCTAAAATGTTGTACATTTCCTCTTTTATATGTCTAGAGTTTTGAAATATTTTGTTCTTAAAAACAAGTGTTTTCTCATAGTTTTCATAGCTGGAAAAAAATCACGTGGCCTTTGCTCCACAGTTCCCATCTATACTTTTATTGCTATTTTCAAGGTTAGCAATATGCTGTTCTAGATAAGCTGGCTCTTTCTAGGCCTATGTATCTCCAAAGTATAAGCAAATCAGAAGTGGAATTTTTAAAGAATGACTTGCTGTGGTCTTAGCTCCTGGGCCTGGTACCTGGAAAACATGCCAAGGGGAGTTTTATTTGGGTGTATCACTAAACTCTGTTTATTGTCATAGTAAATCTAATAGACCATCAGTGACAAACTGAGCAAGATTAAGAAATGTGAAGAGGCATGTGGTGGGTGTCAGGGAGGGTGAGATAGAAGAAACAGGTGAACTGTGTATTTATTAATTTACATAAAGAGAAATTTTTAAAAAAGAAAGAAAAGTGAATATAAAAATAAAAACCCCTTGTAGAAATTTCTCTCAGCTTCAAGAGGCCTAGTTGACTTATATGTTGCGAGATCTTTTTCTGAAAAGTAGTTTTGACTCATTCATTCTGATCTGTTGACAAATCAGATCAGATTGTTGGGCTCTACCTTAAGAGTATGTCCAGTGTATAAGCACTTCTGACTTCCACTGCTTCTGCCTTGGCCAGAGGCACCATTATCTTTCCCCTGGTCTCTTCCATCTTCCATTCTGACTCTTCATTTCCTCTTGCACTTAGTATAAACCCCCACAGCCTTACCATGGCCTTCAAAACCCAGCCTGTTCTGATCCAGGCAGCCTTTCCAAGGTCATCTCCTCTTATTCTTCATCCCTCTCTCTCTGCCTCAGCCACTGGCCTCCTTGCCGCTCTTCAGATGTGCCGAGCATATTCCTGCCTCAGGGCTTCTGCCCTTGCTGTTCCTTCTTCGTGGAAGGTTCTTTCTCAGATACATACTCAGCTTCCACACTCCCATCAAACCTTCACTCAGATGGTTTCAGAGGTTCCCTCATGACTCTAAGAGAGGAGCAATTTCACTCTACCTTATCTAATTGATCTTCATAGCCTACATTCCTAGGTGATACTATGTATTTATTTCTTTATTCCCCTCTTATGTGAGGAACTTTTATCTGTGTCATTCACAATAGTGTCCCTGAAAGCTTAGAATAATGCCTGGTACATAGTAGGTGCTCAGTAAGTAGCTGTTGCATGAATGAATGGATGGATGGATTTATAAAATAAGTATTTGTTGCTTACTTATTAATAGGGTGGGCATTGGTCTTGGGTTTTTAATGTAATCAAATATATTATTTTTTAGATTGTAAAAGAAAAAAAAAACTCTCTGAAAACACATTTCTCAAAAGATGCCAACATCTGTTAAAATTTTTTTTTTTTTAATTAAGAGCTGTAGTCCCAGGTCTGGACAGGCAATTGGCCTTATCTAATAGCTTAAGTGGTGGTTAAGTATGTTTTGGGATTTGTTAGCCTTAACCCTGGGGAATGGCGGCTCAGCCAAGTTGATTATAGCCCAGCTGGGTCTGAGGTCACTGGATCCTGCCCTGATGAGTTTGTCAGCTTCGTTCTTGCCACAGCACTGCATCTGCGGCTCTTGCCCTGACTAGCCTCCCCTCGCCAAAGTTGACTGTGGCCTCCAAGGAGATCACTTGGGAAGAGATGGGTGGGTTTGCACAGAACTATCACTGGGTCTAGAAATTCAGCTCAAAATCATTTCAAAACTAGCTGCTCTATCTGAAGACCACACAGTTTTGGAGGGAGCTGTAAGTGTGGTGCCAGAGAGGTGGGCAATGCCCTCATGGGGGTACACTTTGTTCTGTGAAGCCCCTTGGGTTTCAAGATGGCCCCTGGTAAAAGAAAACTTACTTTTACCAAATCCATATAAAGGTCAGCAGGAAAGTGAAAGTGTTAGTCACTCAGTCATGTCCAACTCTTTTCAATGCCGTGGACTGTAGCCTGTCAGGCTCCTCTGTTCATGGAATTCTCCAGGGAAGAATACTGGAGTGGGTTTTCATTTCCTTCTCCAGAGGATCTTCCAGACCCAGGGATCAAACCTGGGTCTTCTGCACTGCAGGCAGATTCTTTACCGTCTGAGCCACCAGGGAAATTCTGAAAAGTCAGTGAAGGCCCAGGGAAATTTAAACACAAACCATAATTTTCTCTTCTTCATTTATCAAAGAAAAACAGCTTTGAAATATCCCTGAAATCCTCAAGCAGGATTTTTATCTTTCCTAAATGATTGCCCTGGTGTTTCATGTGCTTCTTTATTGTGCTAAGGAAGCCTCTATTGTACTAAGACCTAATGAAAGTGAAAAGTGAAGTCGCTCCGTCATGTCTGACTCTTTGCGACCCCATGGACTATAGCCTCCAACGCTCCTCCATCCATGGGATTTTCCAGACAAGAGTACTGTCGTGAGTTGCCATATCCTTCTCCGGGGGATCTTCCCGACCCAGGGATTGAAACCGGGTCTCCCGCATTATAGGCAGACGCTTTACCATCTGAGCCACCAGGGAAGTCTAGACCTAAGGAAGCCTCTCTCAACTTTTATAGGTGGAGAAAAATGAAGCAGGGACAGTCACACAACTTGATTAGTCCTGCTTATCAGAGTCTGGCTGTCCTCAGGTCCAACAGAAGAGTTTATCAGATAAACACTGCCTTTAAATCCTGAGCCCCACCTGGCTATACACTTCCCTGCCTTTGGCCAGTGGAAGAAATTGGGAAATCTAAAAGCAAGAATGTATATTTGGGAGGAACCTGGAAAAACATTCTAGGGACTGTTTTTCCCCTTGTGTTTAGAGAGATGATCCTGCATCATGTAGAAGGGAAAAAAAAAATTGACAAGAAGCCCTGACTGTACCTTGGCTGCCAACTAACTGGTCACTTGAATTGTCAGTGAAGATATCATTTCCCTGGCATTTTATAACCAAGTTTCAGGGATTCCACAGGGATTTTTATTTTTCACATGAATTTCATTTACCAGCTGACAAGGGAACAGATTATTCTGTTGAGGTTAAAACAAAAAGGATTAGGCCCAATAAAATGTATATTGGCCACTCTCTACTCTGAATCTCAGGGACTCAGGTTGGGGTGTGGAGATCACGAGATCAGTATCAGACGTGAGTTGATAAATAGAAAAATTTTTTACCTTATAAGAATTTAGGCTTAGGGGAATTCCCTAGTGGTTCAGTGGTTAGGACTCAGCGCTTTCACTGCCGAGGGTGCGGGTTCAATCCCTGGACGGGGAACTGAGATCCCATAAGCCGTTCAGTGTGGCCAAAAAAAAAATTCAGATTTAGAATGAAAGCCTACCATTGACAACACCTTGGATAGACCTTGAGGCCATTAGACTAAGTGAGATAAGTCAGATAGAGAAAGATCACTGTATGATCTCACATACGTGGAATCTAAACAGAAACAGAGTGGAGTGGTGGTTACTAGCAGCTGAGGGATGTGGGAAATGGGGAGATATTGGTCAAAGGGTATAAGCTTGTGGGTATAAGATGAATAAGTTGGGGGATCTAATGTACAACACAGTGGTTAAAGCTAATAATACTGTTTCAATAATACTGTTTACTGTACTTCAGTGTTGCTAAGGGTAGATCTTAAATTTTCTCACCACAAGGAGGAAATGGTAACTCTGCAACAGGATGGAGATGGGAGCTAATAATGACGGCCATCATTTCGTAATTTATAAATGGATCAAGCTAATATGTTGTAAGCCTTAAACTTACAGTGTTTTGTGTCAAATGTATCTCAGTATAACCTGAAAAAAAAAAACCATTCAGGTCTGAATGACCTGGTTGTACCTGGTTGTGTGTATTGAAATCTCAGAGATACTCCAACAGTCAAGCCAGCCTCACACTGCACTGGGCCTCGCTTTCCCTGGGGGAAACTGAGGTACGGAGCTCCAAAGCCCTCCGAGGGAGGAGACTGTGCCAAGGGAGTCAGTTGGTGGCCAAGTCTCTTCCTCTAAACCACACTCTGACTCTGCCTCCTGGTATGCTTACGAAGGCTCGGAAGGTAATCTAACATGTCAGCGAGAGCTTTCCGGAATACATGCGTCTCATATTCTGGGAAGAGTAGGCAGCGGGGGTGAAGGTGAGACAGGAAATCTTTCTGAAGGCTCTGAAGCCATCCGGTTTTGGAGCATCCCCAGCAACTCCCACAGAGTCGAGCCTTTGAAATTGCCTGTGGGGAGACTGGACGGAGAGCCGGGCTGCCTCAGCCTGCTCTGGCCCTGCTGCCTTCCTGCAGGACCCTCTGAGGGGAACTGAGCAGCGCCCCGGGGAGGATGCTAGGACAATGGGCCAATGGAGGGACATGGGTACTGACTGGTGGGCTGCCTGTCAGGCGGCGGCAGGGTGGCCTTTTGTCTGGGTTTGCTTACAGAGCCAGGAAGGCCGGGTGCCAGGGAGAGTGTTTCCTCTGTTTGGGAAAAGCCGTGTCTGTCTGGCTTGCTCTGTAGCCTGGCCTCTCAGCCCTGTGGTGTTCCTGTCACTGGGCACGGACCCCACAGGCCAGGTTTCTGCTGTGGCCAACAGGAGATACTGGGCCAGAAGAGGCTAGCAGGGAGCCAGTGTGTGTGTGAGTGTGCATGCACGTGTGGGTGGACTGACAAGCTGCCAGTGTGTCTACTCCCCAGACTTTTGCTAAGGGTCTGCCCAGCTAGGGAATGTGGACTTGGCCTGTCGATGTGGTCTCAGGGGGAATTGTTGGGAGGGGCAGTCCAGTATTCTTAGGCCTGAAGGGGTTTCGCAGGTCATCTTGTGCAGCCCATTTTATTTCTTACAAATGAGGAAACTAAGGCTTAAGGATCTGACCTAGTTCATCCAAGGTCATATAGGACACCCAGATTTGAGGCCTGGCTCCATCACCACCTTGTCGTGGGACCTTGAGCGAGTCATATACTTGACCTTGCTAAGCCTATTTTCTCATTTGAAAAGGGGGATAAGAAAAGTACCCAGCCTACAAGGCTAATGTGGGTGTTAAATGAGATAATCCAAGAGAAAGGTTCATCACAGGCCTCCGGTCACGTCCGTCTCAGAATCTGCATGTCCTTATTTTACTGTTGCCATGCAGTTAGCAACAACCAGAAGCCAGGGCTCTGCAGCCACGTGTACATTCAGCTGTTTACCAAAGGGTAGTCCCTCAGTTGTGTCTGACTCTTTGCAACGCCATGGACTGTGGCCCGCCAGGTTTCTCTGTCCATGGGATTCTCTAGGCAAGAATGCTGGAGTGGGTTGCCATGCCTTCCTCCAGGGGATCTTCCCAACCCAGGAACTGAACCCAAGTCTCCCATATTGCAGGCAGATTCTTTACAGTCTGAGCCACCAGGGAAGTCCAGCTGCTTCCAAAATCACCATCACCTTCTGTCCTCCCCACTTTCCTATGAGGTAGAGAAAGTCAGTCTCTTTTCTTCCATTTTCCTGATGAGACAACTTCAGTGCAAAGATGGGCCTCAAAACTGAGTTTCCTGTTTCACAGAGCCCCCTGCTCTTTTTTTTGGCCTTCACCTGCTGCTAATTAGAATATTCCTACTGATAGAATATTCCAGCTATATTGGGACTAACTATGGGAAAGGAGGAAGACACTTCCCTCCCTCGCCACCCCCAGGCTTTCCCAAATGAATGGAAGTTATCTCAGATTCCTGCCCTTTACCGTTTGTTCTTGAGTTCATCCTGAAGGCCCAGGGCTTCCTTCTCTGGTAGACCTGTGTCTGATGGAAGGACAGAATGTTCTTCCCAGCCTTAGGACTGGCAACTTGAACAGCAAACAAAGAATTGCCATTAGTTGTGTTGTGGTGGCTGAAGGGATTTCTGGACATTTTTGGAGAATGAACAGACCCAAATTGAACAGAGCCCTGAGGAAACACGGTAGCCCTTGTTACACAGGAAGAATGGATTTAATGTATATGGGATGAGGGTAGGGATGGTGAGGAGAAAACAGAAGGAAGAGGGGCCCGCCCTACTCAATATTTACAATTTGAGCCCTGAGCCCTGAATTTCCAAAAGTCGTGGCAGGAGGATTGTTTCTGTAGTATATTCCTCCTGCTAAACCCACCTTGCACGAGAAACTGCAGCAGGCACAGATCACTGTTCATTAATATTAACCAACAAACTCTCCCAGCCACATGGAAACTGGGGCTAGTGTGAACACACTCTACCCCCACCCCCCAAAAGCACCAAGCCCAACTTCCCCCTACCCTCCTGCCCCAAGGAAAACCCTGAAACCAGACCCTGAGGCTGAGAGAGAAGGGGTCATCCAGGCAGATGGGTCAGAGGGCATGGCCAGGGGAGGGGTCAGCTTTGTTTCCGCTCTGAGTTGGTGAAAGCCAAATCTTTATGGAAATTTTCTAGCTGCATTTTGAGCTATTTAGCTTCAAAAATAAAAGATTTATTTTTCCCTCCTCTCCTTTTGGGTTTTGTCCTCTGCTGACAGCAGTGACATATGCAGGTCTAGAGGCTGTTAAAACTAGGCCAGGTTCCTCCACCCACAATCCCACTCCTTCTTCCCCAGTTCTGAGGAAAAGAAAAGATAGAATCATAAGTAAAAGAGAACCCAACCTGCAGGGAGGCAGCACAAACATTCCCAATGTCCACTGCTGCTTCGCTGGTCTTTTCAATAGAGAAAAGAACAGGAGTGGCGTGGTGGGACGTGCCTTTCATTATACACTGTTGACATAACCTGTTACATTTTATAAAGCACTTGCGCATGCTGTAGTATCCCATGGAATCCTTGCATCCGTTCCTTGAGATGGGGCTTATGGTCCCCTTTTGCAGATGCGAAAACTGAGGCTTATAAGTAACTCTGCCAATGTCAGTGAGATATTAAAGGGGTAGAACTAGCACTCCCACTCAAGTTTCTGTCTCCAAACACAGGGACCTTCCTGATAGATATGCTGAGAGTTGCAATTTAACTTCTCTGGGTCTCATTTTCCAAATCTAAAAGAGGTTATTCCCTAGGTTCTATTGAGACCTTCTAAACTGTTTTCTCACTTTGGTGCTTCACACGAAAAAGTCAATGAAAGGGGTGTCAGGAGCTTGACAGTATGAGGGGAAGAAATCAAGTTGTGTCTCTTGGTAGCTTCTGGGGTTTTACCTCAAGTCCCCTGCATGGTGACAAAGACGGGTTGTTGTTCCCATGGTGTTCTCAAGTATCGATCAGAGCGGTTATCAAATCAATCTGGAACATCTCTAGAGGGTTCTCTGATATTGTGGATGTGGAAGCTGTTCTTAGCATTGCCAGGTGTTCAAAAGTAAGGGATTTTGGTAAAAAAAAAAAAGTCCTGTTTCAACACTGATATTATTGGTAGAAATGTGACTGAGACATAAACTCCTGGGCTTCTGTACACAGCCTGTAGTTTAGAACTTGCGCTCATATGGCAGGGATTTGGGGCAAAAATTTGTAATTAGGTCCTTCGTGAATGACTTAGGACCTAGTACTGCTTGGGCGCAATGCTTTTCTCTTTTAGATCTTGAGTTGAAAGCTGTATCTCACTTTATGTAACTCAGATGCAAGTGTTCTGGTGACATTCGGAGGGCCACAGGGACATGTATTTAGCGTCTTGGTCTAGTTACTACTCTTCTGGTTATTGTGGATGCACTAAGACGATTGGCCAGCAGCATAACAGGGTGCTTGCTCAAGGAGTGGGTCTGGGACCAGGTCTGCTCTGAGTGTGAAAAGCCTGGATGGCTTAGTCTGATAGAGAAGCAGGCCCTTTGGTATTGAGTTCAACCCCTGTAGCTTTCTCGTGCTTTTTGTTTCTGGGCATCTGAAATTCATGGGCAGGAGGGACTAGGGGGCATCAGGGGACCAAACTGTTACCTCATTTCTCTAGATTCAAATCTGGTGGTGTGTGACAGCATTGGAGAGCCTGCCAGAGGTGAACACTATGGGAAAGTTGAGGTTTTCTCCTGCCCTCTCCTCGCCGCTTCTGCGATAACAATGCTGAGGCAAGTACAGCAGAGGCGTATAGCACAGAGATTAGCAGTTTGGGCTCAGGAGTTAAGATTCCCTGAGGCCAGAGCCCTGCTCTTCCATGCTGAGGTCTTGGCAAGTTCTTTCACCTCAGTGTTCCTGTTTCCTTCTCTATAAAATGAGGATAATACTAGTTCCCACCACATAGGTTGTTGAGGGGTTTCAGCTAAATGGTTATGATAGCTCATCGCTCAGAACGGACACCTGGTTAGTTAGTTATTCCTCCCAGACTCCATGTTGGCTACAGCAGAAGTGATGGCTTCCGTTCTCCCTGATACCTGGTCAGAACCACATATTCCTCTCTGACTAAAGAATATTGGGGAATTGGCCCAGGCTTTTTTCTTTTTTTCTAAGTTTTCTTCAGCTTTCCTAATGGCTCAAGTGTTAAAGAATTCGCCTGCAATGCAGGAGACACAGGATTCTATACCTGGGTCCAGAAGATCCCATAGAGAAGGGAATGAAAAAAAAATAAAAATAAAAATAAAAAAAAAAAAGAAGGGAATGGCAACTCACTCCAGTATTCTTGCCTGGAGAATCCCAAGGACAGAGGAACTGGGTGGGCTACAGTCTATGGGGTCACAAAGAGTTGAACATGACTGAGTATGCACACACTGCTCAGGAACGTGGGATATTTTAGCAAATATGACAACTGCACAGACACACAGGGTCCTGCAACCCCTCTTCAAACCCCCCCACCCCCAGCTGCTGGAGGAACAGAGCGGGTGTGTGTGCTCTGCCTGGCCCTCTTTGGGTTCATTGCCGGAATCTGAGGCTCTGAGCAGAGCTGTGTGGTGCATCCTGGGCGGCTCACTTTAACAAGCTGGCTCTGAGCAGGCCGCCAGGTGGAAGGACTCTCTGATCCTCAGAGAGGCCAAGCTCCAGTCAGCTCTGCTGGGAACAGCCAAGATGGGAAACAGGCGCTGGAAGTTCCTGCATCTTCTGGAACTGGGGGCTTAAGGAGGCCCAGAAGTTGGTCAGAACAAAATTGCAAAGAAGACTTTGTCCCTTTCACCAATTCTTAAAGGGATCTGCAGCCTTAAGAAAGAAGAAAGAGCCCTTGTGGGAGAGGACGATGGGATGGCTGCAGCTAGGAGAACCTGGATGAATGTCCCCACGTCGGATGGCCCTCAGGAGTGAACTGGGGTCCTGCCCGGGGCTTGCTCTGTATTGGAGGGTGGTCAAGTGTGAGAATGCGATGGGGGCTAGTGTACTCTCTGATCGCAGGAAACACAACCACGTTCTCGCCTGCTGAGAGGCAGCTGGGACAGTAAAGTTAGGATTCTTCTGGTCAAAGAATTGATCTGAGTTGATAGCATGATGCTAATTAACACGTTTACTAATGACTGTCCCCTTGGAGGACCTAAGGTGGAGATCACGGCAGATGTGAGTTCCTAGGGCTGCTGTGGAAACTTACTTTAGAAGACAAAGGCGCTGATTTCTTTCTGGGGTGGGGAGACTTCCTTCTTTCCATGGTTCACTTGCGCTTCTTCACCACGTCTTTCCTCTCCCTTGGTCGGCCCCATTTCAGCAACAGGAGTATCACAATCAGTGACAACCACACCGTTTCCGCTTACAGGGGGTGGTGATGGGCTGCATGCCAGGCACCTGTGCCGAGTGTGTTCTGCTTATGATCTGGGTTAATCCCAACAACATTCTCCTAATGTAGGCATGATGAGTATTTTGCAGACAAGGCAAGAGAGGCTCAGAGATGACTTCCCCTGCCAGGTTCTATGGGTAGTACATAGACGAGCCCAGATACACTTCTGACCTCTCATTCCAATGTCTGCATGCTGTCCCGCCCCCTTCCTTCAACTTCACTCTTTTTAAAAAAGAACATTTATTTATTTATTTGGCTGTGCTGGATTTTAGTTGCGGCATGCAGGATTGTAGTGGTGACTTGTGGGATATCTGACCGGAAATCGAACCTGGGCCTCCTGCACTGGAAATACGGAGTCTTAGCCACTGGGCTACCAGGAAGTCCCCCTCCTCCCACCTTCTGCTCGTGTTCTACATCACACACTGGACTGGAGTGCTTCCTGTGAGGGTCTGTCCTAGAGAAAAGGCAAAGAGGGAGGGGCTGGAGAACAGGACAGCTTTGTCGTTCATGTTGGGTTATTGTGTAGGGTGAGGGGCATTGTGTGTGTTGGGTGGTATGTTTGTAGAGGGTGTTGCTGGTGTTGTGGAGTTGTGTGTGTGTTGATTTGTAGCGCTGAGGGGGTGTTGTTGTGTGGTCTTGGGGAACTGTGTAGTATTGAGAGTCTTGTGTGTGTGTTGGGATGTTGTGAGGTTGTGTGCTGGGGGTGGAGTGTGACAGGAGGAGAGTGCATCTCTGTCTCATGCTTGGTTGGTCATTCCTTGTCTGGGGACTTCACTTCTGCCAAGGTCCTAACTGTCGCTGCTTCCTGCCACCGCTTTCCCCCAGACTGAAGGAGATGGAGCAGCTGGTCCTCTGTTGCTTTCCTTTCTGACCTTGATGTGGGGCTGGGACTGGCCACCAGCTCAGTGGCAGGAAGCTAGAGGACAGGTTCACAGAGAAGCCTTAGGGTGAAAGCATCTCAGCGTGGGCTGGTGCATTTATAAAGGCTCTGCACTTGAGCCCACACTTGGTGCATATAAATATCTAAAGAATGAAGGATTTGCCAAAACCTGGCTTTGTGCAGCCCACAAGAGAGGTATGTGCTTTTTATCTATTATCACGTATTACTGCAATGATAGTAATGAAAAACAGCTGATGCTTATATAATGTTTACAATACAACAGGCACTATTTTAATTGCTGTATATATATATATATATATATAATTTAATTTAACGCTTGTGATAACCCTAAGAGGTAGCTACTTTTTTTTATCCCCACTTTATAAATGAGGAGCCTGAGTCACAGAGCTGTTAAGTAACTTATCCAAGCTAGCACAGGTAGAAAGGGGTTGAGGCAGGCTTCGGAAACTAGGCACGTGCTTTAGAAACCTGCACCCATGCCCTTAACCACTAGATCTCGTGGCCTTATGATACCAGGCAGAGAGACTGGCAAGTCTGACTCCTGTGCTCAGGAATGCAGAGCACCTCCACTTCTTAGGCAAGATACTGAGATTCTTGTGGCTGGTGAGGCTTCATGGTTCAGGTAATAAAAAATTTTGGCTGGGTTTTATTTAGACCAGAGTTTCCATCTCAGGGTTGAAAGATCCTATTCTCAGCCTGCTGGTCTCTGGCGTTTGCAACAGGAGCCTTCTCTGTTGAAGGACTGACTGGTCCAGTTGAGCCCCAGATAGAAGACAAAGGAGGTATAAGACAATCTCTTTCCCTGCTGGCTTGGAAACAATCATCTTTCTCCCCAGGAATCAATGTCTTTGCATCTTGGATATTGAAAGAAAAGACTTCATGTCATTAAAAATAAAGTTTTTTAAAGAAAAAAAAAAGCACTGTTTTTGTCTCTTTGTGCATCTCTACACCCTCTTAGATGTGCCTGCAGAAAACCTCACTTAAATGAGCACATTCCTAGAGTGCTAAGGGATAAATGGAACAGGAAGTGGACTGACTACTTGGTTATTTGTTAATTCTCTGCAGGGGAATAATTTAGGACAATGTCTGGTGAAGATCTCAGAGACGCAGAAAAGGAAGATGTCAAAAGGTAAAGGGACTCTTAGCTGGGAGTAGCAAGGGAGGAATGAAGGAAATGTATCTAATGAAATTATACCAGCCTATAAAGATCTGGGGAAAACAAACCAACATTTTTAACTGCTGAGGAATTCACACTGAGCTCAGACAAGACAATGGATTTATTTACAGGTGCCCCATGGTACGTGTTGGGGCGAGTGGCAGAGCATGTTTTTTGCTCCAAGAATTTTCCTTGTCTAGAAAGTGGATTTCTTGGCAGAACTGGAACCTGGCTACTTTCAGATTCCTTAAGGACAGAAGAAATTCCCTGGGACACACACAAAATAGTCTGTTTCTGTCGGATAGTCAAGAGGAGCTTGACTATAGTCAAGACACTGTACTTGTCTCAAGACCAGGGACATCTCACCTTTATGCTGGCAGATGCTCTGGGGCCATCTGCTACTTCCTCAGGGTGATGGGGGGCTTTCCTGTAGCTCAGTTGGTAAAGAATCCGCCTGCAATGCAGGAGACCCTGGTTTGGTTCCTGGCTCAGAAAGATCTGCTGGAGAAGGGATAGGCTACCCATTCCAGTATTCCTGGGCTTCCCTTGTGGCTCAGCTGGTAGAGGATCCCCCTGCAATTTGGGAGACCTGGGTTCGATCCCTGGGTTTGGAAGAATCCCCTGGAGAAGGGAAAGGCTACCCACTCCAGTATTCTGGCCTTGAGAATTTCATGGACTGTATAGCCCATGGGATTGCAAAGAGTTGGACACAGTTGAGCGACTTTCACTTCACTTTCAGGGTGATGGGACACAGGAGGGGCTGAAGGGAGGCCATTAGGAATCCCCAAGGTCTAAGTCACAACCCATACCTGGTTTGAGCCATCACTGATGCATTTAAGGCAAAGGAACTAAACTCAGAAACAGATGTGGAAGAAAATAAAAACAAATCCATAAAAAAAAAAACAAAAACAAAAAACAGGAAGCCTGGACACATAGTCAACTAGATTCATGAGACTTCCCTGGTAGTCCAGTGGTTGTAAGACTCCTCACTTCCACTGCAGGGGGGATGGGTTCAATTCGATTCGAGGTCAGAGAACAAAGATCTCATAAGCTAAGCAGCCAAAACGAACGGACTAAACCAACCAGATTCATAACAGAAGTGGGGAATGAGTGTCAAGTGCATCCCAGGGTGTGTTGGCAGCTTCCCTCCTGTTCTCCTCTAATACTCACCCCAAACCCTCCCCAACCATGAGTGAGGTGGGGGCTGGTGGAGAGAGAGAGATCTTCGCGGTCTTTGTTGAGCGGCCTGGCGCCTAGCCTGCCTCTCAGCGTATTCTTATCATCCTAAAATTGGGCTAGAGCCGGCTGTGTCTTGCAGAATACCGAGGATTTGAAAGAAAAAATAAAACCTCTGAAACCTTCCTGCGTGATTCCCAAACCCAACCTGTCCCTTGTAACGTAGCCTACTCTCTAAGGGCTGGGAAGTTAG
Source organism: Aepyceros melampus (assembly GCA_006408695.1). NCBI lineage: Eukaryota > Metazoa > Chordata > Mammalia > Artiodactyla > Bovidae > Aepyceros > Aepyceros melampus. The sequence continues at coordinate 607,204 of SJXQ01005177.1, read as the reverse complement.
GGAGCTCTGTGTAACCTAGCCATCTCATACTGCAGAGAACTGAAGAGAATGAATTAATCCTCTTCAGCTGGGTGTCTGATGGAAAGTCGCTCCTGGTCCTTGTCCAGTGCCAGCACCTCTCCTACTGTGACTGCTTAGTGCAGAGAGAAGCCTGGCTGACAATCACCGTGGGTGATGGGTATAGGTTCTTTGTCACAGAGACATGAAATCATAGCCCTGGGGGACATCTAGATGCTTGAGGCTTGAACTGCAAACTTAGAGTAAAACCACAGTAAGCTTTCTTTTTTTTTTTTTAATTAATTTTTATTTTTTAGTTTGTTTTGCTTTACAATACTGTATTCGTTTTGCTATACATTGACATGAATCAGCCACGAGTGTACATGAACTCCCAATCCCGCCCCCCGCCTCCCGCCCCACACCTTCTCTCTGGACTATCCCCGTGCATCACACAGTAAGCTTTCTTAACCCCTCCTCAGCTTCTCCGCTTTGCCTCTCAGGCACCACATCTTACCACTTTTCACATCCCTTATTCTGCTCCAACCACACTGACCTCCTAGTTGTTCTTTGAACATACCATCATGCTTTCAGCCTCAGGGCCTTTGCACTGGCTGTTTCCTTTCCCTTCAACTCTTTTCCAAAATGCTCCTATAGCAAAGTCCCTCATCTCCTTTGAGTCTTTTCAAAAGTTGTATCCTTAGTGAGGTTTACCCTGACCACTCAATCTGAAAATTCCAAACCCTGTAGCTGCCTTCTGAGGGTGTAGGGATCTTTGTTTTGTTCACTGCCCCAAGAGTTTTTGGTTCATTGTCCCTGTCAAGCACCTAGAAGAGTCCTGGCATGTAGTAGGCCCTCAGGACATCTTTTTTTTTTTTTTTTTTTGGCTGCATGGCTTGCAGGATCTTAGTTCCCCAACCAGGGTTTGAATCCTGGGCCCTGGCAGTGACAGGGCCTAACCCTAACCAGTGGACCATCAGGGAATTCCCTCAATACAGATTTTTTGAATGCACGGGCTTTACAAACATACTTCCTGATAGAATAAAGAGGGCGCGCATAACTAGTATAGGGGGATTCTGAGATGAGGTCACCAGCCAAGGTTACATGGTTAATAAAGGCTAGAGGAAGGGTTTGTGTGCAGAGCAGTTGAAATCTTGGTTCTCTGCCATCATTCAGCTCTGTGACCTTGGACAACTTGCTTAACCTTGCTGAGTCTCCATTTTCTCACTTGTAAAATGAACATCAGTTAATCTCTCCTTGCAGTTAATTGTAAGAATTAAGGGTTATAGCACCTCATAAACCTGGTCTTGTAGTTCAGATCTCAGCTCAGATGCTGTCTCCTTAGAAAACCTCTCCTAACTACCCAGTCTACAGTAGCCCTCTGGATGGTGCCTGGCATTCAGTAGGCATGTAATAAATATTTCATTAGCAAATGACTCCCCCTCTGAATACCTATCTCTGACTCACAGGGTAAATCCAAGTTTCTTTTTAGGGCCAACAGGGTTCCATCTGGGCTTACATTCTTCTCTGCCACCTCCAGGCCCTCAGCCTAGAAAACACTGAACCCCACCTCTACCTTCGCACCAACACCCTCCATCCACATCTGGGGACCAAATCCTCCTCTGAATTAAGAATGGTTTCTTAGCCAAAAGGCCGAGAAGCAATTGTTTTTAATGTTTTTTAACAGTAAACAAAACAAACAAAAAAATCAAAGCAAGAATATTGTGTAACTCTGACCATTATATGAAAGCCCAACTTTAGCATCCATAAATAAAGTTTTACTGAGACACTGACATACTCATTGGCTTGGGTATTGCCAGTGACTGCTTTTGAACTGCTGTGGAAGAGCAAGAGTGACTATGGATACCAGAGAGCCCAGAAAGCTTAAAATACTTGCAAATGGGCTGTCATACTATCACAGGACTGTAGGGAACTTGAATGGGAAAACTTTGCAGAGCCCTGATCTAGATATTTCCTTCTCACCCTTTAGGTCATATCTGACCTGTTGCTTTCTGGAAAAACTTTGATGCACCAACACTGGGTAGGGAGCCATCCTGGATGTGCCCCCATTTTCTGTTTGCTCAGCTGTCTCCCCAGGGGCAGGGATAGGTCCACGCTGTTTTTCGATATACCCCCATCAAAGAACCAGGCCTGGAATGTGGTAGGTGATCAGTAAACATTTGTTGAATGAAAGAATGGCACTTGAGGCTCTTCCTTCCCAGCTGAAGAGATATGACATTCAGAGGGCAGCTCAGAGCCAGGGCTCAAGGAGCTTTGAGCAGGGAGACTCTGCGGAGGTCTGGGGTCCTTGAGAAAAGCCAAGTGGATGTGAGATGCTTTCCATATACAACCACAGGGTGTGGGAGCTGCAGGGGCCTGTGGGATTTGGGTTGGGGGTGTGAGGAATCTGTGAGGATAAAGGGGTGCAGAGTTGGCAATAAGGTGAAATGGATGCCTCGCAAAGAGATAGCAGTTGTAACAACTTCACTGAACATTCACTTGATGGTGTTTGGAGGTTTTGGCACAAACTTGGGCTTTATTCACATTCTTAATTACTTCATACTGGGACATAAAGCAGCAACCCCAGGAGGCTGTCACTGTCCTCACTGTCTTATTCACAAGGCATTTCACCGTGAAAATTACCTCCGAGCCACCCACGGAGGAGTCTCTCTTGCCCGTCTGTTTCTCATATGAAGAGATTGTGATTGTTTTGATAAAAAATCAGCTGGGCCACTGAGTGTCACTCTGAGACACACTCTGAGAAGGTCCATGTGAAGTCTGGGCTATAGGCAATGCTCTCAAGGCTGAGCTGGGAAAGGCTTTGTTGTTATTCTAAAATCAAAGGCAACAACTGATAAAGGCAGCCAGATAAACCTTTCCTTACAAAAGTTTTGTCTCTGACACCTATAGATTGATCTATAGAGGATCCTCTATAGATCCTCTATAGATTCTGATAGGAGAAACTGAAACTTAAAAAAAAAAAAAATTCAGTTTATTCTAATACACCCAAAAATTTGCAATAATCTTGCAGAAAGCATGGTTCAATTTCTGGGCTATTGTGACTGGGCAACGATCTGGATAGCAAGATATGCCAGAAACACGACAAGGAGAAAGGCAGTCCACGCTGTAAAGAAGAACACCGTTCACTCGGCCTCTGTAAGAGATTGGCCTTCATTTTTCTGATGACATTTTTAGATGTTCTTGGAAGCTCCCTGCTTCTCCCACTCGGAAGTGGTGTGCTGGTAAATGTTTAACAATTGGCAGGAGAAGGCAATGGCACCCCACTCCAGCACTCTTGCCTGGAAAATCCCATGGACGGAGGAGCCTGGTGGGCCGCAGTCCATGGGGTCGCTAAGAGTCGGACACTACTGAGTGACTTCACTTTCCCTTATCACTTTCATGCATAGGAGAAGGAAATGGCAACCCTCTCCAGTGTTCTTGCCTGGAGAATCCCAGGGATGAGGGAGCCTGGTGGGCTGCCATCTCTGGGGTCCTGCAGAGTCGGACACGACTGAAGTGACAGCAGCAGCAGCAGCAGGGGAGAGGTGGAACTGATTTGTAGCATTTGTCAATTAACATAATCTCAATACTCCCACCAGGACTGGTTTTAAGCCACCTATATTTAACTTATATACAGAGTACATCATGAGAAACACTGGGCTGGTTGAAGCACAAGCTGGAAACAAAATTGCTGGGAGAAATATCAATAACCTCAGATATGCAGATGACACCACCCTTATGGCAAAAAGCAAAGAGCAACTAAAGAGCCTCTTGATGAGTGAAAAAGTTGGCTTAAAGCTCAATATTCAGAAAACAAAGATCATGGCATCCAGTCCCATCACTTCATGGGAAATAGATGGGGAAATAGTGGAAACAGTGGCTGACTTTATTTTTTGGGCTCCAAAATCACTGCAGATGGTGATTGCAGCCATGAAATTAAAAGGCACTTACTCCTTGGAAGGAAAGTTATGACCAACCTAGACAGCATATTAAAAGACAGAGACATTACTTTGTCAACAAAGATCAGTCTAGTCAAGGCTATGGTTTTTCCAGTGGTCATGTATGGATGTGAGAGTTGGACTATAAAGAAAGCTGAGCACCGAAGAATTGATGTTTTGAACTGTGGTGTTGGAGAAGACTCTTGAGAGTCCCTTGGACTGCAAGGAGATCCAACCAGCCCATCAGAAAGGAGATCAGTCCTGGGTGTTCATTGGAAGGACTGATGTTGAAGCTGAAACTCCAATACTTTGGCCACCTGATGTGAAGAATTGACTCACTGGAAAAGATCCTGATGCTGCGAAAGATTGAAGGCAGGAGGAGAAGGGGACGACAGAGGATGAGATGGTTGGATGGCATCATCGACTCAATGGACATGAATTTGGGTAAACTCTGGGAGTTGGTGATGGACAGGGAGGCCTGGCATGTTGGCAATTCATGGGGTCACAAAGAATTTGACTGATATGACATCAAGCATCTCACAAAATTTCTGAAACTAACACTCAGCTCTGTTGAGTCTGTATGAGCTGGTTCCAAAGCCACCTCAGGGACACTGCACTGGGGTCAGGACTTGGAGCTCTAAAAGCTCCTGTTTGTCCAGTCTCATTGTGGTTGTTGTTCAGTGGCTGAGTCGTGTTTGACTCTTTGTGACTGCATGTACTGCAGCACTCTAGGCCTCCCTGTCCTTCACCATTTCCCAGAGTTTGCTCAAACTCATGGCCATTGTGTCAGTGATGCCATCCAACCATCTCATCTTCTGTCACCCCCTTCTCCTGCTCTCAATCTTTCCTAGCTTTAGGTCTTTTCCAGTGAGTCAGCTCTACCCATCAAGTGGCCAAAGTACCCCTGGCTTAGAGGGAAAGCACCTGCCTGCAGTTTGGGAGACAGGGGTTCAATTCCTGGGTCAGGAAAATCCCCTGGAGAAGGAATTAGCAACCCATTCCAGTACCCTTGCCTGGAAAATCCATGGATGGAGAAGCCTGCTAGGCTACAGTCCATGGGGTCGCAAAGAGTCACGACTGAGCGACTTCACTTAATTCCAAAGACCAGTTTCTTATGGGCTGAACCTCTCAGTTTTTTGAGGCCCTGGTGTGAGTGAGCTAGCCTGAGGCATCTCCAGCCTTAGGCTTCCTGACTGGTCTCCCAGGGAGGGCTGGGTCCCTGGAATTTGCAGGGAACCCTAAATGCCTCAAGGCGGGTAAACGCAGAGGGTCCACTCCCAGGTCTGGTGGAAAACTCCAGATTGTCTTGTTTTGTGCTTGATCTTTAGCTTGATGTGCATGAGAATGGGTCCTTGGCAGGTGGCCTCCGGCTGGATATGAATAGTGGTAATTGTCCTCCTGTCAAAAGGATGAGCCAGGAAACAGGCGTAGGACTGGAGGAGGGTGGGGGTGGGGTGCAGCTCTCAGTGAATCAGGGCTTTTCTATTGATTCCATAAGGCTACAGAACGAGTTGCTTTTGCAGCCTCCTGCTTGCCCAGCCCGGAGAAGGCATTGGCAACCCACTCCAGTGTTCTTGCCTGGAAAATCCCATGGACGGAGGAGCCTGGTGGGCTGCAGTCCATGGGGTTGCACAGAGTCGGACACGACTGGGGTGATTTAGCAGCAGCAGCTTGCCCAGCCACAGCTCTGGTTTTCCCCAGGGATGAGGGGAGAGTTTCACCCTCTCCCCTGAATAACGTACACCACTTTTGTTTACCTATTATTGCTCTGGGAAGGGGACCTGATTCAGGAACGTGCTGTTCGATGTCTGCTGAAGAGGAGAGTTAAATGTGTGGGGCTGTATTGCCTCTGATACCTAGTGAGGAGCTCAGTTTCCCCATCTGTAAAATGGGACCATAATAATCCCAGCTTTACCAAGCTGTTGCAGGACAGAAGGAAACCATGCCCATGGCTGTCTGGTGTTTTCTCACTAAAGCACTCAACCAAGGGCTGCCATTATTACTGTTTCTCTGACTTCTGGTCAGGGCCCTAGCACAGACTACACTTAAACCACATGACTAAGTGTGTGACCCGGGCAAGCTCCTCCTCCCTCCCTTCCCCCTCAGTGAAATGCTGGTGATCACACTGGGGCCCTCCCTGCCTCCCAGGGACAGGAGGATTAATGAGATAATGGGAGAAGCCGGCTGCTCTGGGGAAGAGAGGTGTTATGTACAGGGAACTGTAATTATTATCCTGTAACTACATGAATGTTTATATTGTGCCTACCCCGGCAATTCCAAGGGGCTTTGACAAGCGCCTGTCTCTAGTTGAAGACAGGTTCAAGGGGTGGGGAGCCTCTCTCTGGTTTCCAACTCCAGGCTCCCGGGAGCATCCCAGAGGAGGCAGCATCCATGCTCCGGGCGTCAGCTCTGTGAGGACCGGAGAGCCCCAGCCATCTTCTGGCTCTATCCTCAGGATGGTGGGAGGCTCCCAGACAGCTGCTCAGGGCGTTTGGGTTGGAATGGAAGTCCAGTCATGAGCACAGCAATTCTGTGGCATAGATTTTGGTGTAGGTTTTTAGCAAATGATAGTCTCCCTCAGTTTGTCCTGCCCTGTCCCTAATGTTTCAGCCTCCTGCTCCCCTCCAACTGTCATCACCGCCAACAGCATCTTCATCTTCACTTAGGAAGTTCGTAAGAACACTGTGCTGGGTGCTTTCGAGTTTAGAATTGAAAACAGCCGCTCCTGTGCTCCTCCCTAGATTCTTCCCTCTAGGAATAGCACTTCAGGCCTGGGGGTGGGGGTTGGGGGTGAGGAGGGCATTGGGCAAGGCAATGGATGTGAGTCACCCTGCTGGCAGCTCTGTGAGGAGGGCAGATCTGGGGTGAGAGAGAACAAGGAGCAAGGGTGGGAAAATGGGGTCCCAGAATGTTCTGCACCCAGCCAAAGGGGATGAGGGATCGGACCTGGAATTCACATCCTGGATCTGCCACTTGGCATCCTCCTGACCTTGGAAAAGTCAAGGTTACTTATCCTTTTGGTACCTCACGTTCCTCATCTGAAAAACGGGTGATTGTGAAGGGTCGGTGTGATGATCAAATGAAGTAGTTGCATATAAAGTGCCAGGATCTGGAATTGTGGAATTCAGTGAGGGGTCCATACATGTGAGTGTTTGTTCAAGTCACCCCACAGACCTTCACTCCTGCATCCTTCTCCACATTGGTCTATAGAGTCATAAACCCACCAAGACCGACTTTTCAGCTTTCAGAATAGGGGAGTTAGGGACCAGTACATGCCCATAGCAGCTCCACCCAAGAGTAAGTGCTCTGGTAACTCGTGTGTGTGTGTGTGTGTGTGTGCGCGCGTGCACGCACGCGTGCATGTATGTGTGTGTGCGTGTGCTCAGTCATGTCTGACTCTTTGCCACCCCATGGACTGTAGCCCACCAGGCTTCTCTGTCTATGGGATTTCCCAGGCAAAGAATACTGGAGTAGGCTTCCATTTTCTTCTCCAGGGGATCTTCTCAACCCAGGGATCTGACCCAAGTCTTCTGCATTGCAAGGGGATTCTTTAACTACTGTGCCACCTGGGAAGCTCCTAAAAGTGAGCCTCTTTTCCTTCTGCCTTTAAAAGCCAGAGGGGTTAATAGTGACTCTACATCAGGGGAGGTGAGAAAACCCAGTTCCCTAGAAAAGACCCTGAATAAAGTGATTCTCAGCGCATAGTGGAATCCAGGCTCTCTCATAGTGGTGATGGTGAGGAAATTGACAACAGCAATAATCATTTATAAGCTTTAGCTTTTCAAACTGTTCTTATCGTTTCCTACATTTTTAAAAAGAGGGGGTTGAATTAGGTGAGCTTTGAGATCTCTCTTTCTTCTTCCAACTTTCCCATTCTGTAGTTCTACTTCATAGCACACCAGAAATGTTCTCAACTAGGGACAAGGTGAATCCCATCCCTCCACCCCCATTCTCCTATCTCCTCGTCCACCTGCACCAAAGGCTGGTAGCTCATTCAGACACCTGGGGATAGATAAAGCTTCAGCATAAGAGAATGTGGTCGTTGGGTGCCTGTTCTGAGGGGTTTTGATAGGATGGCCCAGTTATGTCCGATTCTTTGCAACCCCATGGACTGTGGCCTTCCAGGCTCCTCTGTCCAAGGATTTCCCTGGCAAGAATACTGGAGTAGGTTGCCATTTTCTCCTCCAGGGGATCTTCCTGACCCGGGGATTGACCCTGAGTGTCCTGCATTGACAAGCAGATTCTTTACCACAAGTGCCACCTAGAAGCCCCTTTGATAGGCTAGGAAGGAAGAAATCACACATGTGGGGTTATCTTGGAGTTGTGAGGGTGGAAGAGGTTGTATATTTGATGCACTCAGTTAAAACACTCAGTGAGAAACTCTCAGGCCACTTAACAAGTGTATTTGGATGCTGGGAAAATGTGAGTCATCAAGCTTCCATGATCTGATGGAAACATACCCTCCAGACAACTGAAGCGCTTTTTCCTATGGTTCTGTGCTAACCAGCCTTCTAGCTCCAAGATGGGGAAGAAATTTGATGTGCCCGTCTGCCCTGCCTCTGGGATGGAAACCTGACATTTTGATGGAATCGAGTCTCTCAGAAATTAATTGCTTTTGGATGATTGGACTTTTAAGGTCGCAAGGGCTGATAAATGGGATCCCTAACCCAGTGGGACATCCCGTCTGTGAGGTGTAAGACCTGGAGGCCCAGGAGAACTAGCTGGACCTCCTTAGCCATCGGTAGCAGCCATCTATTCCTATGGCCAGTCCTGTGTTTGGACACACACTCCACATGGACAGGCATCCTAAAGGAAGTGCCCAGTGGATCCAGAGGGACACACAGAGCCTGGACATCCTGTTTCCATACTGGGGTGGGCTAAGCTAGAGAGTTTATTTTGAAGGGAAAGTGAAGTGGGAGATGGCAGAGAAGGGGAGGGAGGTGGAATACATTTATTATAGTACCTTGGCCTCTGTGGGGAGTGAGTAAATTCAGGGGTATAATAGACAGATTGATGGCCTCCCAATGATGTCCAAGTCCTAATTCCCAGAACCCAGGAGTATGTCATGTTACATGGCACTGGGAAATTAAGGTTGCTAATCAGCTGACTTAAAGAGGTAATCCTGAATTATCTGAGGGAGCCCAATGTAATCACAGGGTCCTTGTAAGTAATAGAGGGAGGCAGCGGCGTGGAGTTAGAGTGATACCATGTGAGAAAGTCCAGCCACCACTGACTCTGAAGATGGAGCAAGCCAAGGACTGTGGGAAGCTGGAAAGGGATCCTGCTTGCAGCCTTCAGAAAGGAACGCAGCCCCACCCTTACTTCGGTTTTAGGCCAGTGAGACCCATGTGATGCTTCTGACTAAAGAGGAAGATTATAAAAGTGTGTTGCCTTAAGCTGCTAGATGTGCGCTGATTTGTTGCAGCAGCAATGGGAAATGGTATAAGGGCCTGGACAGGGTCTCAGGAGTGAGAGGAGAGGAAATGACTGTACAAGTTGCCATGAACCAGAGGAGCTTTACAGTGCTGGCTCTTGACCCAGCTGGGTTGGGTTAAATGTCAGTGAGCCCCAGGGCCTTGGGCTAATGTCTGGAAGTGGGGAAGGGGAGAGAGAAAGCTAGTGTGGTGGATAGGCTGAAATGAGGCCACAGAGGCAGCTCTGAAGCCTGTCCTATTCAGAGCTTCCTACACCAGCCCAGGGAGCCTCTCTTGTCTCTGCCCTTCTTGAGGCTTCTCCGGTGCCTGTAGCGGCTCTCTGAAATGATCTCTCTCCTTCACATTCCGTTCCAGGACTTCACACCATCTGCTTGTGCTGAGACTTGTTTACTTTAGTACAGATCCCCCCACAATGTTTATTCCCAAGTGACCATATGCATCCATGGTCCTGTTGGCTAGGAGACAGGGAATCCTCTTGCATCAGGGGAAGTCAGGGGGCTCCGAGAGACTCCACCACAGAGCAGGGACTCACCAAGGGGTCACCTTGCCCCAGGGACACTTGGGTGGAAAAGGGCTCAGGACGGTGGGAGTGGGCCCAGGGCTGGAGACCAGGGTGGCTTCCTCCCTCCTCCTTCTTTCCTTCCCCAGATTTCTCCGTTCCTCCTCCGCGGGCTGGTTGGTCTGTGGGGCCACCTAGAGCAGTGACCATGGTTCAGGCCATTCTCGAAATGTAGGAAGCAGTTGTATTGGTTGGCTAGGGCTAGCGTAACAAAATACCACAGGCTGGGTGGCTTAAACAATGGAAGTTTTGGAGACGGGAAGTCCAAGTTCAAGGTGTCTGCAGGTCTGGTTTCTTCTGAGGCCTCTCTGGCTGTGTCCTCACGTGGTCTTTCCTCTGTGTAAGCATATCCCTAGTGTCTCTCCCATTTCTTAATAAAGACACTGGTCAGGTTGGACCAGGGCCTACCCTAATGGCCTTATTCTAACTTAATTACGTCTTGGAAGCCCTATCTTCAAATATAGTTACTTTCTAAGGGACTAGGGTACTGAGGATTAGAGCTTGAACTTAAGAGTTTTGGGGGGATAAATTTCTCTCGTAACAGCAGTATAACCTGGTAACTGAAAGAAGTTGTTCTAAAGTTAAATCTTGGCTCCTCCGTTCCCTTCCTGTGTGATCTTGGACAAGTTGCTTAGCCTCTCTGAGCTTCTCAGTTTCCTCCTAGATTCAGTGAGATTAACAATGCCTACCTCAAAGAAATTTTATGAGAATTAAATGAGATGAGGATATAATGGCTTGGCACGACGCCTGGCATACAATAAGGACCTGATGCCTGGGAACTTGACTATTATTCCTGGACAGCCAGGAACTATGTGTCAGGCCCAAACCTCCAGTGAAGGAGGGAACTGGCCAGGCAGAAGCTACCTGGACCCACTGATGAAAAAAGCAACAATTGAGATTCACCCCTACATACCTCCCAACTCCCCAATGCTGTTTGCATCATTTACAACAAACGTGTTACTTTGCAGTGAGAAACAGTTCTATGAAGTAGGTTGTGAAGATACTGATTTCTACACCATTTTGCATATGTAAAAACATAGGCTCAGTGCAGAGACTGAGCCCAAAGTCACTCAGTCATGTCCTACTCTTTGCGATCCCATGGACTACCAGGGATTTTCTAAGCAAGAATACTGGAGTGGGTTGCCATTTCCTTCTCCAGGAGATCTTCCTGACCCAGGGATTGAACCTAGCTCTCCTGCAGTGTAGGCGGATGTTTTACTGTCTGAGTCACCAGGGAAGTCCATTGATTTCTACACCATTTTGCATATGTAAAAACATAGGCTCAGCACAGAGACTGAGCCCAAAGTCACATGGAGAGTGAACATCAGAGTCAGGGGACTGGTCCTAGGAATCCAAGTGCATGAGCATCCCGCATCCCGCATCCCAACATCCTTGAGTTCACATGTGAATCACCAGCAGTGGCTCTGCTTCTGAATGAATGCAAAGGTTGAGGTCAAGGGTAAAGCATGGCCTTATGGGCCAAGTGTGTGTGTGTGTAGGGGGAATGATGGGTACAGAATTGAAGGAGAGAGGCTTGGAGGCTGGGCCTGGGGTCAGATTCAGTGTGTGGCAATGGCTAGGGGACCAGGCTGATGACTTGGTGTTTGCCCCTTGGTAGGGGTTTGGGGGGCTATCGTTTGGGGTGGAAATGGGCAAGTAGAGTGGATAGTCAAGGGTGGCCTGGGGCAGCTCTGCCATCAGGCAATCAACCTCTTTTCACATGTTCAGAAGCTCCCTTCTGTTTAGATTAAGGCCAAGACTCCCTCAGAAAACCCACACCCCGAGAGAGCTTCCTGCTTTCCAGAGCAGCTGTGGTAGGCTGCCTTGCAAAGGATCATTCCTTGGTCGTCAGACCTTCTAGGCACTGGGCATGTGTAAACTAGGTCCTGGCACTTGTCTTTGGAAACCAGAGGCGGGATGGTCAGATATGTGGAGGCCACATCAGGCGGTGGGAAAACTTTCAAACTAGCCAGGGGCCTGCAGGACAAGCAGGAAGGAGGATAATGGTAGAGCGGGCTGTTTTCATTTCACTTGAGGCCAACCTGGGGATGTGGGCACGGCCAGTGCTCACTGGCTTTGTGTGGGCACAGCCTAGGTTTTGTAGTACCGTCGTTGGCAGTCCTGTTAAAATAAATGATTGTGATTAGGAGGGAAAAGTGGAGAGGAGCCGGAGTGAGCTCCCACCCACCACCCACGGGAAATGGGAGAGAAATGGAAACAGATGCTTGGGGCTGGCACTGGCATTAATGGGCAGACTTGTCATGCTTGACTGGTTTGGCTAGTCAGCCAGAGGGAAAGGAATGAAATAAGGGGCCTCTCCTTACACTGGTTTTTGGGGCAGTCTTTAAGGCTCTGAACCCCCCTGCCCTTGGAGAGGTGGCTTTTTGGGTGGGCGTGGGGGTAATGGCCGAGGAGCAAGGGCCTGGAGACAGGCTGGACCGAAACTGTCCTTCCTAGCTCTGTGGAAGTGCCCAGGACAAAGGGCCCAAGACTGCGTGCTGGCTCCCCTCCTTCCTCCCTGAGGATTCTGCAGCCAGTCTTCTCCTGTTTCCTCTTTCCAAGGCCTGGATTCCAGCCTCTGTCTCAGGGTTGGCCAGGAGAAGCCCTGGGCCCACACAGCTCTCCCTCACTCATGCCAGGAGGGACTAACACAGATGAAGGTATTTCACACGACAAATATAGCTCAGCCATGAGGAAGATGGAGCTGCCCCTCTATTCAACCACACAAGCCAGCGTCACAAGCAAACTGCTGAGTAAAGAAGCCAGATGAAAAAGAGTGTGCCCTGAGCCCACTTCTTTGGGGTGGGCTGGCAGCACCACCTGTGGTGACAGAAGGCAGACAAGCAGTTCCTTCTGGTTGTTGTTGTTCAGTTGCTCAGTCCTGTTCGACTCTTTGCGACCCCATGGATGGCAGCACACCAGGCCTCCCTGTCCTTCACCATCTCCCAGAGTTTGCTCAAACTCAGGTCCATTGAGTCGATGATGCCATCCAACCATCTTATCCTCTGTTGTCCCCTTTCTCCTCCTGCCCTCAAGCTTTACCAGCATCAGGGTCTTTTTCAATGAGTTAGCTCTTCGTATCAGGTGGCCCAAGTATTGGAGCTGGAGGTTAACTGGGAAGGGGCCTGAGAGAGTCTCTTGGGGAAGGTCTATAGCTTGATGTGGGTGGGGTACGAGTCTGTGTATGTCTGTGAAAAGTCCATCACTATCCTGTTAAGATTTGTGTACTTTAGTGCATTTGTGCAAGTGCGCTCAGTCACTTCAGTCATGACTGACTCTGTGCTTCCCCGTGGACTGCAGCTTGCAGGCACCTCCCTCCATGGGATTTTCCTGGCAAGAATACTGGAGTGGTCTGCCATGCACTCCTTCTGGGGATCTTCAGGGATCGAACCCGTGTCTCCTGCATGGCAGGCAGATTCTTTACCACTGAGCCACTGAGGAAGCTCCTTAATGGATATATTCTACCTGAAAAAAAAAAAAAAAAGTAAAAAGCATAAAGCAAACAAACTAAGTCGTAAAACAGGGTGAGCGTTGTCCTCTACCACTATCTTGAATAGCTTGTCTTTTTTTTTTTTTTTTTCCAATTTTAAGGTCCCTTGTCAGGTGGGACCTTAGTTCTCCAGGGATTAAAACTGAATCCCCTGCTGTGGAAGGCAGAATCTCAACCACTGGACTGCTGGGGAAACCCGTGAATTGCTTGTCCTGATGCTCCTTGTGTGATAACCCTTTTTGACTTCAGGATGCGTAGGAGAGTATTTCAGAGATCACCCTGATTGGTCATCTCTTTAAACTCATTCTTCTTAAGAGCTCTTTCAACACCAATACAGTATATTAACACATATATATGGAATTTAGAAAGATGGTAACAACAACTCAAAAGAGACACAGATATAAAGAATAGACTTTTGCACTCTGTGGGAGAAGGCGAGGGTGGGATGATTTGAGAGAATAACATTGAAACATGTATATTACTATATGTGAAATAGATCACCAGTCCAAGTTCAATGCATGAAACAAGGCACTCAAAGCCGGTGCACTGGGACAACCCAGAGGGATAGGATGGGAAGGAAGGTGGAGGGGAGTTCGGGATGGGGGACACGTGTATCCCCATGGCTGATTCATGTAAATGTATGGCAAAAACCACCACAATATTGTAAAATAATTAGGCTCTAATTAAAATAAATAAATAAATAAAAGAGTTCTGACTTTTCAAGGCAGTATTCTGGAGAGTGTGGGGCACCATACCCTCTAAAGACGTCCTTTTGTATGGGTAGATATATGAGCTGGGCCTCCAGGAGTGAATCCAACTCTGGCACACAATTCCTGTCCTCCATGCAGCCCCTCTCTTCCCTAGTTTGAGCAGGAAATTGTGCAGGGAGAAGATTCATGGGATCTCTTGTAGGGGAGCAGCTATGGGTCCTTGGTTACAGGAACACTTCCTTTTGGGGGAATGCTTGGGCATCCTCAGGAACCTGATTCGCTGATAATTCTCATATTGTCTCACTGAGTTTTCCCATGGGGAGCTGCCACACACGTGCAAGCCCTACTGATGAAAGGGGTCTTTTCTCAGCCTTTGGTGTGACCGATAAAAGGGAAACAGTCAGGAGGTGGAGTGGAGGATGGTCATGAGGAGGTGCAGGAGAGACCTGAGTCACTTGTTCCTGGGCAGTCCTTCCATTCGAGTAATTGGAAGCTTCATGATGAGCAGGGTGAGAGTGAAGGCTGTCATTACCTTCCGTATTTCAATAACTGACCCTCTCGGTTTGCTCAGAGGTAGGCGGAGGGCAGCTGAGTTTCCGGCAAGTTGCTGCCAACTGTTTCCTTGGCTGATACTGTGGGACAGAAGAGAGTAACAACCTCTTCTTCAAAGCTAGGCTCCCAACTAACTCTGCCTCTGAAAAGTGCTGACACACAGCCCGGATGCGATCAGACACATTTCTCCCATTTTCTGCTGCTCTCGGTGAAAGCTACTGGTGTTTGATGAGCGGAAACAAGCCGCCCTGCTGAGATTTCCTGCCAGCGCTGGGTGTTTCTGCCAAGAGTGCTGAGTCTCCGCCATGATGCAGAGGCAACTTTGTGCCGGCTGCCTTCCCGAGACAGCCTCCCCACACATCAGCGAGACTGGTGGCATCTCCTGACCACCGCAGAGACCTGGGACCTGAACCAAGGTGTGTGCACATGTGTGTTTACACGTGTGTGTGCACTTACACACACACATCATGAACCCCAAGCCTTAGGTGGAGGGCGGCGTATCTGACACTTTCTCTGCTACCCTAGAGCTTTGCTTAGAAATGCTTTCCTTATCTGCAACCTATTTCGCCTGGAAAACCAGAGGCTTGGGTAAAGAATAATTCCCCTTTGGGCTATATCTTTCTTATATTTCTTTCTTTTATTTCTGAAGAACCAATCTTTAAGACACTTCTGCCACTTCTTTTGCATCCTTTCCTCTATCGGTAATTCTGTGAGACTTTCTATTGGGGATAAGAGGGGCTATTAGTGATCTTAACAGTTCTGTGGATCATGGAGAGGGCTCCTGCTCTGCGAGGTAATGGAAACCTGAAGCGAAAGAGCCCATGGATGGGGCTGGACACGCCCTCCACTCCCACAGTCAGTGGAGTATTAATAACTAGGATAATTGCACCCATAATCATCCCAGCAACAGTCATTTCTCTGGGGCACCCGGGGCAAAACCTGCTAGCGCCCTGACAAAACCCTGCACAATGAGGGCCGTCTCTGGGATCTCTGGGCCGGGTCTTTGCAACACCTCTTCTTAGCCTCTGCCTCTCCCTTGTATAAACTGGGTCCAAACCACCCTGAACCCCACTGGCTTTTTCTCTTTGTCCTCTGATCCACTTCTCTTGAACAGACACGGAGGGCTGTCTGTCCACAGGGCAGCAGAGAGAAGACCTCATACCCTCTCCCCTTCATTCTCAATATGGAATAATTTTCCGATGCTTTAACCATGCCGTGGGATGGCAGAGAGGAACAGACGAGAGCTCTGCCCATTGTCCTGGCATCACGGGAATCTCCACAGATTTCCCTGTGGAACTTAGTATGCCAAAGCCCAGATGAAGACAAGAAGACAAAGGCTGAGCCACGCAGCGGCAGCACCGAACCGCCCAGAAGTTACCATGGATAGAAGCTGGAATCTCCATTGGGTTTTCTTTTTTAAAACTCGACTTTTACTAAATGCCGCGAGTCGGTCACTGTTAAGACAATGGACCTGTCCAAGCATCTTGTCTAGGAATCAAGGGGAGAAAGACCTTGTGGGGCCCAGGAGCAGATGAATTGCTCCCAAGAATGGAAAACAAATGAGCCGAGGTACAAATGGATGGGAAAACAAAAGGACGAGATTCCCCCAACAATGCCGACTATTGAAGGGAAGGGGGCCGTGGACAGAGGCCCGGGTCGTGGGACCAGCTGAGGAGTGGTGGGACAGGGTAGTTAGCTGTCAGCACACAACGGAGGAGCCGTGTCTTCTCCCCCTTGCCCTGTGATCCATGAAAATGTTGCGCTTATCTTTTCTCGGCCCTCCTGCGACAAGTTTTGTGGCTCTGAGAGAGAGGGTACTGGCAAGGTTTGCCTCCTGCCCCTCCTGCTCCAAGCCCTGCTGGCATCAGGTGTTCACAGAGGATACAGGCTGTTAACTTTCCGAGACCGGGCTGCAGGGAGGTCTGTGTGAATTTCAGTGGAGCGTGAGGACCCCCTTGCCACTTGATCTCCATGTTTATAAGGGAAAGGGCAGGAGCACGGGGGAGGGGGAGGGGGGGCTTGGCCTCCTGCGACCCCTGCGAGGTGTGGTTGAGCGAGTTCTTTTCTCTCTAAAATACACGATCACCTAGCTCTCCGGACACAGTCACAGATAAGGAGGAAATAGGGGTGCAGGGCAGAGGCCCTTCTACATGGAAGCAACCGAGACTCTGTCATCTCGTGGAGAAGTGGAGGACTCTGGATGTGGCAAGATTGGTCTGTGATGGAAGAAATTGCAGGTCACTCCTCTTCCAATGCTTCATTTCATGTGAACACTCAAGGCCCTAAGCGGAGGGTCACTGTCCTGTCTGTGGTCGTACAAGTAGCTCAGCATCTGGGTTGAGACACCAGTGTCTCTTCCGGGTCACCATGGAAATCCTCAGGGAACCTCGGGCCACAATGCGGGGGAGGCTAAGCTGGGCCCTGTCTGCAATGTGAATGGATGGAGACAAATTGTTTTCTCTCACTTAAGCGCATACCAAATGACAAATGCCTTCTTAAAAAAAGAAATAACTGTCCATCCAGCGGGAAATGCAGACCTAGACTCAGAGGGTTAGGCTGGAGCCTGACAAAAATAGAACAGGCTTGTCAAAGGGCAGAGAGATGTACCAGCCAGTTCCTATGATAGGGCTGCAATTAATGCCTACTGTAGAGGGCTGGCTTTGTGTTCCCTTTAACGGGGCTAATTGTCTCCTTGAGAGCAGAATGAGCTGCCTCAGTCTTTGACAAACCCTTATTCTGAGGCCCGTGCAGCCGAGCCCGTAACTCCTGGAGCAGGGGTCTCCATATGAATTTTTTTTTTTTCCATTTTCATTCCTCCTTCCCAGAGAAGGCCACTGGGGCTCAGAAAGGTGACTTTCCCAAGGCCATAGCAAGGGGCAATGTTAAAATCCAAGCCCAGATCTGTCTGACTCAGCCACCTAGGTGCTCTCTGTGACATTTCCTTGGGGGTCATCGGCCTCAGACTCTGGAGAGACCATGAAGCCAGGCAGGAGAAGGGCAGCTAAGGGCAGGAGTCCTAGAATCCTGCATCCCAAGAGCCAAGTGGCAACATGTCCCATTTCTCTTTAACCCTGGCCACCTCCAGTGTTTCTCCCAGGTCTGCTGGGATTCCCTCTCATCTCTGCTTGTTCCCCCGTCTGTTGTTCCTCTGTCTAGGCCTCAAAGCTACTCTTGGGAGAAAACAACTTTCTGTTATAACCAAATAGATCAAGTTTGGTTTTGCAAGTTCATTATACCAGCTCATCCTCAAGTGATGCAGCCCCTGGGTCTTTAAAAATACACTCATGTGTATGCACACACGTATACAGACATACACACACACACACCCCGCACAAACACACCAGAATGACCTCTCTGTTTGGAGAAAAGAAAATGCAGCAGCAGCTTTGGGGGCACATTTTGCTAATTCTTAGCTCATTGGAGAAGAAGCCATCAGTTTTCTATGAACAGAGAATGGAAAACTGCATTTCAGAAAAACCAGGTGTTCAGAGACAACTAAAGAGCTCGGGGCAGTGGAGGCAAGAGAGTTAATGTCAAGAAAAGGAGAAAATCATAGGGGTATGAGGGGAAACAGACAGCGAGAGAAGAATGGGGGTAAATGGAGAAAGGCCAGCAAGTGTTTACATCTCCTCAAATTACATCAGCAGCTGTGGTCATAAGTGCAGAGACGGTGACTGGGATCTGAAAGCAAATCTTAAATGTTCCCCTCTGGAAAGGTGATAGATACGGATGGAATACTTTGTAATGAAAACTCTTGGAAGGCAGAGAAATCCCTTCTGAAGCGAGAGCAGCTGGTCCTACAGCAGTTAGCATTTTTTATTTAGAAGGTAAAGTGCTGGTTTACTCGATTCTCATGAGGAAGGGGACAGGTGGTCCGTAGGCATAGTCAAGACCTGGTGGGCTGTGTCTGGGGTTGAGGAGCAAGTGTGACTGTGGGCCTGTTTAACATATATACACAGGAGTTGGCATTTCCAAAATCTGTAATCATTTAAGTTGGTACAAATCTTAGAAGACACGTAGCTCATAGGGCTTGGAAGTGGTGGGACAAGAGTGGAGCCATAGATCGCAAATCTCTTTCACTTCGGACTATTATGGGTTTTCCCCTGGGGCTGGGCCTGCAGGTCCCCTTTCCTGGAGAAAAAGTACCTAAAGGAAATTGAATTTCTGTTAGCAAGGAAGAAGGGGACAGATGGTGATGAGCTGGCAGCCAACAGAGGCCCATCACACATCCAGTCAGTCCTATACCGAGAGACAGGCTGTTTCCAGTTGGTTGGTCGTGCACACAACACTCGCTCAGTAGCCTTGTACACATGCTATAACTGTCGGGTGCTTTCATTTCTGAAGGCTCGATTTCCCAGAGTGGGAATGCTGGTACTAAGGGCTTATGCATTTGAAGCTTTAATAGGTACTACCTGATTCTTGCCAAACATGTCACGGTGTCCACCTTCCCCAGCAATGGGTGGGAAAGCCCGTCTTCCCACATCCTCTGCAGTTTCCAGCTTATTTTCTTTCCACTGTACTCTGCCATCACCCTTTTGGGAAGCATTTGCTGCTTGCCAAGCAGACATACTTCGAGTGGCCCACTGAGTTAGGATTAGTTAATTGCCTTCAGACACTTGACTTCTAAGAGACATCTGTTCTTAAAATACAAGTGAAGCTGCTCTGGGCATAACAGGTTTCACCAGAGCTGCAACTGCCATGATCTCTGGAAGTTGGATTTGACTCTCCATCTGCTGTGAAGGTGGTTCTTTCTCTTCGTTACTGGCGTGCACACTCTAATGTGCCTTATTCTGACTCTGTGCAGTCACTAGTCCTCAGACACTTCTGAAAATATTCCCCTATTTCTTGTGTTTACCCTTGAACTGTCTTTTTGTTAGTTTTCTTTTTGTTTTGTGTTAGGTTTTTACCTTTGACCAATTCAGAGAGCTGGGTCACTCTGGTTACCTGTCTGGCAGGGAGTAGCTGCTGTATACTTGTAATTACCTTGATGTTGGAGGAATTACTAGAGAGAGAGGAGAGAGAGAAGACAGAATTCTAGACACGTATCCAATTCAAACTTTCTCTTGCAGTGGTCGAGGGTCTTTTTCAGTGTGATGACAGAGCTTCTGCATGTCATTATGGCATTGTTCCACATGACAGGGAGAATGACGACTGCCTGGTAAACCACAAGCCAATCAAGATCCCAATAGTTCTCAGATATCCTTTGCCTCAGCACCAAAGCCTGCATTTGTATGCTTATGTTAACTGAGGCTTTTCTTTTTTAAAAATCTCTGGCTATCTTGTTCCAGGGATCAGTTTTTAGAGACAGAAAATGTCACATTTCCTGGGATCTCGTAAAGAATTGAGTTTCAGAAATTTCTGCTAATATTTGCAAAGCTGATTATTCCAAGCATTGATTTTATTTTTAAATGGATCTATGTGCATCAATGCTTGGAAATTTGTGTCTGAATGAGCATTAAAATGTTATCAACATTTTATAGTCTGATAATCCAAGTATAATAGAAACATTTTTTCCCAATATGCATGCTTATGCCTTTCATCCAAACATCCCTCTTTTTAGCTATCCCACTTTTGGAAGTCATCTCATGAACTTGAGTGATCTAAAGTTTTATGCACAAATCAGATTTTTGTAATTTAAATACTTCCAACATATCCTTAGGGGCTTCCCTGGGTGGTTCAGTGGTAAAGAATCTGCCTGTTAAAGCAGGAGACCTGGGATTAGATTCCTGGGTCAGGAAGATCCCCTGGAGAAGGAAATGGCAACCCACTCCAGTATTCTTGCTGAAAAATCCCAATGACAGAGGAGCCTGGCAGGCTGCAGTCCGTGGGGTCACAAAGAGTTGGATACGACTGAATGACTTAACAACAACAGCAACATATCCTTATTGATTCCTCCACTGTGTGAAGCACACAACAGATTTGAATGAGTCGCAAGAAATCTCTAGGCACAAGACTACTTCCATTTTTACTAAGGTAAAACAATATCATGGGGGCTAGAGGTGGCTGATGGTAGTAAATAAAGCCTCCAACAGCATGATCTTGAACAAACTCATTTCCTTTTCTGTGCTTGGCAGTTTCTTCCATGTAAAATGGGAGTATTAGCTGTATAACCCTCATGGGTTATTGTGAGGGTTAAGTGAAACAATCCACAAGAAGACCTTGGAACAAAATAGTATCTAGGCGGTAGTCAGGGCACAATACATATTAGTATCCTTTCGGAAGAGAAGGTGGTTTTGCATAGAGTATTTCTTCCTTGGGTTCAGCAGTGTTTATCAGTGATGAGGACGGAGACCAGGAGAGAAGGCATGGTAGAGCCCAGAGAGGTGTGTGTGGACATGTTTGTGTGCTGAGATGTAGACAAAAGAGGGGTGTCAGACTATGTGAGTTATGAAGGGTCAAGGAGTGAGAGGACCCAGTGAGGATAAGACCTGGTCCAAGGGGGAGAGGCAGTGGGGACTGTTAGCAGGTGAGGAGGCTGTGGTTGAAAAGACAGCACCATTCTCCAGGTCTTGAGGGGAGGCAGACTGTGAAATGTGGTCTGGCTGTGGCCACCATCCCGCAGGACAAGGTCACCAGGGTGGAGGAGGGCAGAGAAGAGAGCGGTCAAGGTCCTGAACAGGCCATTGACCTGAAGGCTGAGGTCCCTGAGGATGCTTAAGGGGAAACCAGGAAGTGGCGGGGACCTGGAGAAGATGGTGTGACCAGATGATAAGGACCTAATGACTGTGACCATTCGGCAAGATTTGACTTGCTCTTCCTTCCTCTTTTGTCTTGGGGACCCGGGAGCAGGCAAGGTGGTGAGTGCGGGATGGTGACCAGTCTCAGCAGGTTTGGGTTAACGTGAGGGCAAAATTCAGAATAAAGGGACCACGGAATGGGTTTCCACAGGGTGCTGTGGGAAGGTGGGGGCTCAAGAGAACCCCTAGATAAGAGCAGGTCAAGATTCAGCAGAGCTGGCTAGGAATGAGGGTTCCTGCGGGTAAGGGTGGGGGTTTCACATACATGTAGGGAGTATGGACAGAGCTGAGACTTAGGAAAGGAAGAGGTGATTTAAGAGTATCTCTCCTCGGAGAGTCTGCGGCTGTGCCATAGCAAGCAAGAAGATTAAAAAAAGAAAGAGGAAATGAATCTCCTGGATTATTCCTCCGAAAAGGAGTGGAACATTTTGTTCCCTGGTAGTCTGAACAGCCAACCTGGCTGCCCTCTCCCTCCCAGCGGCCACGACCCTCACCCCTGCCCCGCCCCTGTTGCTTGGCCGGCAGAGCCAACGGGTAGGTTGTTGGTTCCTGGAAGGCAGAGACCGTGTGTGTGTGTGTGTGTGTGTGTGTGTGTGTGTGTGTGTATGTCGTGGTGTCACTTGGCTGTCCTGAGACACACGGCTGGGGACTACCTGCTGCAGGACACTCATTCTCCGTGGTTTTGCTGCAGTGAGCTGAATGGCTAATTCATTCCTGGCACCTCTAGGGACTATGAGCTCATTGTATCATTAAAGGAAGAAGAATAAACAGGAATGCTCAGGAGCTGAGCAAACCTCTGGCCCTCGCTGCCTCCCACACATCTTTGGAGAGGCCAAGGGGCCAGGGCGGCCCCCAGCGCCTGCTGCCACACTCCCCAGCCCTCCTACCTCCACAGCCAGCTTGTTAGATGCAGTCCTCTGGTCAGGCTTCTTTACATGTCTTAAACCTGCGATGCGTCCAAGGACTTTTCTCCAAAGAGAAAATTGTTCTTCCTGATCTTGGGTTTTCACACTTTTCATTCCCCTGGCTTAGCTTAACCCCTGCTTCAAGACCCGGTCCAGAAAGCATATCCTCGGAAAACATTGCTTTTCTCACCTCTGAAGCATCTCCTGTCATTCCACTTACCTAGAGTGTCGCCTTCCTTCTGCCTCTGAAAAAAATATTAGTCACTCAGTCGTGTTTGATCCTTTGCGACTCCATGGACAGTTGCCCACCTCTGTCCATGGAATTTTCCAGGCAAGAATACTGGAGTGGGTTGCCATTCCTTTCTCCAGGGGATCTTCTCAACCCAGGGATTGAACCCAGGTCTCCTGCACTGCAGCCAGAGTCTTTACCAGGTGATCCACCAGGGAAGCCCCTGACTCTGAAAGGATGCGGGAAAGGACAGCATCTATGGCTGGAGGATCAGTTTCTGGTCCCTTAGAGACTGAAATCCTAATACTTTGCTGAAGGTTTTTCAGAGACCCTCTGTTTCCTCTTCCGACTCTTCAGTGTTTCTGGGTTTCTCTGTACTTGTCACTGGGGAGGTGTGCTCCCATCCTCTGGTTACGTTCTTAGTGAGGCATTCTAGTTACTGTGTAAATTAATCTATTTAAAATGTTAATCTCCCCTGACATTTTATATCCTTCTGCCTTGCTTTATTATTTTTTTTCTCAGTATTTTTGTTTTACGTTATTTAATATTCAGTCAGGCCTCTTAATCACACTCCCATCTTGCTCTAACCTGACCTGGACAGAGCATTTGGGGATTGGTTCCTGTCCTTCATAGCAGGTTGTCTCCATTTCATTAATTCCACAATAACCCACATTTTACACAGTGCATTGTTTGCACCCTTTATTCGGGTCTTATTCCATTACCCGTTCATTGTGTGTATCCTCCATTGGAATGTAACCTCTTGTAGACAGATTTTGTTTGTTTGGTTCATTGTAGTCTTCTAGTAACTAGAACAGTACCTGGTCTTCACTGGCCCTCAGTAAATATTTGGGTGGTGGATGGATGGATGGATAAATGCACCCACTTATCCCCTTTCCCAGGGTGGGGCCTTCATGCCTACTCTGTCTATCTTTGCCGGGCCTCCTCTGGGGGTTGATAGGTTAATGAATTTGGCTCATCACCAGCTGGTCAGCTGGGGATTCAGCGTAGAAAGGGATCCAAGACCCAAGAGTAACTCCTTTGAAAGAAGGGGGAAACTGGGCCTAACATTAGTTCAGGGCAGCAACTGCTCTAAGGAACAAACACAGTGCTTCAGGGGTGAGGCCAGGTCTTGGGGGAAAAATCCTGATCTAGGGACTTCCCCGATGGTCCAGTGGCTAAAACTCCATGCTCCCAATGCAGGGGGCCTGGGTTCTATCCCTGGTCAGGGAACCAGATCCTGCAACTAAAGATCCAGCGCTGCAACAGAGATGGAAGATTCTGCATGCCGCAACTAAGACCTGGCACAGCCAAATTAGTAGATAAATAAAAATAAATATTAAAAAAAATTCTTGATCTAAAGAGAACCATCCCACATGCCTGGGAAGGGTCTACCCTGTGAAACCAAGGCAAAGACTCTGGATTGAGGCTTGGAGAATCCACATGTGGCTAGTGGTTCTTCTCCCATAAACAGCATGCCTGGGGGTTGAGGGGAGAGCTTTTCCTTAGCCCTGATTCTGATCTGAGGTGTCGTTTCTTCTAGTCACAAGGAGAGCCTTAGTATTAGAGAATACCAAATAATTATTGTTTATTTTGGGGGGGCATGATACTAGTGTTGTGCTTATGTCAGAAACAGCTTTATTTTCTTTTAGAGATGTATATTGAAGCACGGGAGGATAAAAGGACATGCTCTGTTGGATTTGCTTTAAATAAAACATTTTAGCAAAGGGGGAAACAAAATAAAGGGACAGAGCAAATGTGGAAAAATCCTGAATCTGGGTGAGGGGTATATGGGGATTGATTATTATTTTCTCTATTTTTTTGAATGTTTGATATTTTTCACTTCTTAAAAAAAAGTTAGCATGAGGCTGTAATGTAAAACATGGTGACTATAGTTGATAACACTATTGTATAATTGAAATTTGCTAAGAGAGTAGAGGCTTCTCTGGTGCCTCAGACAGTAAAGAATCTGCCTGCAATGAGGGAGACCTGGGTTTGATCCTGGATTGGGAAGATCCCCTGGAGGAGGGCATGGCAACCCACTCCAATATTCTTGCCTGGAGAATCCCCAAGGACAGAGGAGCCTGATGGGCTACAGTCCATAGGATCGCAAACAGCCATGACTGAGCGACTACAAACAAGCTGACTATGTGAGGCTGAGGTGATGGATGTGTTCACTAACTAGATTGGGACGACCTTTCACCATTTACATGCCTATCAACCCCCCCGCACAATGTACATTTTAAATATCTTCCTATTTTATTTTTCAATTATATCTCCATAAAGCTAAAATTGGGGGGAAAATGGAGGAAAGGAAGTGGGACCATCAAGCTCCCACCCAGCTGCTGGTACCTCAGGCCGCCTCCTCCCCAGGCAGTCTGGTCTGGCTCAGACTGGTTTTTGTGCTTTTTCTAGGGGTTGCTTGGTTTTTCACTTTGAGCACGTTGAATACTGTATTTTTTTAAAGTCCTCTTGGTATTTTTATTGGACTCATATTACAGAGGGAATTTGAAGAATTTACATTTTTGATATTTAGTCTTCCTGTCCTACATACTATGCCTTTCCATTTGCTGATGCCATTTTTGTCCTTCAGAAGTGTTTTTTGTTGTTGTTCCCATAGCGTTTCCATGCTTCTTGCTTTCCCATTTATTTCTCTTGGATATCTCAGGTGTACAATCATATAATTTATAATGTCAAATTTATATTCCTCTTTCCAAATTTATTTCTTTAATTTTATCTCTTGGCGGCACCACAGGGCATGTGGGATCTTAGTTCCCTGACCAGGGATCTAACCCGTGTCCCCTGTGTTGACAGTGTGCAGCCTTAAGCACTGGACCAGGGAAGTCTTGAGTACTGTACCTTTAAAATGTAGGGCTTCGTTGCTGTTTAACCATGCAAAGTGGCCTTCCTCTGTCTGTCTGTCATTTTGCTCCTGTGATTTCTCCCTAGGGATGTTTTGGTGGGTCATTCGGAGGCTTGGAGGGGGCTCCAGAAATTGAGCTCAGTCTTAGATCTTCCCATAAAACCTCTAATGTTGACTGGAAGAGTCCATTTTGTTAATGTTGCCTGGGAGAGTTCATTTTCTTCTATTCGCTGCCTACTCTACCAGGTTTGTGGTTGTTTACTCTTTTTTTTTTTTTAAATGTTAAGTGTGATGTCTTGTTTTGAGGAAGAGCGGTTGTGGTTGAGGTCTACCCCAATTCTCTAAGTCTCACCTGTGCACAAGAATGACCCTCACGGCACATTCTCTTTGTAGACTGACCTCCAGGCTTAAAGTTGACTCAGACTTCATCTCCCAGGCCACATCAGCCTTTGCTCATGGGGTAGAAACTCCATGCTTCCTTGAAGGGGAAGGCTCTTTATTTTCCTGTTTAAAAACAATTAAGGATCTTCTTTCATGACAGAGGTCGAGGCACTGACCACAATTAGTTACCCTGACTGTGTTTTTGCATTCTCTGAACATTTTAGAGTTCCCACTGCTAATTGTCCATGACATTTTGGTAAAATAGGCCACAGAGTCTGTTGTCCTAGAAGTCAGAACAGAAGCATGAGATGAATCAACAGAACAAGCATGCAAGGAGTTCTGAGGCAGAGATGCCTGAGATTCGCATCCCTTTGCCTGTTTATTTAACATGTTTTTTTATTGAATATCCACATGAGGCGGGCTCTGTGCTAGCCCCTCGAGGTGAAATGGGACTACCTAGACTCTACTTTTTAATTGCTTCACATTCACTTTTCACTTTCATGCATTGGAGAAGGAAATGGCAACCCACTCCAGTGTTCTTGCCTGGAGAATCCCAGGCATGGGGGAGCCTGGTTGGCTGCCGTCTATGGGGTCGTACAGAGTCAGACACGACTGAAGCGACTTAGCAGCAGCAGCAGTGTGGAGGGAAGAGAGACACCAACAGATGCTGCTGTGTGGAGAGTGGATGGGGATGGAGGACTCCCACCACACCTCTCTGGGAGAAAGGAAAATGTGGAGACCACCTGGGCTCAGAGCTCTGCTTTTTCTAGTTTCATAACCTCCATTTCTCCATCTGTAAATGGGGATAAAATAATGGCTATTGGATAGGCTTGATATGAGGCTAAAATGACATCACGCAGGTGAAATGAATACATAATTATTAGATATTTACTATATTCCCTACTTTATGTCTTATTATGTATGCATGATTTAGATCTTACTAGTTTTTTTTTCCTTTAATCTTTATTTATTTGCCTTCGCCAGGTCTTAGTTGCAGCATGCGGGATTTTTAAACAGTTCCCTACCAGAGATAAGAATGCCTTCCTCAGTGATCAATGCAAAGAAATAGAGGAAAACAATAGAATGGGAAAGACTAGAGATCTCTTCAAGAAAATCAGAGATACCAAGGGAAATTTTCATGCAAAGATGGGTTCGATAAAGGACAGAAATTGTATGGACCTAACAGAAGCAGAAGATATTAAGAAGAGGTAGTAAGAATACACAGAAGAACTATACAAAAAAGATCTTTATGACACAGATAATCACAATGGTGTGATCTCTCACCTAGGGCCAGATATCTTGGAGTGCTAAGTCAAGTGGGCCTTAGGAAGTATCACTACAAACAAAGTGGAGGTGATGGAATTCCAGCTGAGCTATTTCAAATCCTAAAAAATGATGCTATGAAAATGTTGCACTCAATATGTCAGCAAATTTGGAAAACTCAGCAGTGGCCACAGGACTGGAAAAGGTCAGTTTTCATTCCAATCCCAAAGAAAGGCAATGCCAAAGAATGCTTAAACCATCGCACAATTGCACTCAACTCACAGGTTAGCAAAGCAATGTTCAAAATGTCCAAGCCAGGCTTCAACAGTATGTGAACCATGAACTTCCAGGTGTCCAAACTGGATTTAGGTGTCCAAACTGCCTTTTCTAGGCAGAGGAACCAGAGATCAAATTGACAACATCCGTTGGATCATGGAAAAAGCAAGAGAGTTCCAGGGAAACATCTATTTCTGCTTTATTGACTATGTCAAAACCTTTGTGTTTATCACAACAAACTGGAAAATTCTGAAAGAGATGGGAATACCAGACCACCTGTCCTGCTCTTGAGAAATCTGTATGGAGGTCAAGAAGCAGCAGTTAGAACTGGACATGGAACAACGGACTGGTTCCAAATCGGGAAAGGAGTATATCAAGGCTGTACAGTGTCACCCTGCTTATTTAACTTATATGCAGAGTACATTATGAGAAATGCTGGACTGGATGAAGCACAAGCTGGAATCAAGATTGCCAGGAGAAATATCAATAACCTCAGATATACAGATGACACCACACTTATGGCAGAAAGTGAAAAGGAACTAAAGAGCCTCTTGTTGAAAGTGAAAGAGGAGAGTGAAAAAGTTGGCTTAAAACTAAACATTCAGAAAACGAAGATCATGGCATCTGGTCCCATCACTTCATGGCAAATAGATGGGGCAACAGTGGAAACAGCGACAGACTTTATTTTTTTGGACTCCATATCATTGCAGATGGTGACTGCAGCCATGAAATTAAAAGAGGCTTGCTTCTTGGAAGAAAAGTTATGATCAACCTAGAAGCATATTAAAAAGCAGAGACATTAGTTTGCCATCAAAGGTCTGCCTAGTCAAAGCTATGGTTTTTCCAGTAGTCATGTATGGATGTGAGAGTTAGACTATAAAGAAAACTGAACATTGAAGAATTGATGCTTTCAATCTGTGGTGTTGGAGAAGACTTTTGAGAGTTCCTTGGACTGCAAGATGACCCAACCAATCAAACCTAAAGGAGATCAGTCCTGAATATTCATTGGAAGGACTGATGCTGAAGCTGAAACTCCACTTGATGCAAAGAACGGACTCATTTGAAAATACCCTGATGCTGGGAAAGATTGAAGGTTGGACGAGAAGGGGACGATAGAAGGAGATGATTGGATGGCATCATCAACTCTATGGACATGAGTTTAAGTAAACTCCAGGAGTTGGTGATGGACAGGGAAGCCCGGCGTGTTGCAGTCCATGGAGTCACAAAGAGTCGGACATGACTGAGCGACTGAATTGAACCAGAGATCGAACCCAGGACCCTTGCATGGAAGGCACAGAGTCTTAGCACCAGGGAAATCCCAAGACCTTACTAGTTTTTAAGCTCCTTAAGGACCACCTACCTGATCCAACCATATCATTCTCCTGAAAAACCCTGAAGGCTCCTCACTGACTTCCAAATTACGTACAACGTCTCTTACAGATCTTCTTCGATAGTCACAAGGCGTGTGTGTGCAGTTGCTAAGTCCTGTCTGACTCTGCAGTCGCATGGATTGTAGCCCGTCAGGCTCGTCTGTCCATGGGATTTCCCAGGCAAGAATACTGGAGTGGGTTTCCATTTCCTTCTCCAGGGGATCGTCCCAACCCAGGGACTGAAGCCACACCTCCTGCATTGGCTCTTGGAGTCTTTGCCACTTAGCCACCTGGGAAACCCGCATAGTGACAATAACATTTATCGAGCACTTGAGTGTTAGGTGATTTTCTAACCCCTTTTTACATGCTTTCTCCTTTTCTGTATGAAAATCTTAAATCCCCAACATGTACCAAACCTCCTACAGAAGAGAAATTAGGGGAAAAGCAATACTTAACAGGCAAGTCTGAGAATCACTTTGAAGGCCCCCATGTTAAAGGAAAAGCTCAACTATTCTCCTGTATCCATCTGAATGGCAGTTAATGCTGAAAAGAATTCAGCTCTAGTGGGCCCCTTGCCTCCAGGTGGGTTCAGATAAGAGATTATAATTGTTATGGAGCCAGTCCAGTCCCTAAGATTGAAACAGAGATAATTCTTTGCTCTTTAACACGAAGTTGGGAGTCTTTTGCAGACAAATTGGAAAAAGAAGAGGGAGGCTGCAGGGGAGAAGGGAGACTTGTTTAATCTCCTTATTTTCAGGAAAACAATCATTTTAATGATTCGCCCTTTAATTTATAAAACAAACACAGCTGTGGCTTGATGCTCTTTATCTGATTTCAAAGGTGCTAACTTTTCGGCACTGGGCTCCAAGGGGGCTGCCCCATGCAGAGACCAATGGGGGGTCACATTATGGCTCAGAAATGCTGCCTGGAGCTGGGGGAACCCCACTGCTGTCAGCACAGGGGCCTTCTAGGTGAAGACCCATGGGTGGGTACCAGAGCTGGCACACCTATTTGCAGATGGTTTCAGACCCACATACACAGTCTTTGATAGTTAAGATTCCTCAGGTCTGTATAACACAGAACCACAAGGGGCTGCTTTCCCCATGGTGAGTGTCCTTTATATGCTATAAACCCAGGACTGTTGGTTTCATTGGCTCCCAAGACATAGGCTGGTGCCTGGCACATGTGTTAGTTTCTCAGTTGTGTCCAAGTCTTTGAGACCCCATGGACTGTGGCCCACCAGACTCCTCTGTCCATGGAATTCTCCAGGGAAGAATACTGGAGTGGGTTGCCATTTCCTTCTCCAGGGGATTTTCCCGACCGAGGGTTCAAACCCTGGTCTCTTGCATTGCAGGTACGTCCTTTACCATCTGAGCCACCAGGGAAGCCCACTGGCACTTAGCAGGCTTCATGAGATTCTTTCAGTCAATCAAAAAGCATTTATGTTAAGTGCAATGTGGAATTAGATACCAGAACAGTGAAAAGACATTAGTGGAAAAACTGGTGCAATTTAAATCAAGTCTGTAGTTTACCTAAGTAATGGCCAATGTTAATTATATTAGTTTTAACCAGTGTATTGAGTTGGCCGAAAAGTTCATTTGGGTTTTTCACAAGCTGAGATGGAAAAAACCGAATGGACCTGTTGGCCAACCCAGTACATGGTTATGTAAGATGGTAACATTAGCAGAAATGGAGTGTATAGGTAAAGAGTATACAGGAACTCTCTGTACTATTCTTGCAACATTTCTGTAATATTACAGAATAAAACATCATTAAAAAAATTATGAGGTTAGGAAAAAAGTTATAGAGGCACATGAAAAAATAAAACATCACATAAAAGATAACATCGTCACCCCCACAAAGCACTGATAAAAAAAATATATGTATGACCAAAGAGCTGTTGTTGATAATTTAGTCAGAGAATAAATGACCAGTGCTTCTCAAACTTTTTCATATAGGTACATCGATACCTGAGAGAGAAGAAGGGGCCCTATTTTAAGGATAAAATCTCTTTAAGATTTAAACTTTAAAATTGTAGGTATTTTCATTCCTTTTTAAGGTGTTTGTTTTACGTAAAATATTGATACTACCCCCACAATTTTAAGTAAAAATAGATACTTTAGGAGGATTTTGCATGTTTATTTTGTGGTTTTAGTTACCATGGGGTTATGCATTTGTGCATCACAGAAGTATGTGGCCCCTGTGACAGTATATAAGCTCTATGTTTCTGGAAAACAGTAACAGCTAAGGAAAACCTCACCCTGTTTGTTCTGGAAATGGCTAACTACAAAAGACCAGTCTGTCTGCCATGGAATATTCCAAGGTAATTCTTTCATCTGACTCCCAAAAGACTTGGCGATGACTCCCTTGTCTTCCTGCCTCCATAAAACCTCAGGATCCTTTCTTTTCTTTGGTACCTTCCTCATTAATGAATATTCTTCCTATTGCAATAGGCTGAGTAGAATCATCTTCACTGTTGGCTGCATTTTGTCTTTCATGCCTGTTTGAAAAATAAGAGATGTATGGACAGAGCCTGTCTCAATGGCTGATACAGAGATGTAAATGTTTTATAGCATTAATAGCCAGCACCGTTAGAATCAAACTTTAGAGCTAGAGGCACTCTTCAAATAGTATCCTGAACCACCTCTTCACTTTGCAGCCGTGGAAACTGAGGCCCAGAGGGCTAACAGGAGGTTGCACAGCAGGTGAAGGGCAGGATGGTCTCCCCACCCTCAGGCCTTGCCTCACCTGGCGATGCTTCCTTCCATCCTTCCCCCATTAGGTCACCTCTGGGACTAACAGGGACCACCTTTCTCACAGCGTAGGGACCACTGAGGCTGAGTCATCATCTCTCTAGAACCCAGCAAAGTGCATTGCATGTGGTGAACATGGATGGGTGAGCGAGCTAAATTCTTGCTTTCTTCCAGAAGTTGAAGAGTTATGTTTCTGAAATTCTTCAGAAGAGATATAGACTCTAAGTTGGCACACTTTATATTATCTCTGCCAGTGGATAAGAAATAAGTTGACACAGTCCGACTAAACAAATCTTCTCTGGAATTTTCAGGGCCTTGAGACCAATATTATACCCTACTTGGGCCCCGGGGGTGTACTCCCTACGGCTCATATGGGACAGGGGCCACCAGATGAGTAGAGTAGACGGTAGGAAATATAAACTCAGAAGCCAGACTCCCGGAGTACAAGAGCCCCCTCTGCCATCTTACTAGAGGCATGACCTTGAGCAAGTTGTGTCCCTCGCTGAGCCTCAGTTTCCTCCTTTGTAAAATGGGGATAATGATAATATATCTATTTTATGGATGACGATGTTGATAATGATGATGAGTGTGTGTGTGCACACAAGTGCTTGGAACTGTGCCTGGCCCTTGCATAGTTTGTACAAGTGTCGGTTATTTCATTATTGAGAAAAACCCAAATTAACTTTTCGGCTAACCCAATATTTTTCTATGGTGGAGAAAAGGCCAAATGACTTCACCTATGTATTTATTCTATAGCCTTTCTGGTTCCTCCTAGAAATATGTGTTTAATAGAAAGCCAGCATAGACTTGGCTCTAGAGGCAACTGTGAGAAAAAGCATCTTCTGTGCTTTGGGATGTTTCCTGTGTTACGGGGAGAAGTGCCTTCAAAGTTCCTCACAGACCCGCCTGTCCCTGGTTCTTGGTCCCACTCTGTAGGCCTGAGTGGATAATCAAGTAGGAGTCCACATTGTTTCCGAGGTCACCTTGAGAGGAGGCTCTGTCCGCCGACCCTCCCCGCTCCCTGTGCCATGGCTGGCGGAGCACAGGTCTCCCCAGGGAAAGGCTTCCTCTCCTGCGAAAGTCAGCTTGGCGAGGCGGTGCCCCTCTGCACCAGCGTTCCCTTTGGCTTTTGTCAGCATCAGACTTGAATTCCCTGAAGAAACTGAATAAACACAAGAACTCAGGATGTAATCCAATGAGAGAAGTTTCTACTTTAACTAAGAACTCCTACCCCAAACTGGATTGCCTTCTGTGGCAAGGCCATTTATAATGGAACAGAGAGAGGGTAGTTAACGGGCTCAAGAGAAAGTGTCTTGGACTTGCTTTTATATATGGAATGACTAGAATAAGCAGCCAGAAGGAAACAAGTGTCCTGTGAGGAAATGTATATTCATGACTCATGGCCTGTCTGCTTCCCAAAGTGATTTTAGGATGTTTAATGTTGAAGACATATGTACAATAAAACCATAGTAAATAGACAGTCGTACCTAGAAACCCACAGAAAAATAGTAAATGCTATGTGTGTATATCATACATATTCTCTATTTACTATTTATACATACATATGTATTTAAGAAACACAAACCACAACACATATATGGTAAAGGGAGATATAAATATAAGAAAAATCTATGCTGATACATTTGTTGTAATTGAATACTGAATGTAGTTCTGGGATTTCTGGCAACCAACACAAAATAGGAAACACAAAGTGGCTGTATAATTTTCATCTGATAAAAAGATGAATACCAGAGTGGAATTATGGGAACTACCAAGACCCACGAAGACAATTATTAAGGAGAACAAAGTTTCGTGTTGCCGAAGAACCCTAGTAAAAGTATTGTGGTCAGAAGCTCCTGGGTGAGTGCCTCCCTCGCAGGCTGATTTTGCGCTTATAGTTGATTTAGCTCCAGGTGTGTTCTGTCTTAGAGTTAGAAATGGCCAATCCAGGAAGCAAAAAGCCTCCAAAAGGATGAAAACTGTATGCATCTCTCTTGGGCCAGAGACTGTGGGAAGGTGAGGAGAAACATACCACCACCCCAGAAAAGCTTCAGTGGAATCTCCTTTAAGCAAGTGATAAAGTCCTTGAGATGGCGTTGGATTCCATGAATGATTCATTTTCATTGACATAGATGTATTAACACAGGCTCAAGAATGCATCCTTGGCCCAGAGAGAATATAGAGCCAAAGTCAGGTACTGTTTAAGTAAGTAAGTAAGTAAGTAAGTAAGTTCAGTCACTCAGTCGTGTCCAACTCTTTGCGACCCCATGAATCGCAACACGCCAGGCCTCCCGTCCATCACCAACTCCCGGATTTCACTCAGACTCACGTCCATCGAGTCCGTGATGCCATCCAGCCATCTCATCCTCGGTTGTCCCCTTCTCCTCCTGCCCCCAATCCCCCCCAGCATCAGGGTCTTTTCCAATGAGTCAACTCTTCGCATCAGGTGGCCAAAGTACTGGAGCTTCAGCTTTAGCATCATTCCTTCCAAAGAAATCCCAGGGTTGATCTCCTTCAGAATGGACTGGTTGGATCTCCTTGAAGTCCAAGGGACTCTCAAGAGTCTTCTCCAACACCACAGTTCAAAAGCATCAATTCTTCGGCACTCAGCCTTCTTCACAGTCTAACTCTCACATCCATACATGACCACAGGAAAAACCATAGCCTTGACTAGATGGACCTTAGTCAGCAAAGTAATGTCTCTGCTTTTGAATATACTATCTAGGTTGGTCATAACTTTACTCTGCTGAATAAGCCTTAGAAGACTCACAAGTGTTTTTTCTTGTGTAAAACGGAGAAGGAAATTAACAAGGAATTCTTCTAATACATAGGCCATGAGCTTAGCCCACATGGAAGTTAGCCTGATTGAGGTCTACCCAAGTCTGCTCTTTGACCTGTACTCAACCTCCTATGTAGACCTGTATCCTGCCTTGTCCTTGGGAGCTAGGGCTGTTGGCAACTGACGTGTGGCTTAAGTGGGTGCTGATGGAGGAAAATATTCCCTTCTACCTAGACCTCACCTCATCCCTGGGGCCACAGCCCCTGAGAACCCAAGAACAAAGGACAGCTTATACACCTACCCAGTTTGGTGGGGGGAGGAAGTGCTAAAAAGGACATTGTTGGGTCAATTGGGAAAAGAACTGTGTCAATGTTAAATTTACTGATAATATGCTATGGTTATGTAAGAGAAGCTTTCTATTCTGAGTAAATACACACTAATATATTTAGAAGTAAAAGGCTGTGATATATGTATGTATTTGGGCTTCTCCAGTGGCTCAGTGGTAAAGAATTCACCTGCAATGCAAGAGATGCAGGGAATGGGTTTGATCCCTGAGTGGGGAAGATCCCTGGGAGGAGGGCATGGTAACCCACTCCAGTATTCTGGTCTGGAGAATTCCATGGACAGAGGAGCCTGGCAGGCGGGGGCTTTTGCGTCCATGGGGTCACAAAGAGACACAACTGAGTGACTGTCACTTTCACTTTCATATGTATGTATTTACTCTCAAAAGACTCAGAAAAATATATTACAT
This sequence comes from Aepyceros melampus, assembly GCA_006408695.1. Classification (NCBI taxonomy): domain Eukaryota; kingdom Metazoa; phylum Chordata; class Mammalia; order Artiodactyla; family Bovidae; genus Aepyceros; species Aepyceros melampus. Next base: position 572,222 of record SJXQ01005177.1, on the reverse strand, counting down.
ATATGTGCATATATATCCATGTAGACATATAATTTGCATATATATATACATATATATGTATAAAGGAGAGAAAGTGTGAGAGCAGATAATGAAACAAATGGGTAAAATGTTAACAATAGGAGAAACTCAGTAAAAAGTAAATAGACATTCTACGTTCAATTTATGTTCTTGCAACATTTCCACACGTTTGAAGTTATTTTCAAATAAAAAGTTTTAAAAGGTTTATGTTTAGATTAAGGCTGTCCTCTGCCCACAGCTCTCTGCTGTAAGTACTCTCTTGAAGCTCCCATGCCCACCCTAGTGTTCTCCACTTGACAGTCTCTTGGTGGTCCAGATCCCTATCCTTGGTGACATGATCTCTCTTTAGCCCTGACGCTGTTGACCATCACCTTCTGCTTGGAGCTCTTTGCAGATCTTCTGCCCCGTCACACTCTGAAGATGTCATCTCAATCATTCCCAGTACTCATGCTTTAATAAATGGAGGCCCTCTCAAGATCTGGTCTTTAATTCTCTTCTCTTTTCATTCTCTCTCTTTTCCAGCACCTGGACCAGAAATGGCAAGATGATAGTTGAAATGATTTCCAGAATTGTATCTTTACTCTTACCATTTGCCTAAACTCTAGAACTGCTTCTAGCTCAGCCTCAGCCTATTAGAGACACCCATACTCTTTCTCTCTGACTCCATCCCATTCTAAGGTTACTTTGTAGAAGATTCAGACTCATGACCCCAACATCTTCTTTGCATCTCCTCATTCTCTTCTACAATAAATCTCAGTCTTAGCCTTCTTTGCCATGGTCTCTCCTCTGCCTAGTCAGGTCCTTATCATTCTCGCTGTCACTGTTAGAACAGTCTTTAACTGTTCTACCCATCTCCAAGCTCTGCATTTTTGTCCTGTCAAGAACCTATAGTTCTAAAATTCTGATCTGATTAAGTCACTCTTATGGTGGCATCTCTTCATGACTCCCTAGTATCAACAGAATAAAATTTAAATACATTTAGCATTTGAAATTCTCCATAATTTAACTATATCCATCACTATAACCTTAGCTTTAAAACACCATATACTCCATGCTTCAGGGCTGGTTACTGTGCCTTGAATCCTCCTTCCAAGTACTTTATTGAGAAAGTGTGGAGGGGACCAACAGGGCTTCCCAGTCACAAAGCTCGTGGCCTGAGTAGAGAGCAAAGAAAAGTTTTCAAATTGTGTGTGAGCTTTTGCAGAGTACAGCCCAGGCTCCTGCCTCTAGTACTGTCCCCTAACCCCTGTTAGAGATGTGCTTCTGAATCTGAGTCTCCAGCCTGTTGGGGAAGTGTGTCATGCAACTGACAAGGCCTTGTCCCTTTGTCATTTGCCTGCTGCCCCTGGGTTACAGCTGAGAGACTGGCTATACCTCCCCAACTTTCCTGTGGTGGAGATCACTAAATCCTTGGTACTACTGTCCCCTTAAGAAAGAAAGAAATGGGAGTCATGAGCAGAGCAGACATGTGTCCTTATAAATGGGACCCTCCCCTTGACACTCACACTCCCTTTACTGTCCCGTTCTTTCCCCTAAACCTAGACTACTGAGAAATTGCTGAGAAACAAAGTCCACAATTAAATATAAGGTCACATTTAGTTCAGCACCATTGGCTGCATAATTGGCTGATTCTATAGCTTCTTTTGGATGACTGATACTGATGCTGAAGCTGAAACTCCAATTCTTTGGCCACCTGATGCGAAGAACTGACTCACTGGAAAAGAGCCTGGTGCTGGGAAAGATTGAACGCAGGAGGAGAAGGGGACAACAAAGCATGAGATGGTTGGATGGCATCACTGACTCGACGGACAGAGTTTGAGCAGGCTCTGGGAGTTGGTGATGGACAAGGAAGCCTGGCATGCTGCAGTCCACGGGGTTGCAAAGAATTGAACACAACTGAGCAACTGAATTGAACTGATAGCTTCTCTCTTCATCTGTCAATACAGTGTCTAACAAACTGGCTTGCAGGGAAATTAATCCTCAGATTCCTGAGACCCAGCTGGAGTAGGATCTGTTTCCTTCATGGGCATCTGTTCATTTGTGAGGCTGTTGGGTGGGGGTTGGGGTAGAACTGCATGGAACTTAGTGGGGCTAAGTCCAGAGGTTCTGTGGGAAACTTACAGGGGCTCAGAGGACCAACCATCCTAAAGAGGAGTTGTCAGCTTCTTGGAGGCAAGCTCTAGCCTTTTGTTAGGGTCCAGGACAAGCAGCCTAATCTTTTTCTGGGTCTCAGATTCTTCCCATGTAAAAATGGGTAATAATAACAACTGTTACTATACTGTCACCTACAAATAAGGATTACATAATGTTGTCTATGTGTGATGTGCCTGTTGCCCATCACTAGGGCAGTGATGAGATTGGAGAAGCTAATGAAGTCATGTTTCCCAAGGCAGATGTTTTCAGCCCTCAGTGGGCAGTGAAAGTGTTAGTCTCTCAGTTGTGTCCAACTTTTTGCGACTCCATGGACTGGAGTTTGCCAGGCTCCTCTCTCCATGGAATTCTTTGGGCAAGATTACTGGAGTGGATAGTCATTCCCTTCTCCAGGGATTCTTCCCAAGCCAGGGATCAAACCTGGATCTCTTGCACTGCAGGTGGATTCTTTATCATCATACCACCAGGGAGGGAACTGTAAATGATGGGCAGTGGGGAGAGGGCATGTCTCTCAGTAGGATGGGAGGCAGCTGTGAAGTCAACCCAGCTGGAGCAGAGTTGAAGCTTGAATTTTTAAGGAGACAATTACTGTCACAAGGGAAGGCATCTGGGGGTGGTCTGGGTGGAACATCCCTCCTCCCAAGTTTATCCACTTACTGACTGTGGCCATAAGGATGGTATCATCCAGGCATCATGGTTGTCATTATTATTATCCAGATTTGGAGTGTGGTTTGCACACATCTATGTCCATGAATGCATTTGATCCTCGGAACAACCTATGAAGTGAACATTTCCAGATGAGGAAATGAGGCTCAGAGAGGTTGTTATTTGCCTCACAGGGCTGGGTGAGAAGCAGGGATTTGAAGTCCATTATTTTCTGAGTCCAGTAGTGCGTCATGCCATCATGATGACAGACACCTCTAACATTGCTGAGGACGTGGGTTGCTTATGACCCTCCTAAACATTGCTGGGAGAAGTTGTCATCAACGTCTGATTTAACTCTCTGTCCATAAATGTGCACGTCACCAAACTCCACTGCTGGTGAAAGTGCCAGCCCTGCCGTAGACTGAAAGTGTCTGTCCCAGCAAAACTCATATGCTGAAACATCAGTTTAGTTCAGTTCAGTTCAGTCGCTCAGTCTTGTCCGACTCTTTGCAACCCCATGAATCACAGTACGCCAGGCCTCCCTGTCCATCACCAACTCCCGGAGTTCACTCAGACTCACGTCCATTGAGTCCGTGATGCCATCCAGCCATCTCATCCTCGGTCGTCCCCTTCTCCTCCTGCCCGCAATCCCTCCCAGCATCAGGGTCTTTTCCAATGAGTCAACTCTTCGCATAAGGTGGCCAAAGTACTGGGGCTTCAGTTTTAGCATCATTCCTTCCAAAGAAATCCCAGGGTTAATCTCCTTCAGAATGGACTGCTTGGATCTCCTTGCAGTCCAAGGGACTCTCAAGAGTCTTCTCCAACACCACAGTTCAAAAGCATCAATTCTTCAGCGCTCAACCTTCTTCACAGTCCAACTCTCACATCCATACATGACCACAGGAAAAACCATAGCCTTGACTAGATGGACCTTAGTCGGCAAAAAATGTCTCTGCTTTTGAATATACTATCTAGGTTGGTCATGACTTTTCTTCCAAGGAGTAAGCATCTTTTAATTTCATGGCTGCAATCACCATCTGCAGTGATTTTGGAGCCCAAAAAAATAAAGTCTGACACTGTTTCTATTGTTTCCCCATCTATTTCCCATGAAGTGATGGGACCAGATGCCATGATCTTCGTTTTCTGAATGTTGAGCTTTAAGCCAACTTTTTCACTCTCCTCTTTCACTTTCAACAAGAGGCTTTTTAGTTCCTCTTCACTTTCTGCCATAAGGGTGGTGTCATCTGCATACCTGAGTATATTGATATTTCTCCCGGCAATCTTGATTCCAGCTTGTGTTTCTTCCAGTCCAGCGTTTCTCATGATGTACTCTGCATAGAAGTTAAATAAGCAGGGTGACAATACACAGCCTTGACATACTCCTTTTCCTATTTGGAACCAGTCTGTTGTTCCATGTCCAGTTCTAACTGTTGCTTCCTGACCTGCATACAGATTTCTCAAGAGGCAGGTCAGGTGGTCTGGTATTCCCATCTCTTTCAGAATTTTCCACAGTTTACTGTGATCCACACAGTCAAAGGCTTTGGCATAGTCAATAAAGCAGAAGTAGATGTTTCTCTGGAACTCTCTTGCCTTTTCCATGATCCAGCAGATGTTGGCAATTTGATCTCTGGTTCCTCTGCCTTTTCTAAAACCAGCTTGAACATCAGGGAGTTCATGGTTCACATATTGCTGAAGTCTGGCTTGGAGAATTTTGAGCATTACTTTACTAGCATGTGAGATGAGTGCAATTGTGTGGTAGTTTGAGCATTCTTTGGCATTGCTTTTCTTTGGAATTGGGATGAAAACTGACCTTTTCCAGTCCTGTGGCCACTGCTGAGTTTTCCACATTTGCTGGTAAATTGAGTGCAGCACTTTCACAGCATCATCTTTCAGGATTTGAAACAGCTCCACTGGAATTCCATCACCTCCACTAGCTTTGTTCGTAGTGATGTTTTCTAAGGCCCACTTGACTTCACATTCCAAGATGTCTGGCTCTAGATTAGTCATCACATCATCATGATTATCTGGGTCATGAAGATCTTTTTTGTACAGTTCTTCCATGTATTCTTGCCACCTCTTCTGACTAAATAAATAAATAAAAAGTATGGGGCAAATTGAATTTTATTCTACTGAGGACTATATCCCAGGAAACAGATACCTCTGAGGAACTGTCCCAAAAGGGAGAGGCCAGTATATAAGTCATTTTGTTTAAAGAGTGCCTGCACTCTACCTACATGCATCTCAGTAGAAGGTCATTGCTTGTCACAAGGCACAGATATTTCAGTTAATAATTTTAGTGCTTTTGAAAGTAAGGATAAATGAAAGAATCCAAGTTCATAAATAATTTTTTCACTGAAATATAACTCTCTAAGCATTTATACTGCTTGTTTGCCCTAAAGAACAGAGTGCTTCATCCTGAATTTCTTTCAGGACATACACTGTAGGTCAGCAGCTGCAATGGCTAATGACTTCATCCTTGTACAACGGGATGGTGAGCAAATTCTTTGTTTTACAGATTTAAAATTTTTGTCATCCTGAAAACTGGCTCAAACACTCCCCTTAGAAATATGTTTTACCTGGCTATTCAGTAGATTCTCTGAAGTATATTCAAATGTTTCATTTTAATAAGAGTCCATGCAGAGTATACACAGATTGTCACTTTCTGGGGTATGTGTTAATTTCATAGTGGGTTATAATTATAAGTCAAAAGATGTCAGATTACCTCTATTTTTCTGGTCATTTAGAATTGTTGTTGCTTATATGAAAGACACTAAAGGCTATAGCCAACTTGGCCATACCTTCTGTTTTATCCAACAGGATGGCAGTAAATTCTACCAATCAATTGTACCTCAAACACTAAAGTATCTTGTTGGTTGTCTCAGAGACTAGAATCTTATGTTAGAAGAGGTTGATTCTAACATGCCTGCTTTATTTTAACCTGTGCATCCTTGAACATAATTTAAACAAGACACTCTAAGAATCTCACTGATGGAAGGGGAATTGGAGGCCACCTAGTACAAAACTATCCAAAACTAAAATCTGCTGAAAAAGTTCAAGGGAACAAAGTGGGACAGCCAACCTCCCACAGAAAGTCCCTCTTAAAAGGAAAGAATATTCATTCATCAATTTCTCAATTCCTTTATTCACTCACTTACTTATTAAGTATTCAGTCTTAGATTGCCCAAATCCAATAACACTTTGGGATTTGAATTTAAAAGTGTAATTAAAAATAACCATTATTTCATAGGTGATTTTGTTCATAGACCATCTTAAATGATAGGATTATGATATTGTATATTTTAAGGGCAAATACAAATTTAAAATAAGGAGTTTAATTGTCCCTGTTAAAAATTAGGAAAGATAGGCCCCTTTCCCATTTCTTAGTGCATTTTCTTTTGTAAACTTGCAATTGTAAATTCTTTCTCTGCCCCTTTGAGGTGTATGTAAATCTTTTTAAAAGTCTCTTGATAGTTTTACAGCCAAGAAATATCTTTCTTAGGGGCCTGGGATCCATCCCTTTGAATGTAAACATCAAGGGAGAGAGTGCCCTCTCTCTCAGTTTCTGTGGGAGATGCAATTCCAGTTGCAAAACTATCTCCTGTCATAAAGATATGAGAAACTTGTTTTTCCTTTGTACAAACCAATTATCAGGTGAGTTTAGCATAAACAGTGTGATAAATGGCACTGTCAAGTTCTCTTACTTGAGAACTTGCTATTATTTATCTTGAGGCTCTATATATAATGGGTCATAACTGCTTGGCTATATAAAAGAATGAGATCTCTCTCTGTCTTTGCAGTCTCTTAGCAGATTGCTTCTGATGTGCATGCTATGCTATTTACTGCTTATTCAATAATAAAATTGCTTTCTTTCTCTTCTAAATTCATGGAGAGGTTTTCTGGCATGGGAAGATTTTGTTTTTAACTATATTTCTCAAGCAACACTTAAATACTTCCCAAGAAAAGCTGTTAATATGAGTCACTTGAGAGACTTAATAAACAAATTCCTCCCACAGATCTGCTGAGTTAGAATTTCTTGGGGCCCAAGAATTTGTGTTTAAAAATAAATGCTCCCTGTTGATTCTAATGGATGGGCATTGGGATCTGGAACTAATTTGATTATTTGTATTGACTTATATAAACATCTGCTAAATTCATGCATGTGAGACATTTCATACCCAATGAAAAGATAAATTACTGAAGTTTAGGGACTCTACCTTATTTGAAATTTGACTTTTATATACAATGAGACCATAATGGTACCTGGTGTATAATGGTGACTCAATGAATCCTGCTTTGTTGGTTGGCATTTTGACAATGCCAAAGTGAAAAAAAAAATTTATAACCTTTCTCAGAAATCCATTTTAATTTCTCTCTTTTTTATCCATCCTTAGCTACTTACCCTCATGAGAAATGGAGTATTTTCAGCCATATCGACAAACAAGGATGTCACTGTCATCACAATTTCAGCCCTCCAAAGGTCAATTCCTGAGCCCTAAGGTATTTTTCTACCAGGAATATGGTAGTCATCAGGCTAAAGCCACTCCCATAATGAACACTGAGGAACTCAACATGTACCAGCCCAAGACAGCTGAGGTGCATATCAAAGGAATGATTTCAGTGAGCCCAGACTCTTGCATCTTCCCATACATAGAAAAGTGCTAAATTCCTTAACTTGGGATATTTGGTTTTCTTTAGTTCACAAAAAATACTTTTGATGTTCAGACTACCTGTCCTTTGTTGCAAACAATATAACCTGACTCCTCCCTTGCCTCCTCAAAGCAGTTCTCTCAGGTTTAATAGAGATGCTGTCTCTTCGGTTTGAAGTCCTAAAAATTATGACCGAATAAAACATAACTCTCAACTTGTTAGGTTGTGACTATCTTCAAATCAACACTAAATTCCTGATACTCCCTTTAAAGTCCCATCATCTCTTGTTAATATACTGCTTAGCATGCTACATTATAAACTAAGTTTTCAAAACTTACATTCTACCCTGAATTATAATGCTCAAAATTCTACAAGCCAGGCTTCAACAGTGCATGAACTATGAAGTACCAGATGTTCAAGCTGGATTTAGAAAAGGCAGAGGAACCAGAAATCAAATTGCCAACACCTGTTGGATCATCAAAAAAGCAAGGAAGTTCCAGAAAAACATCTAATTCTGCTCTAATGACATGCCAAAGCCTCTGACTGTGTAGATCACAACAAACTGTGAAAAACTCTTAAAAGAGATGGGAATACCAGACCACCTGACCTGCCTCCTGAAAAATCTGTATGCTGGTCAAGAAGCAACAGTTAGAACTGGACATGGAGCAACAGGCTGGTTCCAATTTGGGAAAGGAGTATGCCAAGGCTGTATATTGTCACTCTGCTGATTTAACTTCTATGCAGAGTACATCATGTAAAATGCTGGGCTTGATGAAGCACAAGCTGGAATCAAGATTGTTGGGAGAAATATCAAGAACCTCAGATACACAGATGATACCACCCTTATGGCAGAAAGTGAAGAACTAAAGAGCTTCTTGATGAAAGTGAAAGAAGAGAGTGAAAAACTTGGCTTAAATTAACATTCAGAAAACTATAATCATGGCACCTGGTCCAATCACTTCTTGGCAAATAGGTGGGGAAAAAATGGAAAGAGTGACAGAATTTATTTTCTTGGGCTCCAAAATCACTGCAGATGGTGACTGCAGCCATGAAATTAAAAGACACTTGCTCCTTGGAAGAAAAGCTATGACAAAACTAGATAGCATATTAAAAAGCAGAGATATTACTTTGCCAACAAAGGTCTGTCTAGTCAAAGGTATGGTTTTTCCAGTAGTCATGTGAGAAATGGACTATAAAGAGAGCTGAGCCCTGAAGAATTGATGCTTTTGAACTGTGGTGTTGGAGAAGACTCTTGAGAGTCCCTTGGACTACAAGGAGATCCAACCTGTCAATCCTAAAGGAAATCAGTCCTGAATATTCATTGGAAGGCCTGAATGCTGAAGCTGAAACTCCAATACTTTGGCCACCTGATGCTAAGTACTGACTCACTGGAAAAGACCCTGTGCTGGTGGTGTAGCCACGCATCGGATTCCAGGAAACAAACTCACTCAGAAGGATAATGCATATAGTGGAGGGCAGTTTATTACATACTGGTGGGCCCAAGGCAGAGTCTCCTCTTAGCCAAGGACCCCAACCAGCATTTGTGAATATCCTTTATACCCCATGTGTACGTGGCCCAACCCAACACCCCAAATTCCTTGAGACTTACATAAACCAAGGAAAATACAATCCCAATAACCCCATCATTCATGTGCTATGTGCTCAGTCAAACAATTAGCCAATAATCAATAAACCCGAGGTTACACTCCGACAGATACAGAAAAATTTATGGTCTGTCTGGAGAAAGGGGTGATTATTGCATGTTTTCTCTTAGGCGATGAGTAACCTAGATGCTATCTTCAAGGTTCCCCTGTGTGGAGGGGGTATTATCCTTCTGTTGTTGTTTTCATAGGCACTAAACACAGAGTTCAGAGACCATTGGAAAGGTGGCTGAGCATGATCAGCATGAACAGGCCTAAGATGGAGTCCAGGCCCTATGATTCCTTCTTCACTGGGAAAGATTGAGGGCAGAAGAAGGGGACAACAGAAGATGAGAGTGTTGGATGGCATTGCTGACTCGATGGACATGAGTTTGAGTAAGCTCCAGAAGTTGGTGATGGACAGGGAAGCCTGGTGTGTTGCAATCCATGGGGTCGCAGAGTTGGGACTGAGTGACTGAACTGACCCTGAATTATTATTATTTAAATCTATCAAGTTTGTTCATGTTTAATTACCATAAGAAAGCAAATCAAAACAAAACATTTGGATCAGTTTTCTTAATTTTCTGGTAGTTGTAACAAGTGATAGTGCTATAAAATATTATCAGTTATGACATCTTTTATTTTAAAAAGTTTTCTCATTTATTAATGCAATATCATAATTTATGAGATTCATAGATACTATATTCTATGGATGGGCATATTTATTTTGCATAGTAACCTGTGTTAGGAAAACAAATAAGTAATTTATTTATTTAAATAATTAAACTAAAATTTTAACTGGAAATAGCTATGTTCAATATTCAAGTTTATTACTAGGTTTTTCTCAGTTTATTACAATTCTTATTGTGACAATTTTCAAAATAATGCATGTATTTACACCTGTGTTTATTATTAAGAATATGTGTTTATTATTCTGCCCCTATTGTTTTTTAAACAATGGGGAAGCAGTCTTACAAAGAGAACTGAAGTGTCACAACCATTTATTGATTGGAAATAAACTACATTATGTAATTTTTGTTGGTTTTACTCAAAGATTTCCTGGGTGGAACTCATCAGAATTACTCTTGTTAAAGTAGTGCCTCAAGGTTTAGTTCTTGGACTCTATTATTTTAATAGTTATTTAAAACTTAGGTTCACTTGGAGGAAAGTCTAATTATTCAAAAATTTACTGATATATATATATATGTATGTGGTACATGTTTTTAAAAATTGTGCTTGCTTATGTAACTTCTGAAAGACCATTCAAATTCAGTATTACCAAGTTGAATATTATCTGATTAACCCACAATGCCTGACAGACTGGAGGCTATCTGGAGACAGTCACAGCCCTCAGGCCCTGTGAGGCATTGGGTGCAGCTAAGTGCCTTTAATCCCCAAGGGTGTTATTGAAGGTGAAGGTGAAGTCGCTCAGTCGTGTGTCTGACTCTTTGCGACCCCATGGACTGTAGCCCACCAGGCTCCTCAGTCCATGGAATTTTCCAGGCAAGAGTACTGGAGTGGGTTGCCATTTCCTTCTCCAGAGGATCTTCCCAACCCAGGGATCGAATCTGGGTCTCCCGCACTGCAGGCAGATGCTTTAACCTCTGAGCCACCAGGGAAGCCCCTAAGGGTGTTATTAGCTCCTGATAACAATGCTCCTTTGAGTTGTTTTATTGCTTTTATAAAAAGTCTTCATTGTGAAGAAAATGTTTATTTTTATGCAGGAGGAGGATGAAGTTGACAGTTTAGACTGTTGAGTGAATAGAGTTACTTCAGACTTAGGGTACTTGCCATGACAAATTTGCTCGTTTAGAATACTTCCCAGCCAGTCTGGATGCTTTGACTGCCTCGTACTGCTACAAAGCCCAACTTCCATATAAAACAGTTGTAAAATTGTGTTTTCAAGTTAATGTTGTGCATTTTTTAAAATTAGAAAGTGACTCATTTTGTAGAAATGCTGCATGTGAAAGGCTGACCAATGATTCAGTGCAGAAAAACATTTGGGGTACAGGAATGAATGGTCTCAAGCCCCATGATTAAAGAGGTCAACTGATGTGGAAAATACAAATAAATGCAGATGAAATTGTGACACACACAACAGAAAGTTTTCCTTTGATACCACTGTTTCTTCCCCATAAACTCAACTTCAGTGGTTTTCCAAGTCAAGTAGAATAAAATCCAAGCTTTTTATTATGACCAAAGAAGTCTTGTTGACTTGAGAAAATTTTTAAAAAGCAACATTAAGAGTTGTGAGTTGAATTATTCAGTGTCTTACTAAAGACTATAGTACAGGAAACACAGCCTCTCAGCTCTGGGAAACTGCTCATAGATGTAACAAAGAAGGCAGTATATACATGGTATTTGGTGAAGGGTACAGGTAATCAAGCACCCATTTCAGTAGGGGCTTCCTGCTAGTCTTAATGTTTTAGCAGTTTTCTAAGTAATGGAAGATGTAAGAATTGGAGTTCATAAAATTTTGTTCTGAAAATATTTATCTGAAGGTCTGTTCTGCCAGTTTTCCCAGAGCACAGAGTGCCTCACTCCTGATCTGCACGCCCTGAATTCCTTTCAAGGTGTGTTGTAGGTCAGTAACTGCAGTGGCTAAGGACTTAGTCTTTGTCGAACCAGATGGCAAATGACATTTTTTTTGGTTGGCAGCCTCACACAAGCTAGTTCCAATAGTTATCTTTTACTTCATTCTCAGGCTCATCTTTTACCTCCTCATAATATGCTAACCCTGCCAGTCTTCCTTCTCTCATTTGAAAAGACCAAGCTTATATTCAGATTTTGCACTTGCTTTTCTCTCTGCATTGGAATATTCTTTCCCCAGGTCTTCACCTAGCTGCCTTTTCTCATCATTCCAGTCTCAGCTAGGATATCACCACCTCCAAAAGGTCACCCCTCTAAAACACGTGTCTCCTACACATTCTACTCCATTACTCTGTTTCAGTTGCTTCACTGCACATATTAATCACTGACATTATTTTATTAACTTAAATGTCTGAATTCACTAAGTAGAATAAGTTCATGAGGGTAGCAACTGACTTTCTTGTTTGCATTTATAACCCCAGCTTCTAAAAGAGTGTCTCACATACAATAAAAAATCATATGAATATATATTTAATTAATATATATCCAACTTTACCATTACATACCTTTTTAGTCAACTGTCTGTCATCCATTTTCTTACTTCTTCTTAACAAAAATAAAAGGTTACATTTTTTATCTTTCCCCCTTCATCTGATCTGTCAGGCAAACTGGATCAATGTCAACTGTGGGCAATGAGTCTCCTTGGGCATGTGACTCTATCTGAACCAATGAGACTTGAGGAGGGGCTTGACAGAGACTTTTGAAAAAGTTCTTCCTATTTTCTGTAAGAGCTTCAAGAATATCTTTCTCTTTGTTCTTCTGATCATGGTCAATGGAGTCATGAAACTCACTTGTGATGAGTGATCAAAAAACAAAGACAAAAACACTTCATTTAAGCAAGAGTGTCTGTATCATATGGTGGATATAATTTGTTCAATGTAAGGATTGATAAAATAGATTTTAATGAGAATACAAATTTATTATAGAGTTATTTTATGAAACTTCTAGGATCCTCTGATTCAGAGAAGCAAAGAGTAATCTTACCTAGGCCACTCTGCATGCACAAATAAGATCAGGCAAATCAGACCATAAAAAATATCATGCGGGCATTATTTTTTAATATATATAAACAGTGCTTCATATTTCATTCTATACACACTTAAATTTATTTATAATGCTTTGAGTTCCCATTTTTATTAGCAGAGTAGGTTACTAAATTAACTATTCAAGAGTACTGAATAAATGGTTTTAACTGCTACTACAGTGTACCAGAAAATAATATTAAATTCTCTAGGATTTCTAAACCAGCCTTTGAATCTAAAAGTCAATATAAATAGGGATAGTTTGGGTACCAAGAGGCTTGATATCTAAAACTAAACATGATGTGTATTTTAGTAAAGTTAGAATTGAAAGAGGATATATTTTGAAAACTAAGTATTAATTCAGTCAAACAGGAAAGCATTTACTTTTGAAATACAGAGAAACATATATAATGGATGACATAAAAAAGGCTAGGTAAACTATACACAAAAGTACTTTTACTTGTATAATGCTCCTTTCCCCCTAAAAAGTTATATTCTTTACTTTTCTACACTAAAATGTCATATACAGAATATTTACTAAGAAAAAGCCTGGTAGCTTTGAATAATAATAATAGTAGTAGCTAACGTGTATTAAGAACTCACTATGTGCCAGGCATTGTTGCTCTAGGAATTTATGTGTATTAACTCAAGTTAATCTTCTTAACAATCTTAGGAGAAAAGGAAATTCTCTAGCAAGGGGAATGATTTGGCAACTAGAGAAGAGGGGCGAGATTTTAGCCCAAGTAGTTTGACTTCAAAGTTTACTTGTGGAACAAAATTATGTCAGCCTCAAAGCTGACTTGTAAAATAAAGTAGCAAAGCAGATTTTCAGCCAAGGAAGAAGACTTTTAGGGTGTCTTTGATAGATCCTCACCATCTATCAGTCCAACTTCAGCAAATAAATTAAACATTACCTTTCTCTTGATGCAGAGGTTATTCTAGTGAGAATAATCATTGAACAGATTATAACAATATAATGACCACAGATATTATTTATTCTTAATTGAGTTGAAAAAAGCCACAGCTATCACTTCACCACGGTGTATAAAATTACAATAGCATAAGATGACTTTTGATATTTTTTTAAAACAATTTTCAGAATTTCTTAGACCATGTTAATATTCTATTTGGTCCACAAAATTGTCTTGACCTCTTCCAGTATTTTCAGTTACTCTTATTAGGCAAGAAAGACCAAGGACACAACCATATCTTGTGTACCTAGAGATCTGCACCACAAAAATAAGTTTCCCATGAAATCAGATTAAATTACATTTGAAAGGAGAGATTGACATCAAATGATGCAATGAGAAGGGCACATCGTGTTTATGATATATCTTCTCTTAAATCCAATTAGCTCAATCCAATCAAGAGAAAACATCAAACAAATTGAGGGGTGTTTTACAAAATACTAGACAATTCCCCTTCAAAAGTGTCAAAGTCATGAAAGATAAAGGAAGATGGAGAAATCATCACAGATTAGAAGAGATTAAGGAGATCTCATGACTAAACACAATGTGGTAAGGTGAACTAGATCCTACAACAGAAAAAGGACATCAGCAGAAAAATGGGAGAAATATGAATAAAGTCTATAGTGAATAGCTTTATGTCAATGTTCATTTCAGAGTTTCAGTAAATGTAACCTGGTTACATAGCACATAGCTCATAACTTCATTGACCATTGTTATCTACTATTGTTGGCAAGAATCCCACAGAAGAAATGGAGTAGACCTCATAATCAAAAGAGTCTGAACTGCAGTACTTGGGTGTAACCGCAAAAATGACAGAATGATCTCAGTTCATTTCCAAGGAAAACCATTCATCATCACAGTAATTCAAGCCAAAGAAGCTGAAGTTGATCAGTTCTATAAAGACGTAGATCTCCTAGAACTAACTCCAAAAAGAAAGATGTCCTATTCATCACTGGGGATTGAAATGCAAAAGCAGGAAGTAAAGAGATATCTGGAGTAATAGGCAAGTTTGACCTTGGAGTACAAAATGAAACAGGGCAAAGGTTAACAGAATTCTGCCAAGAGAATACATTGATCATAGCAGCCATCCTTTTTCAACAACACAAGAGACTACTTTACACATGGACATCACCGAATGGTCAATACCAAAATCAGATTGATTACATACTTTGTAGTTGAAGGTGGAGAAGCTGTATATTGTCAGCAAAAAGAAGACCTGGAGCTGACTGGAGGTCAGATCATCAGCTTCTCATAGCAAAATTCTGGCTTAAACTAAAGAAAGTGGGAGAAACCACTAAGGCTAGCCAGATATGACTTAAATCAAATATCCTATGAATATAGAGTGGAGGTAACAAACTCAGATTCAAGGGATTAAATCTAGTAAACAGTGAGTCTAAAGAACTATGGACAGAAGTCCATAATATATAGGAGGCAGTGAACAAATCCATCCCAAAGAAAAACAAGAAAGCAAAGTGGTTATCTGAGAGGCTTTACAAATAGCTGAAGCAAGAAGAGAAGTGAAAAGAAAGGGAGAAAGGGAAAGGCACACCAATCTAAACCCAGAGTTCCAGAGAACAGCAAAGAGAAACAAGAAGGCCTTCTTTAATGAACAATGCAAAGAAATAGAGGAAAACAATAGAAAGGGAAAGACTAGGGATCTCTTCAAGAAGATTGGAAATATCAAAGGAATATTTCGTCCAAAGTTGGGCACAATAAAGGATAGAAATGGTAAAGACCTAATAGAAGCAGAAGAGATCAAGAAGAGATGGAAATAATCCACAGAAGCACTGTATAAAAGGATCTTAATGACCCTGGATAACCATGATGGTGTGGTCACTAATCCAGAGCCAGACATTCTGTAGTGTGAAGTCAAGTGGGCCTTAGGAAGTGCTGCTGTCAATAAAGCTAGTGGAGGCTATGGAATTCCAGCAGATCTATTTAAAATCCTGCTGCTGCTGCTAAGTCACTTCAGTCATGTCCAACTCTGTGTGACCCCATAGACAGTAGCCCACCAGGCTCCCTCATCCCTGGGATTCTCCAGACAAGAACACTGGAGTGGGTTGTCATTTCCTTCTCCAATGCATGAAAGTGAAAAGTGAAAGGGAAGTTGCTCAGTCGTGTCAGACTCTTAGTGACCCTAATGCTACTTAAAATCCTAAAAGATGATGCTATCAAAGTGCTGCACTCAATATGTCATTATAGCTGGAAAACCTAGCAGTGGCCGCAGGACAGGACAGGGTCAATCCTCATCTCAATTCCCAAAAAAGGCAGTACTAAAGAATGTTCAAACTACCAGAAAATTGCTGTCATTTCCCATGCTAGCCAGGTCATGCTCAAAATCCTGCAGCTGGGCTTTAGCATTGCATGAACTAAGAATTTGCAGATGTTTAAGCTGGGTTTAGAAAAGGCAGAGGAACCAGAGATCAAATTGTCAACATTCACTGGATCATAGAGAAAGCAAGAGAATAAAATCTATATTTAATAATTTCAAGTCAATATTTCACTGACTATGCTACAGCCTTTGATGTCGATCATAATAAATTGTGGAAAACTCTTAAAAGATTGGACTACAAGACCATCTTATCTGTCTCCTGAAAAACCTGTATGTAGGTTAAGAGGCGACACTTAGAAACCTGTATGGAACAACTGACTGGTTCAGGATTGAGAAAGACGTACAACAAGGCTGTTTATTGTCACCCTGTTTATTTCACTTATATGCAGAGCACATCATGAGAAATGCCAGGCTGGATGAGTTACAAGCTGGAATCAACATCAGCGGGCGAAACATCAACATCCTCGGATATGCGAATGATACACTTTAATGGCAGAAAGTAAGAGGAATAAGAGAGTCTCTTGATGAGGGTAAAGAAGGAGAGTGAAAAAGTTGACTTAAAACTAAATACTAAAAACTAAGATCATGGCATAGGGCCCCATCACTTCATGGCACATAAAAGGGGAAAAGGTGGAACCAGTGACAGATTTCCTCTTCTTGGGCTCCAAAATCACTGCAGATAGTGACTGCAGCCATGAAATTAGAAGATGAGTGCTTCTTGGCAGGAAAGTTTCGACAAACCTAGACACTGTGCTAAAAAGAAAACACATTAATTTGCTGACAGAGATCCATATAATCAGGGTTATGGTGTTTCAAATAGTCATGTACAGTTGTGAGAGCTGAACTGTAAAGAAGGCAGAGCACCGAAGAACAGACGCTTTCGAAATGTGGTGCTGGAGAAGACTCTTGAGAGTTCCTTGGACAGCAAGGAGATCAAAACAGTCCATCTTAAAGGAAATCAACCCTGAATATTCATTGGAAGGACTGATGTTGAAGCTGAAGCTCCAACACTTTGGTTGCCTGATGCAAACAGCCAATTCATTGGAAAAGACCCTGATACGGGGAAAGATTGAAAGCGGAAGAGGGTGACAGAGAATAAAACGGCTGGATGGCATCACCAATGCAATGGGCATAAACTTGGGCAAACTTCGGGAAATGGTGAAGGACTGGGAAGCCTGGTGTGGTGCAGTTCATCGGGTCACGAAGAGTCACACACGATGGATGACTGAACAACAACATGGTTATATAAAGTGTTAACAATAGAAAAAGATGAGGAAAGGCAATATTTTTGCAATACTTCTATAAATCTAATGTTATAGAAACAAAATGCTAAAATAAATATATACATAGATAAATAAATAAGTAACTATGTTGCCACCATCTCTCTCAGAAGAGGAGGGGTTGAGATTTTCACTACATGGAGACTCAAAGTAACCTCTATGATTTGACTCCTCCACACAATGGTAAGTACCAAAGTAATGTGAAGATGATTTCCTTCTTCCCAAGGATCAAAAGTCAATATTGGCTCTCTTATATGTTGGTACCAGATTTATTGCCTGGCTTACCTTGGAGAGTATAGATACAGATTGGAAATTTTATGGCATGGTCCTAACAGTTGATTTATTTAGGATCTAAGCATGTGTACAATTGTACATGATTCAGTAAATAGAGATTGCCCTGAGAAACAAAGAATGCTTATTCACTCTTCATATTTGTTCTTCATTTAAATTATAATGACTATTTTTTGTTGATGTTCTTAAGGATTCTAGTAGTAACACTATGCCTGGATTCTCCAAAATGTGGCCATAAAATCAGATTTTTAAAATTTGTATGACACACATTGGTAATACTGAAATGCATGCTTGTCTTTTTTTTTTTTTTTTCCCTTCAACAGCATCTCGCCAACTAAACTGCATACTTCTAAATTTACTTTATGTTCCACTCCCCAGCCCCACCCCTTACCTACGTTCTTTCAGAAAGAAATAATTTGTAAGAGTAAGCTAAAGTGGAAAAAAGTGAAAGTGAGGGTCGTGCAGTGGTGTCCAACTCTTTGCGTCTATTCTCCAGGCCAGAGTACTGGAATGGGTAGCCCTTCCCTTCTCCAGGGGAATCTTCCTGACCCAGGGATCGAACCCAAGTCTCCCGCATTGCTGGTGGATTCTTTACCAGCTGAGCCACAAGGGAAACCCAAGAACACCACACTGGGTAGCCTATCCCTTCTCCAGAGGATCTTCTTGACCCAGGAATCCAACCAGGGTCTCCTGCATTGCAGGAGGATTCTTTACCAACTAACTGACCTATGAGAGAAGCCCCAAGAATAGTTTTTACCTTTGATTTTATTATTCATTTTCCTTACACTTATTTCCTTCTTGTGATACTTGAGAACATATAAAAATATTGGTTAGTCACTTAAGAGCTAAAAACAACCAAATAAAAATATAGTGGTAAACATTTAATATCAAGTAACAAAAGTTCTATTTCTAAATTTCATCAAGTTCTCATTTCTGAAATGGCTGTTGAGAGAGGTGTTTCCTGCATTATTGTTAAGTGACACTGTTTGCTTCACTATTAGTAACAATTTTATATCTCTTCTGAAAATTGCATAAATTATTGTGCAAGTTTTTTAATGCATTTGCAAGAAAAATATTTTCTTTTAATGACTATTAATGAACCCCTGTTTCATGCAGGGAGTGAAAAGTTGCCAAGATGTGTAAAACAATTATGATGACAAAAAGCATGAGTTTAAAAAGACTTTGCTTGTGCAATGTGTGTGAAAATACAGAATAAGTCCTAAGGGAAAAATTAATTTTAATAAGCTTTTAGCCTTGCTTATAGATTGTGTAAATTTCAGGCAGGAAGACTTGTGTATTAATATATCAGGAATAATATGAAAGTTTCATCCTATAAAATAAATCTATTTCATCATCAACTTGATAGTTTACCCTTGAACTATAGGGAAACTTGATCATTTACTAGAGAAAATATGTGTTATGTCTTCTTGGAGTAAAATACTGGGTAAAATGTTTAAAAAGGTGAAATCTTATATAATATTAACACAAATTTATTTATTATTAGAGAGCACTATTTCTGCTATAAGCCCATTGATAACTGAAATTTAATCCTTAAAAATTCCATTTTAATAGATTCAGAGTTAATCATATTTTTAAAGTATGTAGATTTTAAATCTTTAAATATGAATAAACTATTTAATGATCTAGATCCAGGTAAATTTTTTAAAAGTCTAAAGATTCTAGAAGCTACAATGCATTACTTTCTCATGAAATGGTTATTCTTGAACCCAAACATAATAACTAAAAGGAAATTTTGTATAATTTTAATAGCTAAAAGTCAAGGATATATTCCAGCAATTAACATAGAAGAATCTCCATGAATATTTCCAGAACATTTGTTTTTACTGGGTTCATTATTGTTAATAACTTTATTCCGTGTTTTTGCTTCATATTTAACTTCCAAAAGACCCAAATTATGGGATAAATTTTCACAATTAACCCCTGAATGTGAAACAACTGAAACAAAATAAAGTGTTTCATAATATCAGAGATATTATTGATATCCTTGAAAGAATATGAGAATAGAGTTGTGGTTAACGATCTAGCCTTTAGAATCAAAAATAGTTTGGTTTCTAAATAACCTAATCCTGATTCTGCCAGTTATTAATGCTAAGACTTTGGCCAAGTAACCCATCCTCAGTTTCCCCAGCTCTATGTGTTAAATAATTATAAACAGTTCCGACTTCATTGGGTAATTGTGAGATTATATAAAGTACATTGGCACTTAATTAAAACTGTCTTTATACTGGCTATGGAATAGTTAAGATCTTAAGAGGCTGGGAGATGGGGATTTCAATGTTGCTATTGATGGGGATCAGAATATGTCCCCTAAAATACTACTTTGGCATATTAATTTATTTTGAATTAAAGTTATTTAAGAACCAGATGGTTCAAGAAGGTCATTCTGACCTCCTTTGTTTCCATGAAAGCAGGAAATAAATCTTTCATGTGAAAGGTACCCTCTCCATGCCAAGAGAATAGAAGGAAGGCATCTTTATCAATAGAGATAAGGAATTTAGGGCTGAGAAGGCTGTATAAACAAACTATAAAATGGCTCACTTTGGTCACTTCTCTGAGACTCATATTTTAATGGACTCCCATATGCATAAAATTAGATTTTCTCTGCTATCTTATGTCAGCTTAATTATTAGTGCAGCCAAAGAACTTGGAAAGGAAGAAAAGTTTCTCTCCTCTACACTATATAATGAGAGAAGCAACAGAGCATTCACAAAGCAAGAAAATCTTATCTCATCTCAGATTTCAAATAGAATGTCCTCTTCCTAGCAAAAATCACAGCCTATAGCTCTTGCTAGTGCAGCACAGCCTCTGAACACATGATAGTATTGCCCTTGCGTCCAGTAGGGGCTCTGCCTGTTAAGGGCCAGGAGGGACTGCTGGAGCGCTCCTAATGTTCCACTTCTTGGTCTTAATGATGGCTTTCTAAAGTGCATTCACACTGAAAGTTCATTAAGCTGTGTACTTACAATTGTTATACTTTTCGCACTTATACTGAAACAGGAAGGGGACAGAACACAACCTTTAAAAAAATGACACAGCCATTAAGGACATGACATAAATTCATTAGAACCACCTAGATTCAAGATGGTGGACGACTGACTTCCAGTAGACCTTGAGCCTTATCATATGCTCATTTTAATACATCAGTGTGCTAAACGACACACCCATAGGTGTCATGTCAGTTCCCAGATTATCCATAGAAGGCTAAAAGGTGGGCGGTAACCAAATTCCTGGAAATATCCATCCCTTTCTCAAAATAGCTGGCATAATCTTTCCACTCATTAATCTATAAAATACCCAACCTATGCAAACTAATCGCTACATATTTCAGGGCCTCTCACCATCTGAGATGGCTCACGTTATGTCTGTGAAGTATCTATTTCCCTGAATGACTTCTTCCATTTTACTATGGCTGGCTCTTGAATTCTTTCCTGCTTGAAGCCAAGAACCCAACTCTTGATGGCCATCTCAAGGACTCCTCTGAGACCTGGGATGTAACCATTCTTTTGCTCCCCACTTTCTTTCCTGAAATAATGCTATACTTCAGAAAAATTTACAATTCACACTAACAACCCTTGCACATTTCTGTTCCCATAATTTATTTACCATCTATATTTCCCACTAGCATGCAAATTCTATATAATTCCCATTGGATTTTCAGGTCTGTGTTGTCTGTTTTGTGCACTGTTATATTTCCACCACCTGGAAAAATCTTTGGCACCTTACAGGGACTCAAACATGGTTATAAACAAATAAATGAGACAGAATATTGGCTAGAGGGTTAACAGTGTTATAGAGAAAATGAAAGAGATATAGACCAGATAATCTGGATAAGACCACTGGTTTAATATCAATAAGTAGAGAGTTAGGAGATGTATCTACATAGCTACTTAACAATGTTCTGGTAAAAATGCTTTTTAAATCAATTTATCTGAGATAGAGGATTTCCTGTCATTTATATGGATGAACAAATCCATATATTAAGTATACTTTTAGAGGATTTCTGTCATTTATATGGATGAACAAATCCATATATTAAGTATACTTTAGTTCTGAAGGAGATCAACCCTGGGATTTCTTTGGAAGGAATGATGCTAAAACTGAAGCTCCAGTACTTTGGGCACCTTATGCGAAGAGTTGACTCATTGGAAAAGACCCTGATGCTGGGAGGGATTGGGGGCAGGAGGAGAAGGGGACGACCGAGGATGAGATGGCTGGATGGCATCACAGACTCAATGGACGTGAGTCTGAGTGAACTCCGGGAGTTGGTGATGGACAGGGAAGCCTGGCGTGCTGCGATTCATGGGGTCGCAAAGAGTCGGACACGACTGCGCGACTGAACTGAACTGAACTGAGTTAAGTGGAAAAATCTCCATTTCAGAGCAAGTTTTGGCAAGCCGTGGGTAGCATACTTGCTTTCTTAAAATTAAATTATGCTCCTGGGGAGTAATTTACTGGCAAAAAGTTAGTTCCTCAGGTGGGGCATATAATGTTTCTGATCAGTCATGAATATCTTTACTTTGGCTTGCACTCCTTTGAGTTCCTTTATGGGGAACTTTCTTACTATTATAGGGGCAGAAACATTTTCTCTTCTTTCCTTTTAGTTTCCTTGGCTGGATTAAAAATTAAATTGACATAAAACAGATTAAGAGGAGGAAAACAATTTAAAGTTTGTATATACTGGAGCCCCAAAGACATTAGACTCAAGGCAATGCAGACAGACAATTGAGACATATACAATCCCAGTGGCTCACATGCTAGTAAAGTAATGCTCAAAATTCTCCAAGCCAAGCTTCAACAATATGTAAACATAAACATGAAGATGTTCAAGCTGGTTTTAGAAAAAGCAGAGGAATCAGAGATCAAATTGTCAATATCTGCTGGATCATCGATAAAGCAAGAGAATTTCAGAAAAACATCTATTTCTGCTTTATTGACTATGCCAAAGCCTTTGACTGTGTGGATCACAATAAACTGTGGAAAATTCTGAGAAAGGTGGGAATACCAGACCACCTGACCTGCCTCTGAGAAACCTATATGCAGGTCAGGAAGCAACAGTTAGAACTGGACATGGAACAACAGACTGGTTCCAAATAGGAAAACGAGTACATCAAGGCTGCATATTGTCACCTTGCTTATTTAACTTATATGCAGAGTACATCATGCAAAATGCTGGGCTGGAAGAAGCACAAGCTGGAATCAAGATTTCTGGGAGAAATATCAATAACCTCAGATACACTGATGACACCATCCTTATGGCAGAAAGTGAAGAAGAACTAAAGAGTCTCTTGAGGAAAGTGAATGAGGAGACTGAAAAAGTTGGCTTAAAGCTAAACATTCAGAAAACTGAGATCCTGTCATCTGGTCCCATCACTTCCTGGCAAATAGATGGGGAAACAGTGGCTAACTTTATTTTCTTGAGCTCCAAAATCACTACAGATGGTGACTGCAGCCATGAAATTAAAAGATGCTTACTCCTTGGAAGGAAAGTAATAACCAACTTAGACAGCATATTAAAAAACAGAGACATTATTTGCCAACAAAGGCCTGTCTAGTCAACGCTATGGTTTTTCCAGTGGCCATGTATGGATGTGAGAGTTGGACTGTGAAGAAAGCTGAGCATCAAAGAGTTGAAGCTTTTGAACTGTGGTGTTGGAGAAGACTCTTGAGAATCCCTTGGAATGCAAGGAGATCCAACCTGTCAATCCTAAAGGAGATCAGTCCTGGGTGTTCATTGGAAGGACTGATCCTGAAGCTGAAACTCCAATACTTTGGCCACCTGATGCAATGTACTGACTCATTTGAAAAGATCTTGGTGCTGGCAAAGATTGAAGGCGGGAAGAGAAGGGGACAACGAGGATGAGATGGTTGGATGGCATTACCGACTCAATGGACATGAGTTTGAGTAAGCTCCAGGAGTTGGTGATAGACAGAGAGGCCTGGCATGCTGCAGTCCACGGGGTCTCAAGGAGTTGGACACGATTGAACGACTGAACTGAACTAAAGTGGCTCAGCAGTAAATAATCTGCCCATTATGCAGGAGCTGCAGGAAATGCCGGCTCAACCCCTGGTCAAGAAGATCCCCTGGAGGAGGGCATGGCAGCTCACTCCAGTATCCTTACCTGGAGAATCCCATGGACAGAGGAGCCTGGTGGGCTACAGTCTAGTTGGATGGCATTACCGACTCAATGGACATGAGTTTGAGTAAGCTCCAGGAGTTGGTGATAGACAGAGAGGCCTGGCATGCTGCAGTCCACGGGGTCTCAAGGAGTTGGACACGATTGAACGACTGAACTGAACTAAAGTGGCTCAGCAGTAAATAATCTGCCCATTATGCAGGAGCTGCAGGAAATGCCGGCTCAACCCCTGGTCAAGAAGATCCCCTGGAGGAGGGCATGGCAGCTCACTCCAGTATCCTTACCTGGAGAATCCCATGGACAGAGGAGCCTGGTGGGCTACAGTCTACACAGTCGCAAAGAATCAGACAGGACTGAAGTGACTTAGCATGCACAGCCTGAAAACCATCCTGAGCTAAGGAATGGGATATAGATGGATCTAGGTTTTCACAAAGGAGGAATATGATTCATAGGACAAACAGCAGATGTTAGGTAATTAGAAGTTTGTCCCACTATGCAGATAGGTCTTTCCAATAAAAATGTTATGTTTGTCAATAGCTTACTTACTGATGTAGGCGCCCTATTTACATGCTTTTAAGCAATTAAGAGCGTTTGCTGGGTCTTGATTCCTTCAACTCAAAATAATCCATATATCAAAGTGACATATTTTGAGTGGCATATTCTGCTTCCTTTCACTAATTAACATTATATTGAAATAAGATACAATATTTGGGCTTCCAAGGTGGTGCAGTGGTAAAAAATCTGCCTGCCAATATAGGAGATATGGATTCAACTCCTGGGTCAGGAAGATTCCCTGGAGTAGGAAATGACAACCACTCCAGTATTCAGAAATAGAGAAAACAAAACAAAACCAGAGAACAATCATGCATACAATAGAAATGTGGAAAAGTTTTAAATCACTACTGTCAGGTCTCACCTAAAGACCCTAGAAAACCAAGAACAAAATGGACACAAAGTGAAGAGATGGAAAAGAGAGTAAAAATAAGAGCAAGAATCAATGACACTTAAAACTGAGCCAATGATGTGGGGAGGGTGGTGGGAGGGGGTTCAGGATTGGGAACTCATGCACACCCATGGCGGATTCATGTCAATGTAGGGCAAAACCAATACAGTATTGTAAAGTAAAAAAATAAACAAAAAATAAAGAGCAAAAAAAAAAAAAAAACCAATAATAACAAAATAAATGAAAAGTAAAAAAAAAAACCTGAGACAATGAGGAATGTCAATGAAATAAAGATTTTGTTTTTTGAAAAGATCTGTAAAATTGCCAAACCTACTGCAAGAATAACAAAGAGAGTGAAGACATAGCAGAGTAAAATCATATACAACTTTGGCAATGAGTACAGAAACAAAAATGTGTAACAAAACATTAGCAAAGCACTTTATATATACTATGTACTTCTATATGGACACACACACTACATGTATGGACACACACATGTATGCATGTATTTGAGTGTATATATATATGTATGAATACACATAAACAAAGTTGTATTTTAACAAAGAATTACTTATCATTGAGAAATCTAATCATCTAATTTAATACATTAACAAACTAAAATTAAAATCTCATTAGAAACAGAACATTTTTGATAAATCTTCTCTCCTACATCTTTAGAGCAGTACCTCTGAGCTATCTAAGAGGCAGTTTCCCTGATTCTAACCCTCAGTAAAGTCCCAGAAGAAAATGTCACTGCTCTTGCATTATATATGTGCATTATCGTGTGTGTGTGTATTCAGTTGACACCATACTATTAAAGATTTCTACAGTTAAACTGAAAAAATAAGAGCATCAATTGTGATTATATTATATAATCTATAGATATTATCTATGTACAGTAATATCTCTAGTCTTTCCCATTCTGTTCTTTTCCTCTATTTCTTTGCATTGATCGCTGAAGAAGGCTTTCTTATCTTTTCTTGCTATTCTTTGGAACTCTGCATTCAGATGCTTATATCTTTCCTTTTCTCCTTTGCTTTTTGCCTCTCTTCTTTTCACAGCTATTTGTAAGGCCTCCTCAGACAGCCATTTTGCTTTTTTGCATTTCTTTGCCATGGGGATGGTCTTGATCCCTGTCTCCTGTACAATGTCACGAACCTCATTCCATAGTTCATCAGGCACTCTATCTATCAGATCTAGACCCTTAAATCTATTTCTCACTTCCACTGTATATCATAAGGGATTTGATTTAGGTCATACCTGAATGGTCTAGTGGTGTTGCCCATTTTCTTCAATTTAAGTCTGAATTTGGCAATCCGGAGTTCATGATCTGAGCCACAGTCAGCTCCCGGTCTTGTCTTTGTTGACTGTATAGAGCTTCTCTATCTTTGGCTGCAAAGAATATAATCAATCTGATTTCGGTGTTGACCATCTGGTGATGTCCATGTGTAGAGTCTTCTCTTGTGCTGTTGGAAGAGGGTGTTTGCTATGACCAGTACATTTTCTTGGCAAAACTCTATTAGTCTTTGCCCTGCTTCATTCCGCATTCCAAGGCCAAATTTGCCTGTTACTCCAGGTGTTTCTTGACTTCTCACTTCCTTGACTAAGTGAGATAATATAAATACTACTGCCGGATCAGGACTACTCCTGAGTTTCTTTCTCCCTGCAACAAAATAACAGAAGCTTCTACCTGTTTTCTCTGTATTTTCAGTGTAACTACCAGCAGCTTAGATTACTTAAACCAATTCTCACATTAGCAATTATTGAGAGGGACAAATGCAGAAACAGGAATAGGAATAGAAACCATGAGGCTGTGTGGTAGGTTAGCAGAGAAAAAGAAGAATTCAGTCTGAACCCATCTCTCAAGCTACCCAGAAAAATGAGGTGGCAGTTTAAATATCACTCTGGATGCTGATACATGCTCAAGGTCTGAAATTATAGCAATTAAAAAAACTCACTATTTCTCTGCATTTTTAACTTTTACTGAGAGCACAGCAATAATCCTGTGAGGTAGACTAGGCAAGCATGATTATCTCCATTTTGCAAGAACCTAAATCTCAGAGGGATTAAGTGACTTTTGGTGGGAAAGCTGGGACTGAAGCCATGTTGGTTAATTGCAAATTACACTTATCACAGTACTTGAGAAACACTCAAAATAAAGGTCATATGGAAAGGATAAAGGTCATGCTATGTATCTCAACAATACTACTGAATGAATAAATATCTGATTTACAAGTAAAAATCTTGTTCGATGAACATATCACAGAGATCCTAGTTAAATGAATATCCATGTATTTGCAATACAGGAGTTGAGGGTAAGACATGTGTATGTGGGTATCTGTTCTGATTAAAAGTTTGAACAAGAGGCATAATATTTCTGAAGTCTTCATAATTTGCATTGACTATACACAGACTTTATGGCAGTACATATATTGTTCTACTACACCATTTGAAGGTGTCACTGCGTAGAATCCATGTACAGATGAGGCCATGTGTAAGTTTACTAGACCACATTGCTCAACCTCCTTAGTGTGCTAGACCATAAGATTCTTGAGGGCAGAGCCCTGTTTTTGAGAACCATCATTCAAAATGAATAAATGTTGAATATCACTAATAAATGAGTCAGTACATGAGTCTGTGAGTGAATGTATTTCCTGTAAAATCATTATTTGTTTTCTCCTCTCTTGTCAAAAGCACCTTTCTCTATTTCTGACTCTTTAGAGGTTAAAAACAGACCTATTCTCTCCTGCTGGTCGAAAATATTTCCACCTAATCACCTCATACTTGTCAGAATGGCCATCATTAAAAAATCAACAAATAACAAATGCTGGAGTGGGTGTGGAAAAGAGAACCCTTTTGCACTGTCAGTAGGAATATAAGTTGATGTGGCCACTATGCAGAACAGGATGGAGATTCCTCAAACAATTAAAATATAATGACCATGTGATCCAGCAATCCCACTCCTGGGCATATACCAGGACAAAACTATAATTCAGAAAGACACATAAAACCCTTGTCCAAAGCAGCACTATTCACAATAGCCAAGACATGGAAACAACCTAGATGCCCATTGACAGAATAATGGAGAAAGAAGATGTGGTACATATATATAACAGAATATGTATCATGAAAAGAATGAAATAATGCCAATTTCAGAAACAGAGATGGACCTAGAGATTATCATACGAAGCAAAGTAAGCCAGAGAGAGAAAGACAAGTGCCATATGATGTCACTCATACGTGAGAGCTAGACTATGGCACAAATGGACTCATGTCTGCAAAAGAAAGAGACTCGTAAACAGAGAGCAAAGCTGTGGTTGCCAAGGGGGAGGGGTGTGGCACGTCGATGGACTAAGAGTATAGGGTTAGTACATGCTAACTGTTATATATAGAATTGGATAAACAACAAGGTCCTACCATATATACTGTTTATCAATAAACCATAAGGGAAAATAACATGGAAAAAGAATACGTAGATATACGTATAACTTAACCACTTTGTGTATAGCAGAAATCAAAACAACATTGCAAATCAACTACACCTCAATAAAATTTAAAACAACCAAAAAAACTAAATATTAAATAATAAACCAAATATATTTCCACCTAAGCCCAGACTAGATTTCTTCCAGAACCTCTTTTCCCTCTACCACTGGTTTATCCTCTAAGAAATAGTTCAAAATGACTCTCAGTCATTCGGACCCTGTGTTGGGACCCTGAACTGCTCCACCTAAATTTGCTTACCACCACTTTCATTATCCTACTAAACCAAGTTTCTGATCAAAATCAGCCCTTTCAAGGCTCTTTCTGGTGCTCCCTGTTCCCAAGCATTTTATTTCTTCAGTACCTTTCATGCATTCATTATAGTGCTACATATTTAAATAGACTTATTAGTCAGTCAGTCAGTTAAGCAAAAAAAATAATAGTATCCTTATTTACATTTGTAAATGTATTGCTAATAAATGGTGTTGGAAATAATTTCCCTTTCAGGGTAAAAGAATGAGGGAAATGGGAAAAAAGAGAGTTTTTTGAAAATCTACTTTGTGTCAGTTACTTTTCATGCATTTAATTTTCAAAAGTAAATTCAAGTAAGGCAGACAGAGACTAATTGTTCCTAAATATCCATCCTTCTCTTCTTTGAAAAATAACAGGATTTTTGGAAGGCACATGACTGTACAGATAAGGTCTACATTTCCCAGCCTCTCTTACAGGTAAGCACATCACAGTGACATGCAGAGCAAATACTGGCAGATGGTGGAAATTTCCAGGTTACCCAGTGGTTAGGACGCTGCACTCTCATTGCTGAGGGTCTGGGTGGAACTAAGATCCTGCAAGCAGCATAGCGTGGCCAAAAAAATAAAAAAGGGCTTGTAGATGGTATTCTGCAAGGAAAGAAATATGCCTTCCTGTTTGCTTTTTCCTCTCCCTGCTGAACTAAATGTTAACTTTCAACTTGGGCCACCTGGATGAAAGCAACACATTATGGATGGCAGAATAATAAAATAAGATTAAGAAGGGAATGGCTACCCACTGCAGTATTCTTGCTGGGACACTTCTATGGACAGAGGAGCTTGGTGGGCTACAGTCCCCAGAGTTGCAAAGAATAAGATGCAACTGAGTGACTAACACTAATACCACAGAGCCTACGCGTCAGCCCTGGACTATATACAATGGACTGCCACATGAGCAACAAATAACTTCTACATTGTTTATGCCTATCAGTGAAGTTACAAAGTTTCTGAGTCAAGTTTCTGCCTAACACCTTGTACAAGCTATGTGAGTGGCACTCCCTGGAGTTGTGTGACTCGGCAGTTTTGAACTCACCTTCCGACTAACAGAATAAGGTGAAGACAAGTTCAGAAAGATTAAAAACTTCTCTGAAGTCAAACTATTAAGTGATAAGGTGAGCCTGAACTCAGATATACATGATGCCAAGTTGTGACAACACTAGATTCTACCTTAGATTTTCACTTTGTGAAATGTTATCCAGAAGACAAGTTCCACTACTTATAGTAGATATATCTACTACTGTGGGCAAGAATCCCTTAGAATAAAATGGAGCAGCCCTCATAGTCAACAAAAGAGTCTGAAATGCAGTACTTGGGTGCAATCTCAAAAACAACAGAATGATCTTGGTTCGTTTCCAAGGCAAACCATTTAATATCACACAGTAATCCAAGGCTATGCTCCAACCACTAATGCTGAAGTAGCTGAAGTTGAATGGTTCTATTAAGACCTATAAGACCTTCTAGAACTAACACCAAAAAAAGATTTCCTTTTCATCATAGGGGACTAGAATGCAAAAGTAGGAAGTCAAGAGATACCTGGAGTAACAGGCAAATTTGGCCTCGGAATACAGAATGAAGCAGGGCAAAGGCTAACTCTCTTGGCAAAGAGTTTTGCCAAGAGAACGCATGGTCATAGAAAACACCCTCTTCCAATACACAGAGAAGACTACACATGGACATCATCACCATGGACATGGTCAATACTGAAATCAAGTGATTATATTATTTGGAGTCAAAGATAGAGAAGCTCTACACAGTCAGCAAAAACAAGACCAGGAGCTGACTGTGGCTCAGATCATGAATTCTTATTGCAAAATTCAGACTTAAATTGAAGAAAGCAGGGAACACCACTAGGCCATTCAGGTATGACCTAAATCAAATCCCTTATGATTTTGCAGTGGAAGTGAGAAATAGATTCAAGGGATTAGATCTGATAGACAGAGTGTCTGATGAGGTATGGACAGAGGTTCGTAACTGTATAGGAGGCAATGATCAAAACCATCCCCAAGAAAAAGAAATGCAAAAAGGTAAAATGTCTGTCTGAGGAGGCCTTACAAATAGCTGAGAAAAGAAAAGAAGCGAAAGACAAGGGAGAAAGGGAAAGATATACCCATTTGAATGGAGAGTTCCAAAGAGTAGCAAGGAGAGATAAGAAACCCTTCCTCAGTGATCAATGGAAAGAAATAGAGGAAAACAACAGAATGGGAAAGACTAGAGACCTCGGAATTGGTGAAGGACAGGGAAGCCTGATGTGCTGCAGTCCATGGGGTTGCAAAGAGTCAGACACGACTAAGTGACTAAAAAACAGCAACAAGTTATACTCTTACAGTGTAAGGGAAGTGGCTTCAATTCCCCCTTAAAACCAGCAATAATGGCTGCACGGGTATCAGAAAAAAAGTGAGTGTGCCTAGGACGCGTGCTGTTTTTGTGACAGCAATGGTAATAAGGAGTCCAGTTTGAAGGTACGGCTGCATCCCTGTAATGATGCTGCATCTCCATGTGCAGATGTCAAGCCAGCTCTCCTTCCTAATTCCCTTGCTTCCCTCCCTGGACAAGCTCCTTCTTCCCATCTGTTCCCAAGAAACCACCTGGCTGAGTGCACTCCAAACACTTGACCTTTAAATAAGGTTAAGGACAGGGACGGTAAAGTGTCTGTCTACAATGCGGGAGACCTGGGTTCGAGCCCTGGGTTGGGAAGATCTCTTGGAGAAGGAAATGGCAATCCACTCCAGGACTATTGCCTGGAAAATCCCATGGACAGAGGAGCCTGGTAGGCTACAGCCCATGGGGTCCAAAGAGTCGGACACGACTGAGTGACTTCACTCACTCACTCAAGGACAGGGAGGGGCTCGGTGAGTGTGCAGCTGAGAAAAAGATGGTAACTCTGACATTCATTTTGGAGCGAAAGAGAAAAGGAGAGTTAACAGTTACTGTCTACTACGTGACTGTGCCAGGCTTCCAATGTATACTGTGTCATTTCAACTTTTCAGTAACCACAGGACGCAGGTATTGTTCCCATTTAATCAGTGAGAAAACAGAGTCCAATACAAAGTCCCGTACCACGTGACAAAGCAATGGTTTCAAACCAGGTCTGGCCTCAAAATCCATGTTCTTTCAGTTATACCCAGGACAGGGACTGTAAAGTGTCTGTGTACAATGCGGGAGACCTGGGTTCGAGCCCTGGGTTGGGAAGATCTCTTGGAGAAGGAAATGGCAATCCACTCCAGGACTATTGCCTGGAAATCCCATGGACGGAGGAGCCTGGTAGGCTACAGCCCATGGGGTCGCAAAGAGTCAGACACGACTGAGCAACTTCACTCACTAACTCAAGGACAGGGAGGGGCTCGGTGAGTGCGCAGCTGAGAAAAACTCTGACATTCATTTTGGAGCGAAAGAGAAAAGGAGAGTTAACAGTTACTGTCTACTACGTGACTGTGCCAGGCTTCCAATGTATACTGTGTCATTTCAACTTTTCAGTAACCACAGGACGCAGGTATTGTTCCCATTTAATCAGTGAGAAAACAGAGTCCAATACAAAGTCCCATACCACGTGACAAAGCAATGGTTTCAAACCAGGTCTGGCCTCAAAATCCATGTTCTTTCAGTTATACCCTGAGGCCTTTAAACTTGTTAAAACTGTCTTTTCTTGTTTTCAAATACATTATCTCCTCTATATAACTCTGAAGAGCATCTGGTTATCTTAAGAAAATTTCCAGCCCTTAATGTGTTCGACATGACCAATAAAATATTCTGCAGCACTCGGGGAATTCAGCTGATCTTTTGTCACAGGGCAATGAAAGGTGCCAGTTGGCAACAAGATAAGGAACTTAAGCCAGAATGCAAATTAGCATACTACTTCCTCAAGAGACAACGCTCTACCATGGAAAAACACCCTCACCTGAACAGTGTGTTCAGTGACAGGATTGATTTCATTCTCTTTGCCAACTCATCATAGTTTGTTGACCTGTACTGTTCTGATCACTGTGCTCTGGGAGAAAACAGAGTGCATTTTCATAATTCCATTTGGAACACCTCTACAATGAGAATTCCTTACTCCATTTTTCACTTTGTAAATAGAAAAGAAAGAGAAAAGCTAAGTTTCAAAAGAAAATGCATAGTCTGCTATCAAGTAAAAATATTAATCAGGATTCATCATTGATTGAGTCATTCATCCATTCATTCAAGACTAATATACAAAGAGAGATCTTTAGGACAGTCTCTGCCTTCTTCCCAGGAGGGAATGAGGTAGTGAAAGTGTTAGTTGCCCAGCCATGTCTGACTCTTTGCAACAACATGGCTTGCCAGGCTTCTCACTTCATGGAATTCTCCAAGCAAGAATTCTGGAGTGGTAGGAAAGCACCAATTAAAAAAAAAAAAATAATTACAGTGAAATGTGATTCTCTCTGATTTCCTCTTTTTCTTCCCACATCAATTAATCAGCATATTCTTTAGGCTCTCATCTTCAAAACATAACCAGAATTTTCACTTCATCCTTCTACTCAGGGCAACTGCACTCACTTGAAGCCTAGAGGATGCTGTCTGCATTTTAGTCTCCTTAAATGGGGTCTTGCCACCACACTCTCCACCCTGCGCACTTCTTCCTCTGCCCCCCTGCGTGGCGCTCCTGTCATCTCCTTGAACTAATCTTGCTCACCACACAGCACTCTCCACGCAGCAGCCGGTGTCACTCTGCTACTCAAAGGCCTCCGATGGTTTCTCATCCCACACAGGAAAACATCAGGTCCTTACTGTGGTCTGCAAGCCCCACTTTATCTGAAATAGGCAACAAGGTCATTTTCTAAATGTGACAGGGGATAGGCTGAGTTGGGGACAGGAGCAGCATTGTCAGCGACTGGTATAGTCACACATTGAGAGGAAGGGGAAGGTTTGTTGACAGGGAAAACGGTGGTCAGGGGTCCAAGACTCAACTGAGATCATTGATTCTAATAGTTCCAGTCTGAAATGTGCAGTTTTCTCTAACCATGCCATCAGGGTAAGGGTCATTGTACGGGTGTGGAAAAATGCACGGTACTTTCTGCTGCAACCCAAACTCTTCCAAAACTTAAAACAACAAACATTTATTATTTCTCATGATTCTACACGTCAGCTGAGTGGGTCTTCTGTTCTGGGAGAGCTCACTTGGACTACATGGTCTAGGATGGCCTTTTTAAAAAACACCTAATGGTTGGTAGCCAGGTTGTTCTGGAGAGACCTCAGCTGGGCCTTGTTATTTCCCCTTCAAATCATGGCTCCTCTTCAGCGGGCTAGATCAGGCCTCTTCAGGAAGTGAGCTCAGTGTTCTGAAGAGCAGAGAGAGTGAGCCCACGTGTGCCAGCATCTTTTAAGCCATTGCCCAACTTGCTAATGTCCCTTGATGAAAGCAAGTCACACTATCAAGCCCAGAGTCGGTGTGAGAGGGGACAACACATAGTCATAGATATAGGCAGGAGTGAAAAAATAGGGGCAAATACTACCATGAAGGGTAAATCGCACACTGAAGTAGGTTTAGGGTTTTCTGGGCAGGGTCAGAGAGGGCTAAGGCTTCAAGGAAGTACAGAGTTTTGGTGAAAAAGTATGTTGTTCACATGAAACAACCATGAGCTGCAGCTAAAAAGAAAAGGAAATGAGATAGGGGTGTTTACAGATTGGGAGAAAATGATGTTACAATTCTGGAACCCATTCGAACATGGTCAGGGGAGATGTTCCCACACCAACAAAAAATTCTTGGCCACCAGCTGGGTATCCTAACTTGATTCACAATTGGAAAGGTTAAGGGCTCAGTTAAGTCTTGGTTAAGACCAAGACTCCCACCACCCCTTCAGATGCTAATCACAATTATGTTCACTGGGTTTAACTCTGACATTGAAGATGTCTGAAAGCATAAGGAACAACAAAGTGATATAAATTGAACACATGAAGCATAATGTTATACAGCAATGTAATCTCAATAAAAAATAAAGTTTAAAGAAGTGACACAGGGCTTCTCTGGTGCTCCAGAGGTTAAAAATCCGCCTTGCAATGCAAGGGACACCAGTTTGATCTCTGGCACGGGAAGATCCCACATGCCGCAGAGCAACTTATCCTGTATACCACAACTACCGAGCCCACGTGCCTAGGGCCTGTGCTCTGCAACAAGAGAAGCCACCTAAAGAGAGCCTGCGCACAGCAAGGAAGGAGAGAGCCCACTAACCACAACTAGAGAAAGTCCGGGCCAGCAACAAAGACCCACCACAGCCAAAAAATAAAAGAAAGAAATCTTGAAAATAAATAAGTGACATAAACTGAAAAAAGCACTTTTTATTTTAGAAATAAAAAACATAGCAATCAAACTTCAAACAAAATCATTGGATGGATTTAACAGATTAGCCAAAGATGGAAAGAAAACAGCAATATTGACACCTTACTGTTGCTGTTCAGTCAAGTCGTGTCCAACTCTTTGCAAACTCATGAACTCCAGCACACCAGTCTTTCCTGTCCTTCACTATCTCCCAGTTTGCTCAAACTCATATCTATTGAGTTGGTGATGCGATCCAACCATCTCGTCTTCTGTTGCCTTCTTCTCCTTCTGTCCTCAATCCCTCCCAGCATCAGGGTCTTTTCCAATGAGTCAGCTCTTCGCTTCAGGTGGCCAAAGTATGGAGCTTCAACACCAGTCCTTACAATGAAAATTCAGGATTTATTTCCTTTAGGATTGACTGATTTGAACTCCTTGCAGTCCAAAGGACTCTCAAGAGTCTTCTCCAGCACCAGAATTCAAAAATATCAATTCTTCAGTGCTCAGCCTTCTTTATGGCCCCATTCTTATATCCGTACTAGTTGAGACTTTACTAGGTTTGCTATATTGACAGCTTTTGTTCCATTTTATTCCATCTGAATTTTGAAATTCCTAGACAGTTGAGATCCAATAAACTGATTCACACCTCTCATGCTATCTTTTAATGGATATATTTTAATTAAAACTGATGATTGCACCATACAAGACAACAGTGTTAGAGAAATACAATGTTTAAAAATCTTTCATTACAAGGCAAAGTTGAGGACTGAAATTTGTACCTCTGACAAATCCCTCAGGTGCTGGTGTCTCCAGAATAAACTAGATGCAGCTGACTTCATTAAAGACTCCCCTGTGACTCCTGCACTCTTGGGCAGAAAGAGGAATCAGTCTAGGAAGAAAGCAAGTTCAATTTTTATTCTGATTTGGGGGTTGATAAAATTTTCCATTGGGAAATTTTTAAACCAGCAAAGTGTCACTTATGAAGTAAACTTAGTCAAGGCAACTGTCAAATATAGAATTAATGGTTTATTAGACTCAGTACCATATTTGGAAGGACTCACTGATTTCCACTGATTACTAGTAGTCTTGAATCTGTGATGAGACAAGAAAAATAAGGTCTGTAGAGTTTTTCATAAAGCTAATTTAGAGTACGGGTTCTTTATGAATTTTTAGAGGGTTTTCCTTTTATTTTGGGGGTCAAAATATAATTTTTAAGTGAAATGAGGCTGATAGAAAATGGCAGTTGTTTTTGCTTTTGTTTCATAGATTGGTGAAAATTTTAAATTATTATGTTGATTCCCCAAATTATTTTGAAAATCTAGATTGATCCTCAAAGTTCAAAAGACTGGGACCACCATCAATGTTGTCTACTATTATTTATTCATCAACAAATATTATGAGGGCCCACTATGTGCTAAAAAATGGCCACAAATAAGAAAATGACTGCACTGCATGCCCTCCTGCTTACAGTAAGAAAGGGACACGTTTACCAGTAGTTACTAACAAGTAGTGTTAGTTCTTCTGGGAACAGATGTGAGGGAAGGCTTGTTGTCTGGGGAATTAATCTCTTAGTAAAAGAAGAAATGAACCTGAGCTGCTCGAAAATGAGGCTTCCCTGGTGGCTCAGGGGTAAAGAATCTACCTGCCATGAAGGAGAAGTGGGTCCCTGGGTTGGAAAGATCCCCTGGGGAAGGAAATGGCAACGCACTCCAGTATTCTTGCCATAGACAGAGCATCCTGGCAGGCTACAGTGCATGGAGTCACAAAGAGTTGGACACGATTTCGTGACAGCATGTTCACATGCCTTGAAAACGCACAGGTATTTGATGAGGGAAAAGGAATGCAGGCAAGAGACATCTTACTGCAAGGAGTTTTAAATAGTTCTAGATGTCCAGAGCTGGGGTATCCACTAAAGACTAAGATAGGGTGAGAATGAAAACAGAGGTAAGTCAAGATAAAAGAGGCTTTGTAGGTTCAGCTAAGGACTTTTTTGACGCTAACAGTAAAGAACCCGCTTGCCAATGCAGGAGACTTAGGAGTTGTGGGTTTGATCCCTGGATCAGGAAAAGCCCCTGGAGGAGGGCATAGCAACCCATTTCATTCTTCTTGCCTGAAGAACCCCATGGACAGAGAAGCCTGGTGGGCTACAAACTACAGGGTCCCAAAGAGTTGTACACAACTGAATCTACTTAACACACCCACAAAGACTTTAAAACAAATAATTGTGATAAAAACACAATGTAAAAGTTATCATTTTAACCATATTTAAGTGTACAGTTCAGAAGCCTTAGACATATTCATACTGTTGTGAACTAAGCAGGCTAGGATTGGAGATTTAGGAAGACTGTTTTAGAAAGTAAGGGTCACAGGAGGTAAGGGAAGTAGGCTAGAAGGACTGAAAGAGATTAAAGGACTTGAAGGCTTCTGGGAGTCATGTGACTCCAGCCAGGTTTCTCGCTTGGTAGCAGAGATTTTTGCCAGAGGGGAACTCAGCATACCACTGGCCGAGTACCAAGCCTACATGGGCCAGCTTTTCAGGGACTCATTACACATTTGAAGCTAGCAGACCACATCTAGCCAGGAGGAATTTCCTTATCCCCTGCAACTGAAACAAACTTTTCCTGAAAAATCAAGGTATCTGGAAACACTGCCACCAATAGTCCCTCAGGAAAACAATGAGAACTCCCTCCACTGAAACAGAAACAAACAACTCCCCCTCCTCCCAAAAAAACCCATGGCCCCAAAACACCTTTTTATCAAAGTATAAGAAATTCATAGAAAAGTACACGAGTTAGTGTACAGCTTGATGGATGCTCACAAAGCGAACGTATTCCATTAACCAACCAGCAGCTTTCAACAATAAGCAAACCATAACCAGTATCTTCGATGTTACACTTATTTAATCTTAATCCTACGAGGTAGATCACACTACCGCCTCCATCTCAAATACAAGGAAGTACAGACAAGCCACAAGGCTAAATATTATTACTGAAACTAGCGTAAGAACCTAGGACCTGCTGTCTAATCCCGAATCCCACAGGCTTGGGGTTTCAGAAGAAACAGGTGACACGGTGAGTTTAGCTTTGAACGACGCTGAGTGGGCGTCCGCTTCCTAGGAAACCTACTTCCGGACTTCAGAGCCTGGGGAACATTATTACCAGGAGCGCGCACCTCAGATTACCAGCGCCAGCACTTCCGGAGCTCGGCCTCTCAACTAGCGGCCGCGGCATTCTGCACAGCCTCCACACACATGAGGGCGCTGTCGCAGGCACAGCTGGACGCTTGCCTCTCCCTGTTGTCGCGATATTCTTGAGGCCGGAAGAGCGTGATGTCGAAGGTCACGTAGACAGCGCGTCCCGCCCCGCACGCCTAAGTTCTCGCGCGAATTGTACTTCCGCCCTTTTGGCTCTCTGACCTGCACCATGGCGGTCGGCAAGAACAAGCGCCTTACGAAAGGAGGCAAAAAGGGAGCCAAGAAGAAAGTGTAAGTGGCAACTGTCGCGGCCTCCGCTTTGGGGGACCCCTACCGGAGTCGGCGAGCGGTTTCTGAGCCGCAGAGTAAGCCGGATGGCGAGGATTCTAGTTGGATTGCGATGGCCGTGCGTGGTTGGTAAACTGCGAACCGCGGCCCCGCGGAGGCCGGTGCTGCTTTGAGGCGGGCTGACTGTTTTTCCCCTGGCCTCTGGGCCTAATGCGCGCCCTTTTTGAGTTAGATTTCTGTCGCGAGTCGGACAGGAGTTGTGGGATCATGGGCTTCCTAAATTCCACGGGTAATACCTAAGATCCGGAGATGTGAAAGACACTTCTGTGGTTCATTCAAGACCCCGCGTCTCTCCACTGCTTGGGCCGGGTGGAAGCCGGAAGTTTCCAGTAAGCTAGCACGAGGTCCTAAAGTGTGCGGGTTACCAGTATTATTTTCACGAAACAGTAAAAGCGAAGCGACATTGCTTGGCGGAGGCAGTGTTGGTATGGTGGAAGGACCGGTGGTGTGGGGAGAGGGTATATGTTCGTGGCATAATTAATTGACTGGAGTGCCAGGTTTGTACAAGGACCTGGTGGGAAGAGCTAGATTACGTGTGCGTCCCTCACCTCGCTGAGGAATTTAGTTAGCCGTTTAAACTAGTTAGAATGAGGACAGTTCAAAACAATTATGTGATTTTAAAACTTAAGCATGTTTTTAAATCCAGGGTTGACCCATTTTCTAAAAAAGATTGGTATGATGTGAAAGCACCAGCTATGTTCAATATAAGGAATATTGGGAAAACATTGGTCACGAGAACTCAAGGAACCAGTGAGTATCTTATTCTCCGTTTGTGTTTTTCTTCCATTGAGACATGCGTGTATCTTGGTCTACTGTCCTGTGGTGGGATATTTAAGGAAATGTCAGCTTTTGATTGCAAGTTTGGCCCCACTGGGGACTGTTTGTCCAAGGTGCTTGTGGAAGCAAGATGGTACTTTAAGAATTACCAGTAAAACGTGCGTGGTTAGTTTTGAGCTTTCTAATAAGCACTGTCAGTAAGTCATTGGTGACCATATGGATTTGGTTAACAAAAGTTAAGGTCTTTATAATTTTCTTAATGCTTGAACGTAAACTTATCTGGCTTGGCTTTGTTTACATTGTTCCTAACATTAACAATTGATTCTCGTTTTCTAGAAATCGCATCTGATGGCCTCAAAGGTCGTGTTTTTGAAGTGAGTCTTGCTGATCTGCAGAATGATGAAGTAGCATTTAGAAAATTCAAGCTAATTACTGAGGATGTTCAGGGCAAAAACTGCCTGACTAATTTTCATGGTATGGATCTTACCCGTGACAAAATGTGCTCCATGGTCAAAAAATGGCAGGTGAGAAGAACACCATGATGCTATAGTGTGCATGGCCACAGATGTCATGATTTAATGTCAGGAAGGAGCGTGTTCATTTGAGGTTTAGATTTCTTTGTTTAGATTTCTTTTTAAGTCTGTGGTATTTTCTTGCTATTGAGTGCGGACTTTTGAACTTGAGCAACTGCAGTGGTGGTGGTGGTTACTCAGTTGTCCTCAAACTCTTTTTGTGACGGGATTTCCCAGGCAAGAATATTGAAATGGGTAGCCATTTCTTTCTCCAGGGAATCCTCCCAACCAGAAATCCAACCTGTGTCTCCTGCACTGCAGGTGGATTCTTTACCAGTAAGCCACCCAGGAAGCCGTTAAACTGAGTTCAGGATTTAATATTGAATTATCATCAAAGTTTTTTTTGCTGCATGAATTAGTACAGGTTTGCAGTTTAGGCTTTGCCTGTCCTCAGAACACCTTTGAACTTCAAAATCTTGTGAATTTTATCTATTGCACAGTACAATAGGAGAGGCAGAGCCTCTGGAGTGAGATTGGAATTTTGTTTCCTTTTCCCAGTTATAGTCTCTGAAAAGTAACTTTAGTTCAATCCGTTCCAGTCAGTCAGTCCTGTCCAACTCGTGACCCCGTGGATTGCAGCACACCAGGGTTCCCTGTCCCATCACCAACTCCTAGAGCTTGTTCAAACTCATGTCCATAGAGTCAATGATGCCATCCAGCCATCTCATCCTCTGCTGTCCCCTTTTTTCCCAATGAGTCAGTTCTTCACATCAGGTGGCCAAAGTATTGGAGTTTCAGCTTCAGCATCAGTCCTTCCAATGAATATTCAGGATTGATTTCCTTTAGGATGGACTGGTTGGATCTCCTTGCAGTCCAGAGAACTCTGAAGAGTTTTCCCCAGCACCACAGTTTAAAAGCATCAATTCTTTGGTGTTTAGCCTTCTTTGTGGTCCAGCTCTCACATCAATACATGACTACTGGAAAAACCATAGCTTTGACTAGACGGACCTTTGTTGCTATAAAAAGCAACTTACAGCTTGCTAAGCCTAGGTTTTTTTAAAATCTGTAAATTGTAGGTAAGAACATTAGCTCATGGAATTAGGATAAAATAAAATATCCATGTAAACATGCTTTGTACAGAACTAGTTAACAGAAAGCATTTGCTGCAAGTTAGTTTTAACTACAGGAAATAATGACATTGGTTCAGATACCATTTGGGAATGTTTTATGTGTGGGAATGAATGATGACAAAATGTTTCGGTCCCAAATGACATAATGATTATACCGTTACATTTCTGACATTCCCCTGAGGTTTTAATGGTATTTCTGGAAGTATTTTAAGGTTTTTCACTATGATTGCATTATATTCGTTTTTTTAAAGTAAAGCATAAAATTTAGAAAATGCAAAGAGGGCAAATCTTCTGAATTTAGGTAGTGTTAAGACTATGGATTTTTTAAAATTATGTTTTAGCTGTGAAATGAAATATTTAATCCTTATCGTGGCTTTGGTTTGGAACATAAAGGACATTTTAAAATATGTGTTTGGTGTTATTACATTAGATGTCAGTATTGTAGAGTCTCTTATTAGAACCCATTTTTTGTTTACTTGCAGAGTTAAAAAATTAATTGGGGGAGGAGCGGATGTTAAAGGCTAGCGTGTGTATGTGAAAGAGGGGGCTCTTTGCAGATAGTGATAACGAGGCTAGAGAGCCTACCCGGAGGACTGGGGAGGCAGCCGAGAGGACTCACTGAATTAGATGTGGAGGATAGAAAGAATTCAAGATAACTGTTGGTAAGCTCACTTCAAGGACATTAACTCTGTAAATTAAACAGCCCATTTATTATTATACTTGATACTGTATAATGAATACTTGACCTTCCACTTTTTTAAAATTGGAATTTGAGGGATAAAAATTGATAACTTTGAGTCTGGTATAACTGACAGTGTCATTTTTTTCACTAGACCATGATTGAAGCTCACGTTGACGTCAAGACTACCGATGGTTACTTGCTTCGTCTGTTCTGTGTGGGTTTTACTAAAAAGCGCAACAATCAGATTCGGAAGACCTCTTATGCCCAGCACCAGCAGGTGCGCCAGATCCGCAAGAAGATGATGGAAATCATGACCCGAGAGGTGCAGACAAATGACTTGAAAGAGGTGGTCAATAAATTGTAAGTGTGTTCCTTACAGTACAGCCCTCAGATAAGGAAAAGCATGTGAGAAGGTGCGGTCAGAACTGTGTTTAAATTCTCTGAAACTGCCCAACTGCATCTCTTGAAAACAGGTTAAGTGTTCAGTAAATGTTACTTAATGGTTTTGCATTTGGGCATTTAGTGAGACTTGAAGCTCAGGACTCATCTTTGCCTTAGAAAATACAAACCTTTCGTAATTAAGTATGGGAATAAATGATGACCAATGTTTCGGTCCCATATGATGTCCGATGATAAAAGTTAACATCTTTCTGATGTTCCCATGCAGTTGCTTAGACCTGTGTTTGGAAAAGGTGTATAATGCTTGGATTCAGACAACTCAGTGCTGATTTTGCTATTAAGTAGCTGTATAATTCAAATTATTTAACCACTTATGAAGTGGCAATAACAGAATGAGGATAATTGTGGGTTAAATGAAGTGTAGCTTTATTCTAACTTACCATTACTGGTTTGAGGATTCCAGATAGCATTGGAAAAGACATAGAAAAGGCTTGCCAATCTATTTATCCGCTCCATGATGTCTTCGTTAGAAAAGTAAAAATGCTGAAGAAGCCCAAATTTGAATGTAAGTGAAGTCACAGGATTTCTGAAAGAAAATTGTGTAGAAAAAGTTTTTTTGTGTGTAGAAAAGTATTGTTTTTTTTGAGACCAGGTGTTTTTTTTTTTTCTCCTGTCTTCCCTGTATAGTATTATAGAGTGCTGATAATATGTTTCAAGATATGGTA
The DNA here is from genome assembly GCA_006408695.1 of Aepyceros melampus. Taxonomy (NCBI): domain Eukaryota; kingdom Metazoa; phylum Chordata; class Mammalia; order Artiodactyla; family Bovidae; genus Aepyceros; species Aepyceros melampus. The sequence goes on along the minus strand of SJXQ01005177.1, from coordinate 529,653 downwards.
GACTAACTAACAATTTTTCCCTTCTTTTTAGTGGGAAAACTCATGGAGCTACATGGTGAAGGTAGTAGTTCTGGAAAAGCTACTGGGGATGAGACGGGTGCTAAAGTTGAACGAGCTGATGGATACGAGCCACCAGTCCAAGAATCGGTTTAAAATGCAGACTCTTAATGGTGACAAATAAAAGATCTTATTTGTGGTATTTTTTTCCTGATCATTCCTTTTAAATAACCTGACAGTTTATTTAAGATGTTCTGATTTGTGGTTAAATTTTCTTACTTTTGTGTGTACTTTATTTAGTTACTAAGTAGCCAAGAAAGGGTAAGATCTATTTTAAGCAGGAATGGTCTGGAAGTATTATAGATGGTGAAGAAAAGGAAACCCTTTCTTTACATGGTTTGAAAGCAAAAGTCACTCAGTTGTATCTGACTCTTTGACAAGAATACTGGAGTAGGTTGCTGTAGCCTTTAGGGATAATCCCAACCCAGGGACTGAGCCCAGGTCTCCTGCACTGGAGGCAGAGTCTTTACCATCTGAGCCACCAGGGAAGCCATGGTGGTTCTCAGATCTCTGGAGGGCTTATTAAAACACCGCAGGGTCTTGCCCCCAGAATTTCTGATGTTATAGATCCAAGATGAAACCTGCAAGTTGGCAGTTTGCAGATTTTCAGGAGACACTGGTGACAAGGAGCCATACTTAGTGAACCACTGTCCTAAACTGTGCAGTGGGAAGAAGAGAGCTTATTGCCGTTGAGTTTTTGTGGGTTTGTCTTTTAAAAATATAAATGCTGTCTTGTGTTCTCTAGAGGTAAATCACCCCTGAAAACCTTAATGGTCAAGCTGAAGTTGGCTAGACAAGTAGAGAAACTGCTTATTGGTCTCCTATTAAGTGGGCATTTGTCTGCTACCTAGTGTTTACTAGTCACTCACCCTTTCTGTTCTGTACCTTCTCTGCTGAAATCTAATTTTTCATTCTCAGTTCAGCTGATGGCCTTGGTTGTTGAGAGTAAGAACCTCAGAATTTCCTGTTGTTTCCACCCTGCCTCATGCTGGGAAAGACTGAGGGCAAAAAGGAGAAAGGGGGTGTCAGCAGATGAGATAGACACCATCACTGACTCGACATGAATCCGCAAACTGGAAGATAGCGAAGGATAGAGATGCTTGGTGTGCTGCAGTCCTTGGGGTCACAGAGTAAGACACAGAAGCATCAGATTCTACCTTCTGTTCTTGGCTCCATCAGTTCTTACCTTTTTTGTTATTCCTCTGCCAGTCTCAGCATACAAGCACAAGCAAGTCTCTGCCCTTCCAGATACATCCCTATTCAAGCTTATAGCAAAGCTCGTAAGAGTTAGCCATATTTCTTGCACGTAATTTTACTTTTCTTGCTTGAATCTATCGCAGTTGGGCTTTTTTCTCTTTCACACTTTTTTTTACACCCCACTCTTAAGGGAGCTGTTGCTGTTAGAATTAACAGATGTCATTGCTAAGCCAGTGGTTCCTCCTCAGCTTTCATTTTACTTCTGTAACAGTGATAATTGACAGTTGATTTTCTTGTGTTTCTTAACTATATTCTGGAATTGGACCTCAAAGTTTTCCTCCCAAGTTGCTAGATACTTTTTGCTAGTTTGTTTCAGGCCTCAGTGTTGGAGAGCCCTAGTCCTTTTATGTTTACCAATATTCTTTCTAAAACTAGTCTTACTCAATTTCTTGGTTTTAAATAAACTGACTCCGAGTTTTACTTCTAGTCTGTACCTTTTTTGAACTCCAGGTTTGTCCTCCAACTCCCAATTTAATGTCAGTAGGCATTTAACATGTCTAAAATTGTATTCCTGAACAACTTCACCCATCCTGTTTTTACAGTGTATTTTCTAAGTAAAATACTTGGCTGCATCGGGTCTTAGTTATGGCATACAGCCTCAGTAATTGAGGTGCATGGACTTGTTGCTCCATGGCATGTGGGATCTTAGTTTCCCGATGAGGAACGAACCCAGGTTGCCTGCATTGAACAGAGTATTCTTAACCACTGAAATACCAGGGAAGTCCCCCTATCTTGTTTTAGACGGAAGTAAGTCCTCTGGTCATCTTTGATGATTCACAGTTCATTCAAAAGAAATCTGGCAGTCCAGTGGTTAGGCCTCTGCTTTTAGTGCCAAGGATACAAGTTTTTAATAAAGAAGAAACTATCTGGAATTTAACCATTCCTTACTGCCGCCATTTCTGTCACTTTGGAGGAAGTCATTACCAGCCTGTGCTTGGGATTGGTTGTGTTCAGTTGCTCAGTCATGTCCAACTCTTTTGCAACCCCACAGACTGCAGTACACCAGGCTTCTCTCTCTTTCACCATCTCTTGGAGCTTGCTCAAACTCATGTCCACTGAGTCAGTGATGCCATCCAACCGTCTCTGTCATCCCCTTCTGCCTCCAATCTTGACTAACTCAGGGTCTTATGAACTGGCTCTTAACATCAGGTGGCCAAAGTATTGGAGCTTCAGCATCGGTCCTAATGAATATTCAGGGTTGATTTCTTTTAGGATTGACTTGTTTGATCTCCTTGCAGTCCAAGGGACTCTTCAAGAATCTTCTGTAACACCAGTTTAGAAGCATCAATTCTTTGGTGTTAGCCTTCTTTATGGTCCAACTCTCAAATCCATACATAACTACAGGAAAAACCATAGCTTTGACTATATGGACATTTTGTTGGTAAAGTAATGTCTTTTTAATATGCTGTCTAGGTTTGTCATAGATTTCTTCCAAGGAGCAAAAGTCTTAATTGCATGGCTGGAGTTACCATCTGTAGTGTTTTAGAGCCCAAGAAAGTAGTCTGTCATTTTTTCCATTGTTTCCCCATCTGTTTGCCATGAAGTGATGGGACCAGTTGCCATGATCTTTGTTTTTTGAATGTTGAGTTTTAAGCTAGTGTTTTCACTCTTTTTCACTTTCATCAGGAGGCTCTTTAGTTCCTCTTTGCTTTCTGCCATTAGCATGGTGTCATCTACATATCTGAGGGTATTGATAATTCTCCCGGGAATGTTGATTCCAGCTTGTGCTTCATCCTGGGATGTCACATGATGTATTCTGCATAGAAGTTAAGTAAGCAGGGTGACGATATACAGCCTTGACTACTCCTTTCCCAATTTGGAACCAGTCTGCTGTTCATGTCTGTTTCTAACTTGACCTTCATACAGGTTTCTCAGGAGACAGGTAAGGTGGTCTGGTATTCCTGTCTCTTGAAGAGTTTTACAGTTTGTTGTGATCCATACAGTCAAAGGCTTTAGCATGGTCAGTGAAGCAGAAATTGTGATGTTTTTCTGGAATTATCTTGCTTTTTCTATGATTCAACGGATGTTGGCAATTTGATCTCCCTGGTTCCTCTTTTTTTTCTAAATCCAGCTTGAACATCTGGAAGTTCACGGTTTACATACTGTTGGAAGCCTGGCTTGGAGAATTTTGAGCATTACTTTGCTAGCATGTGAGATGAGTGCAATTGTGTGGTAGTTTGAACAGTCTTTGGCATGGCCCTTCTTTGGGATTGGAATGAAAACTGACCTTTTCCAGTCTTGTGGCCACTGCTGAGTTTTTCATATTTGTTGGCATATTGAGTGCAGTACTTTCACAGCATCATCATTTAGGATTTTAAATAGCTCAGCTGGAATTCCATTGCCTCCACTAGTTTTGTTCCTTGGGATGCTTCCTAAGGCCCACTTGGTTTCTTCTCACTCGAGGATGTCTGGCTCTACGTGAGTGATCACACCATTGTGGTTATCTGGGTCATTCAGATTTTTTTGTATATTTCTGTGTATTCTTGCCACCTTGTTAATATCTCTGTTTCTGTCAAGTCCATACCATTTCTGTCCTTTATTGTGCTCCTCTTTGCATGAAATGTTCCCTTGGTATCTAATTTTCTTGAAGAGATTTCTAGTCTTAAATTGTTTTCCTCTATTTCTTTGCATTGTTCACTTAGGAAGACTGTTGAATCTAATCCCTTGAAAATATTTGTCACTTGCACTGTATAATCTAAGGGATTTGATTTAGGTCATACCTGAATGGTCTAATGGTTTTCCCTACTTTCTTCAGTTTAAGTCTGAATTTGCAATAAGGAATTCATGATCTGAGTCAGTCAGCTCCTGGTCTTGCTTTGACTATAGAGCTTCTCCATCTTCAACTGCAAAGAATATAATCAATCTGATTTCAGTATTGACCATCTGGTGATGTCCATGTGTAGAGTCATCTCTTGTGTTGGAAGAGGATGTTTGCTATGACCATGCATGTGTTCTCTTGGCAAAACTCTTTGCCGAGAGAGTTAGCCCTTGCCCTGCTTCATTTTGTACTCCAAGGCCAAACTTGCCTATTACTCCAGGTTATATCTCTTGACTCCCTACTTTCGCATTCTAGTCCCCTCTTGATGAAAAGGATAGTTTTCAGTGTTAGTTCTAGAAGGTGGTGTAGACATAGAACCATTCAACTTCAGCTTCTTTGGCATTATTGGTTGGGACATAGACTTGAATTACTGTGACATCAAATGGTTTGCCTTGGAAACAGAGATCATCCTGTTAGTTTTGAAATTGCACCCAAGTACTGCATTTAGGATTCCTCACTTAAATGGCCCCCAAACGTGTGCTTTTACCTCTTAATCAGTAGATTGTGCTGATACATTCATCCTATTAAGAACCCTGTCCTTCAGTCCTTTCCCTGTTGTTTTTCTATAGTTTTTAAACTTCTGGCTACTAGGAAAATTCATGTGAACAGCTTTTTTGGAGGGAGGAAGGTGGAGTCTGGCTCACTGCTACCCTTTCCAGTGCCTTGAAATTTAGTATTATTTGAATAAAGGAATGAATGGCATTCCTTACTGAAGCAGCACATGTTTTCAGTAGGAAACAGTTGTAGATTTGGGTCTGAAGTGACAGGTGCTTCCTTTCTAAGGTAGAAGTTGGGAGTTGAGTCTATAGAGTGATCATTCAAGGTGGGGACCAGGAATGGAGACGTGGTGGCTTGCTGCTTCATGCTGGACATCATCTAGTAAGATGGCCAGTGAAGCTCCAGTTTGCTACATCTCTTGAGGAGGGCTTGAAATGCTTCTTATTTAGAAGGGTTCATGTGAAAACGCTTCCAAAAATAATGTTTTTTAAAAAATGGTTTGGTCTGATGATGTGTTTAAGTTACCTTCCCATTTTTTTAGGTCACCATTGAAGGTGGTTAACATCCATATAATAAAAAAGACTATAAGGGGTGATTGTTAAGTTTCCCACTTAGTATAATACATGTGAGATGTAGATACTAACAAATGGCCTTTTTCTACTTGATTGTACCTAGAACTGTTTTGTAACCAAGGATATACATTTTGAATCTTCAAAAAGGAGTTACTGAAGACCGTTATGTCAGGGCATGACTGAAATAGCAAAACTAACGATTTGAAACTGGCTTTTGCTTCAGTGTGTACAGTTGAGCAGCACCGTTAACTTGAGAGCAGGAAAGGCTGCCAGGGGAGTATGCTAGATTATTGGACTGAGCTTAATTATACAAGTTCTTAAATGCAGTGAGCCAGACTCCACCTTCCTCCCTCCAAAAAAGCTGTCCACATGGAAGTTTGAGGCAGAAGTGCTTGGAACACAGTGGGAGGACTGCCCAGCGTTGCTGCATCCTCTCTGATGGAGAAAGGGCCATGGGCAAAGGAAAGAAAATGGCTTGTCACAGTTCGGAAAGGCGAGGAGGTTCTCAGTGGCACATTGGCTGAGGGAATATCCCACCATTATCCCACATGGCATGCATAAGCCTCAAAGTACCACCACCACCAACTTCCTGAGCAGTTTCAAACGTTCCTAGCACACGGCCCTCCACACCTATAGTGCTGTGTAAACACTGAGCACATGCCAGAGCTCTCCCCTCAGCCCTTATGTAGTCTCAATGCTACAGGGGTATGTTCATAGTGCCCACTTCAGTCCTTAAGCTGACTGCTCTGTAGTCTTTTTGTTGAAGCTGCTTTTTTGGTTGATGGCTCAGGAAGTTCATTTTCTGAGTTCTTATATGTTGAGTACAGTTATCATTTGCTTTATACCTGAAAGTCACTTGTATTGGATCTAAAATCCTCAGCTTACTCTTTGAGCATCTTAATTATATTACTTCTGTTTTCTTCTGGCATATAGCATTGCTCATGCAAGTCTGATGATAATTTTCTTTCCCTTGCAAGTCACTTTCTGGTTTTGGTTAAAAGCCTGAATAATTTTTCGTTTATTCAAAGTAAAAATAATTTTATAAAATACTTGGTAATAGTCTGATAGAATAGTCTCAGGTATGCAGTGTAGGCATACCTTGGAGATACCGTGAGTTTGGTTCAAGACCACTTCAATAAAGTGAATAATACAACACAGTCTCAGGAATTTTTTGGTTTCTCAGTGCATGTAAAAGTTATATCATCTGTTAAGTGTACAATAGCACTGTCTTTAAAAAAAATACATTAAAAATATTGCTAAAAAATGCTGAACATCATATGAATCTTCAGTGATTCATAGTCTTGCTGGTAGAGGGTTTGAAGTACTGCAAGAATTGCCAAAGTGTGACACAGGGAGGAAATGAGCAATGTCATTGGAAAAATGGCACTGGTTAAACTGCTTGACACAGTCAGACTGAATGGTTTATCTACACTCTAGTTTCACAGTAGTTAGCATTTCTCCTGTTTTCCTTTTTTTTTTTACAGAACTTTGTCTATAATCTGGCAGCTATTGTCTCTTAACCATCCATGCTCCGTGTTATTGTATGTTGGGCTGTATTTCTGTAACATAAGGGTTGGCTGATTACTCCCCATGGTATAGATATGGCCAGTTTCTGTTTTTGAATAGCCTACAAGCTAAGAATGGCCTTTCAGTTTTTAACATGGCTGAAAGTATTTCACTTGTGGGAACATTACGTGACATTCAGATTCCAGCACCCATAAGTAACGTTTTGGTGGAACCGTCACGTTCACTTGTCTTCGTGTGTTGTCAGCTGCTGCATATTGCACTACCGCGGCAGAGTTGAGGACTGGCAGCGGAGCACGCATGGTACTCCTCAGTTTGCAGTCCGCTGCAATTGCAGTGACTGACTGATAACTCCACAATTTGAGTGCCACACCTATCACCTGTGTAAGAAAACCTCTTCAAAGATGGCAATATATAAAATCTCAATTACAAATCAGTAACAAGTGAATCAATTTTTTTTCTTGCATGTACAGATGAACCTTTATTTAAAATAGTACTTCAAATAAGAGGGACAACCATCAAGTATTCAAATTGTGAAGAAATAGTTGGAAGCCTGGGTTGCAAGCTGCCAGGTGAATCGCCTTTTAATGATGGAGGGTCACTAACCGAACCCTAACTAGGTGGGCTGTTAACAACCCCCGACAAAGAAGGATCTGTATTACAGAAAAAGCTACTCCTCAGTGAGCATCATAGTTTGACTTGGTTAACAGAAGTTATAGAGATTTGTTTCCTCTCCTAATGCTTACATGGGAAGGAAGTGAAAGTTGCTCAGTTAACTGGTTAACACTTCTACCCCTAAACATGAGGTCGACTGCCTGAAAGGAGGCCTGACTTCTTGATGGATGCTCTGGGAACTGGAGACTATCCATAAGTAAAGAGAATTACCTGGTCAGGTAAAAACAGTGTTCTCTAGGATGTGCCAGTCTCAGAAACTCTTGGAAAATTGTTTCCCACCCCAGTATCTGAAGCATAGCTGCTGCTTCAAAGGGACCCTCACTTCAGAGTCCCTTGGCTGCCTGGACCCAAGTCATGGTAGCTCAGCTAAGGTAAAAGGTAGTGGTAGGCACTGTGCTGCTGTGGCTCTTTAGCACCAGCTATGCAGAGGCAAAGAGAATGTGGTCCCTGCTCAGCAGATCTGGTCGTGCAGAGTCCTGTGCTGACTGGAGCTTTTGCACATGCATACTCAATCTGGCTTGCCACTGAAAGACTATTCAGACCAATTAAAACACCCGTCTTAAAGGCTGTATGTTGTGGGAACAAGTTGTGGCTCGTGGTTGGACAGGGTTACTCAGGTAGTGAAATGAAACTCAGTCGTGTCCAACTTTGCGACCCCATGGACTATAAACAGTCCATGGAGTTTTCCAGGACACAATACTGGAGTGGGTGGCCTTTCCCTTCTCCAGTGGATCTTCCCAACTCAGGGATCAAACCCAGGTCTCCCTGCATTACAGGTAAATTCTTTACCACCTGACCCACCAGGGAAGCTGTACTCAGATGTCTGCAAAAGGCCAGTTCTCTGACATGACCCAGTAACACCAACACTCAGACTGCCCTCGTACATGGCTACACGTCCACTGTCATGGGATGTGCACACAGTAGATCTTGTTCATGCACGACAGGCCCGTGACTCCTGCCAAGTTGGTTGGTGTGTCTTGAGGTGGTTGGGGCGATATCACACAGGCTGACTACTGACAGACTACACCGGTCCTTTAGTCACCTTTCTGGGTAGCTGCTGGTGCCTCAGCACTACTGAGGCATTTTTAGGTTTCAATATTGCTGGCTCAGTCCAATCAACTGGCCACACAGCTGCAGCACTTGAAACTAAAATGCCATATGTATCATGTGCTTAGTTTTCTGGACCACTTACAATCTCATTGTGGGGCACTTTTTGTCACAAAGGCAACCTGGCAAATTTAACAGCTGCCTGCTCTCCATGGATAGCTTAGCATCAGTTCAGTCACGTCCAACTCTTTGCAACCCCATGAATCGCAGCATGCCAGGCCTCCCTGTCCATCACCATCTCCCGGAGTTCACTCAGACTCATGTCCATTGAATTCGTGATGCCATCCTCTGTTGTCCCCTTCTCCTGCCCCCAGTCCCTCCCAGCATCAGAGTCTTTTCCAATGAGTTAGCTCTTCGCATGAGGTGGCCAAAGTATTGGAGTTTCAGCCTCAGCATCAGTCTTTCCAATGAACACCCAGGCTGACCTCCTTTAGGATGGACTGGGTGGATCTCCTTGCAGTCCAAGGGACTCTCAAGAGTCTTCTCCAACACCACAGTTCAAAAGCATCAATTCTTCGGCACTCAGCTTTCTTCACAGTCCAACTCTCTCATCCATACATGACCACTGGAAAAACCATAGCCTTGACTAGACGGACCTTTGTTTGCAAGTAATGTCTCTGCTTTTCAATATGCTATCTAGGTTGGTCATAACTTTTCTTCCAAGGAGTAAGTGTCTTAATTTCATGGCTGCAGTCACCATCTGCAGTGATTTTGGAGCCCCAAAAAATAAAGTCTGACACTGTTTCCCTATCTATTTCCCATGAAGTGATGGGACCAGATGCCATTATCTTTGTTTTCTGAATGTTGAGCTTTAAGCTAACTTTTTCACTCTCCTCTTTCACTTTCATNTGTCTTAATTTCATGGCTGCAGTCACCATCTGCAGTGATTTTGGAGCCCCAAAAAATAAAGTCTGACACTGTTTCCCTATCTATTTCCCATGAAGTGATGGGACCAGATGCCATGATCTTTGTTTTCTGAATGTTGAGCTTTAACCCAACTTTTCCACTCTCCTCTTTCACTCTCAAGAGGCTCTTTAGTTTCTCTTCACTTTCTGCCATAAGGGTGGTGTCATCTGCATATCTGAGGTTATTGATATTTCTCCTGGCAATCTTGATTCCAGCTTGTGCTTCTTCCAGCCCAGCGTTTCTCATGATGTACTCTGCATAGAAGTTAAATAAGCAGGGTGACTATACAGCCTTGACGTACTCTTTTTCCTATTTGGAACCAGTCTGTTGTTCCATGTCCAGTTCTAACTGTTGCTTCCTGACCTGCATACAGGTTTCTCAAGAGGCAGGTCAAGTGGTCTGGTATTCCCATCTCAGAATTTTCCAGTTTATTGTGATCCACACTGTCAAAGGCTTTGTCATAGTCAATAAAGTAGAAATCGATGTTTTTCTGGAACTCTCTTGCTTTTTCCATGATCCAGTGGATATTGGCAATTTGATCTCTGGTTCCTCTGCCTTTTCTAAAACCAGCTTGAACATCTGGAAGTTCACAGTTCACATATTGCTGAAGCTGGTCTTGGAGAATTTTGAGCATTACTTTACTAGCATGTGAGATGAGTGCAATTTTGCAGTAGTTTGAGCATTCTTTGGCATTGGCTTTCTTTGGGATTGGAATGAAAACTGACCTTTTCCAGTCCTGTGGCCACTAGGGAGTTTTCCAAATTTGCTGGCATATTGAGTGCAACACTTTCACAGCATCATCTTTCAGGATTTGAAAGCGCTCAACTGGAATTCCATCACCTCCACTACCTTTGTTTGTAGTGATGCTTTCTAAGGCCCACTTGACTTCACATTCCAGGATGTCTGGCTCTAGGTGAGTGATCACACCACTGTGATTATCCGGGTCATGAAGATCTTTTTTGTACAGTTCTTCTGTGTATTCTTGCCACCTCTTCTTAATATCTTCTGCTTCTGTTAGGTCCATACCATTTCTGTCCTTTATTGAGCCCATCTTTGCATGAAATGTTCCCTTGGTATCTCTAAGCTTAGCATAGCTAAGCATTAAAAAGCTTTCTGACTACTCCCCTCCTCCATTTCTACATACCTGACTGGGTCACAGACTTATGTCAATGCCCCTAAAAGGATCATCTCATCTTGGTTGCCTCCTGGGTGATAATCAGAAAGTCTGGGTGAAAATACCTGGAGAAATTATGAAACTATAGATAGGTACAGATTTTGTGGCAGTGGAGGGAAGACAACAACCTTGGTACCTGGGAAGAAAACGAGGGAGGGGAGGGGAGTAATTAATGCAGTATGGTCCGGAGATCATCATTTCTCAACTGTGGGCCTACTGATTCTTCAGGCTGGATAATTCATAGTTGTGAGGGACTGTCCTGTGCCGTGTGGGATGTTTAGCAGTGCTGCTGGCCTCTACCCACTAGATGCCAGGAGCATCTTTCCCCAATTTGTAACAGAAATGTTTTCAGACACTGTCAAATGTCCTGTGGGACAAAATTTCCTCCAGTTGAGAACCACTACCCTTGATCCAGGGCTTCCCTGATAGTTCAGTTGGTAAACAATCTGCCTGCAATGTGGGAGACTTGGTTTGATTCCTGAGTTGGGAAGATCCCCTGGAAAAGGGATAGGCCACTCACTCCAGTATTCTTGGGCTTCCCTGGTGGCTCAGCTGGGAAAGAATCCACCTGCAATGTGGGAGACCTGGGTTTGATCCCTGGGTTGGGACGATCCCCCGGAGAAGGGAAAGGCTACCCACTCCAGCATTCTGGCGTGGAGAATTCCATGGACAGTCTATGGGACTGCAAAGAGTTGGACATGACTGAGCCACTTTCACTCGCTCACCCTTGATCCAAAATTGCTATCTGGATCAAGTGGCTTGCGTGCCTGCTCAGTTGCTAAGTCGTGACCCCATGGACTGTAGCCCGCCAGGCTCCTCTGTCCATGAATTTACCAGGCGAAAATACTGGAGTTGGTTGCCATTGCCTTCTCCAGGGGATCTTTCTGACCTAGGGATCGAACCCACGTCTCCTGCACCTTCTGCATTGCAAGCAGATTCTTTACCCACTGAACCACCTGGGATCAAGTGGCAGTTGTGGCTAACAGTCTGCCTTGCCACTAGGCTTGTCACAAACAGGAAAGTTAATAGAGACATGGTTGTCCTGTGCCTGGCGCCATCAACAGTGGCTCCCAACTGCAAACATGCACAGATGTGCCCAGAATGACACCATGATGATTAAATCTGGCTGATCACATGCTTTTTTACAATGGAAATATTTAATATTACATTTTCTTTCAGAAAATATCTATTCAGATCCTCTGCCCATTTAAAAGGTATTACATAGTGATTTGATATTTGCATAATTATGAAATTATCACAATAAGTTGCTATCTCCCCAAAGTTATTACAATCTTGACCATATTCCTTATGCTGCATATTACATTGGTTTATCTACTTTATAACTGTAGGTTTGTACCCTTTAATCTCCTTCACCTATTCTGCTCCACCCCTCCTGGGAAACCACGGAAAACTAGTTTGTGTCTGTAAGTCTCTGTGGTTTGTTTCTTATATTCCACTTAAAAGTAAAACCATATGTTTCTCTCTCTTATTTCACTTAGCATAATACCCTCTAGATCCAATATTCCACTATATTTATATAATGTCTAATATTTCCATTATACACACACACACACACACCCCCCACATTTTCTTTATCAGTCCTCTATTATAAAAATGCTGCAATGAACACTGGTGCATGTTATCTTTTCAAATTCGTAAATACCTGGATTATACAGCAGTTCTGTTTTCAAATTCTTCAGGAAACTTCATACTGTTTTCATAGTGGCTGAACCTACGGACAATCCTACCAGCAATGCATGAGGGTTTCCTTTTCTCCACATTCCCAAAACCTATTTGTCTTGATGAAAGCCATTCTGACAGGTGTGAGGTGTGGTTTTGATATGCATTTCCCTAACAGCGTTTCATCAGAAACGCTGGGCTGGATGAAGCACAAGCTGGAATCAAGATTGCTAGGAGAAATATCAATAACCTCAGATATGCAGATGAAACCACTCTCATGGCAGACAGTGAAGAGGAACTAAAGAGCCTCTTGATGAAAGTGAAAGAGGAGAGTGAAAAAGTTGGCTCAAAGCTCAACATTCAGAAAACTAAGATCATGGCATCCGGTCCCATCACTTCATGGGAAATAGATGGAGAAACAATGGAAACAGTGACAGACTTTATTTTGGGGGGCTCCAAAATCACTGCAGATGGTGACTGCAGCCATGAAATTAAATGCTTACTCCTTGGAAGGAAAGTTATGACCAACCTAGATAGCATATTAAAAAGCAGAGACGTTGCTTTGCCAACAAAGGTCCCACCTAGTCAAGGCTATTGTTTTTCCAGTAGCCATGTATGGATGTGATTTGGACTGTGAAGAAGGCTGAGCACCGAAGAATTGATGCTTTTGAACTGTGGTGTTGGAGAAGACTCTTGAGAGTCCCTTGGACTGCAAGGAGATCCACCCAGTCCATCCTAAAGGAAATCAGTCCTGGGTGTTCATTGGAAGGACTGATGCTGAGGCTGAAACTCCAATACTTTGGCCACCTGATGTGAAGAGCTGACTCATTGAAAAGACCCTGATGCTGGGAAAGATTTAGGGCAGGAGGAGAAGGGGATGACAGAGGATGAGATGGCTGGATGGCATCACCGACTTGATGGACATGAGTTTGGGTAAACTCCGGGAGTTGGTGATGGACAGGGAGGCCTGGCGTGCTGTAGTCCATGTAGTTGCAAAGAGTTGGACACGACCGAGTGACTGAACTGAACTGAACTGAACAATTAGTGATGCTGAGCATCTTTGCATGTGTCTGTTGGCTATCTGTATGTCTTCTTTGGGAAAATGTCTGTTCAGATCCTCTGCCCATTTAAAAGTTGGCTTATTTGTTTGATGTGTTGTATGAGTTCTGTATATATTTTGAATGCGGTTCATCAGTAGCTATGTCGTGTCCAACTCTTTGCAACCCCATGGTCACATGCCAGGCTTCCCTGTCGTCCACTATCTCCTGGAGTTTGCTCAAGTTCATGTCCATGAACTTGATGCTATCTAACCATCTGATCCTCTGCCGCCCTTTTCTCCTTTCGCTTTCAATCTTTCCCAGCATCAGGGTCTTTTCCAAGAAGCTGGCTCTTCACATCAGGTAGCCAAAGTATTGGAGCTTCAGGCTTAGCATCTGTCCTTCCAATGAATATTCAGGGTTGACTTCCTTTAGGATTGATTGGTTTTATCTCCTTGGAAGTCCATAGGACTTTCAGGAGTCTTCTCCAGCACTAGAATTTGAAAGCATCAATTCATCAGTGTTCAGCCTTTTTTGTGGTCCAACTCTCACATCCGTACACAACTACTGATAAAAACATAGCTTTGACTATACAGACGTTTGTTGGCAAAGGAGTGTCTCTGCTTCTTAATACACTGTCTAGGTTTGTCATAGTTTTCCTTCCAAGAAGCAAATGTCTTCAAGTTTCATGGCTGCAGTCACCGTTCATAGTGATTTCAGAGCCCAAGAAAAGAAAATCTGTCACTGCTTCTACTTTTTGTCCTATTTGCTATGAAGTGATGTGATCAGATACCATGATCTTAGTTTTCTTAATTTAAGTTTCAAGCCAGCTTTTTCACTCTCCTCTTTCACCCTCATCAAGAGGTTCTTTAGTTCCCCTTTGCTTTCTGCCATTAGAGTGGCATCATCTGCATATCTGAAGTTGATATTCCTCCTGGCAATCTTGATTCCAGTTTGTGATTCATCCAGCCTAGCATTTTGCATGATGTAAAACGGTGACAATATACAACCTCGTTGTACTCCTTTCCCAATTTTGCACAAGTCTGTTGTTCCATGTAAGTTTCTAATGGTTGCTTCTTGACATGCATACAGGTTTCTCAGGAGACAGGGATATGCCCATCTTTTTAAGGATTTTCCATAGCTTGTTGTGATCCACACAGTTAAAAGCTTCAGTGCAGTCAATGAAGCAGTAGTAGATTTTTTTGGAATTCCCTTACTCTATGAGCCAACAAATGTTGGCAATTTGATCTCTGGTTCCTCTGCCTTTTCTAAATCCAGCTTGTACATCTGAAAGTTCTCAGTACATGTACTGTTGAAGCCTTGCTTGAAGGATTTTGAGCATAACTTTACTAGCATGGAATATGAGCGCAATTGTCTGATAGTTTGCACATTCTTTGGCAATGCCCTTCTTTGGGACTGGAATGAAAACTGACCTTCCCCAGTCCTGTGGCATCAGCGGAGTTTTCTAAATTTGCTGGCATATTGAGTGCAGCACTTTCACAGCATCATCTTTTAAGATTTGAAATAGCCCAGCTGGAATTCCATCATCTCCACTAGCTTTGTTCGTAGTAACACTTCCTAAGGCCCACTTGACTTCACACTCCATAATGTCTGGCTCTAGATGAGTGACCACTAGACTGGGATAAGCCAGGTTATCCAGTCATTGAGACCTTTTTTATATAGTTCTGTGTATTCTTGCCACCTCTTCTGCTTCTGTTAAGTCCTTACTGTTTCTGGTAAGGACCAGATATTTTGGATTATTTTCCATTTCAATAGGCTGCCTTTTTGTTTTGTTCATGGTTTCCTTTGCTGTGCAAAAGCTTTTTAGATTAATGTCTATTTATTTTGGCTTTTATTTCCCTTGCTTGAGGAGATGCATCCAAAAAAATACTGCTAAGACCAACATCAAAGAGCATACTGTCTGTTTTCTTCTAAGAGAAATTTTATGGTGTCAGGTCTCACATTTAGATCTTTAATCCATTTTGAATTTATTTGTGTATATGGAGTGAGAACATAGTCCGGGTTGTTTTGCATTTAGCTGTCCAGGTTTCCTGACACTATTTATTGAAGACATTATCTTTTCCCCATTGTATTGTTGCTTACTTTAACTTAAATTAATCGTCCACTTAAGTGTGGGTTTATTTCTGGGCTGTCTATTCTGTTCCATTGACCTATGTGTCTGTTTTTGTGCCAATTCCATACTGTTTTGATGACTGTAGCTTTGAAAGTAGTTTGAAATTGGGGAGTGTTAAACCTCTAGCTTTGTTCTTCTTTCTCCAGATTGTTTTGATTATTTTGTGTTTACATACAAATTTTAGGATTATTTTTTTCTAGCTCTGTGAAAGATGCCTTTGGTATTTTGATAGGGATTGTGCTGAATCTGCAGATTGTCTTGGATTGTATGATCATTTTAACAATATGAATTCTTCCAATCTGTGAGCATGGTATATATTTCAATTTGTGTCGTCATTTTCTGCCATCAATGTCTTATAGTTTCCAGACTATAAGTCTTTTACCTCTTTGGTTAGATTTATTCCTAGGTATTTTATTCCTCTTGATGCAACTGCAAATAGAATTGTTTTCTTAATTTCTCTGATAGTTCATTATTCATGTATTGAAATACAACAGATTTCTGTTATATAAATTTTGTATCCTGCAACTTAACTGATTTCATATATTAGTCCTAACACATTTTTGGTTGTCTTTTAATGATTTTTCATATATAAAATCATGTCATCTGCAGATAGGTTTACTTTTTCCTTTCTAATTTGGGTGTCTTTCATGTCTTTTTAAAATTTACTTTTATTTATTTATTTCTGATTACTGTGGCTGACTTCCAATACATTAAATTGTCAGTCATTCCTGCTAAAAAAAGAGAGAGAGAGGCTTCCCTGGTGCTCCAGTGAGTAAGAATCCACCTGCCAATGCAGGAGACACAGGTTTGATCCCTGGTCCAAGGAAGAACCCACATGCCTTGGGACAACTAGGTCCCTGCACCACCGCTCCTGAGCCCACACTTGGAGCCCGGGAGCCACTGCTGCTGAGCCCACACTCAGAGCCCGGGAGCCACAACTGCTGAGAAGCCTGCACTCGGAGCCCGGGAGCCACCGCTGCTGAGCCTACGCGCCTGCAGTCTGTAGTCCACAAGAGAAGCCACTGCAGTGAGAAGCCCAGGCACCTCAACGAAGAGTGGCCCCTGCTTGCTGCAACTGGAGAAAGCATGTGGGCAGCAACAAAGACTCAGCACAGCTGATAAATACATACATTAATTTTTAAAAAACATGATAGAAAACCAGTGGATAATTCTTTCTGAATAATGAATCTGAATTATTCTCTTGAAAAAAATTTCATTGAGTTATTGCCTAATTTGTAGTATTTGAAGATAAATAATCCACGGTATACATACAATTAAGATTCCTTAAAAATAAATCCAGAATGTGGCCCAGATATAAACTTATTATACGTTTATAAGCAATTGAGTTGATCTATTAGAGTCCAAAATACTAAAACAATGTTTTGTGCTCCATGTATATAAAAATCTCAGTTTAAGACTGCTCTGCTATTGCCAAGAGCACAGCCCTATAGACGCAGATCTTTTCAAGATCTGACTTTCCAGGCATTCAAATACTTCCTACTACACAGAAAAAGGAGTCCTCATTAATGGATCTAGTCCATGTTTGAGTTTTTAGGTAACATCAATATAAATAGCCTACATAAAAATTGAGAAGCCCAGCACAAATCTTTATTTCTTCTTCAAAGAAATAAATTCAAGGTTTTATTCTCTGTAACTTATTCTAGTCATAATTATTATATTTGAGAAGTTATAGTCTTTTCTATAATAAACCAGTTCTACTTGTTTAACTACTAAAAAGAAATGTATACTTTAGCACAACAAATATAAAAAGTTCTGAATCAGGACTCAGTAGATAGGTTTTGCTTTAGGCTCTGCCATACCTGTATGACCTTAGGCAAATCATTTAACCTCTGCAGGTTGAGCTCTGCCCTGCAGACTTCTGTGGTTTACAGGATGAGACTGCAATTAGGTAAAAGGCCCCTAGATGGTGGTGGTGTTCTGAGCTAGGCTTTCTATTTCTACCCCCTAATTACAGTGAAGTATAAAGGATTGGTTAGAAAATTATTTCCTATTAAGTTCTGAAAAAATTCACTGCTAAGGATTCAATTAATGACTCAAAATAGCACTGAATTATGAATCATATGGTCCAGTTACATTTGATATTAATTAAAAGGAATATACCACTAATGATTATATTAATACCAAAAATCTGTTAGTAATTAGCCTATATCATCAGTATTTCTCTGGGTATATTTATCTAAGCTTAAGAAGCTGAACAAAAACTAAACAATTATTGTTAAGAGTAATGATGCATAACAACCCTATAGAAAAATAAAAATTTTTTTCAAATGCCAGTTCTAACAAATTCTGATAAATGTAGTGATCTTTTTCATAATGAATATTTCAGACTGTTAAAAACCTGTGATTTCCATGAGCACAAATGACACTAACCTCCCCCCCAGTCATATAAGCTAGAGGATCTTTTAAAGAAATCTGCGGTCTTTTAGTGTTCAAAAGGGTAAGAATAACATATTAAATGGCTTCTCTAGTTTAACCCACCAAAGAAAAAGGATTTGGAGATCCTAGTTTGCAGTGGCTTGGATGAACAATATTAGGTTTACAACTAAAATTCCTGAAAAGAGCAAGAATACATTTCTATTTCTCCACTACGAAATTCACTGAGTATAAAAGTCATGTTCAATCAATATACAGAATAAGAAAGTACCTATGAAAACTTACACCATGCTACATTTTTACTTCTCATCAGTTGAGCAGGTAATAAATGACAAGCAAAAAATGTAGCATGATGGAGTGGAAGACATATAACTCAAATTTTGTTTCAACAAAGTTTTTTGTCAGTAAATTAAAGAGGAAAGATATTTGGATCATAATGGCTCTAAAATAGTATCACTATTACATGAAAGTTATCCCCATCCATCCAGCCCAACCAACCAACCAACCAACCAGCCTCTCCTGAGCCTATATGGTGCAAACGGCTAGAGAGAAAACGATAAGATATCATCTCCATTCTCAAAAACCTCGGTCTAGTGTGTATGAGAAAGGGGCTTTGAAAGTTCTGTTCAGTTTATTTTAGTGTTAAGTAGATACACACCTATTGCACTTATCATTCTGCTGACAGAGGCCAAAATTCAAGAGGAATATTTTTCTCCAATAAAGCTAAGTTTTCATGATTTTTGATGTAAGATGTTAAGATTACACAGGCAAAGAAACATACTTCATGCCCTATCCCAGTACCCCCGAGTCTCACCTTCCTGCTGTTACACAAGCTTGCTGCAAATAGGAATTTAGTTGAGACAATGCTTTAAGCCATCCATTTCTTATGAAATTACTCTGAGTGATATTTGACCAGTTTTCTTTATTCCATCTTCTGTACCCAAAACATGTTAAAAAAAAAATAGCTCCTATACGCCCAAATCAACTGTAACCATATACTGGGAAATGAACTTTAATCAAAGACAAGGTAAGTCTCTCCTCCGTTACAGAACCCCACATGGTGTTCACATAATGGTTTCATCACTTAACTGCCTAACTTTTTGGACAATGGAAACAACAACAAAAGCAAAAAAGTGGCCCAGCATATGAAACTCTTCTCAAAAACAGAAGAAAGTTAGGAACATTGTTGGGAAAGTGTTTTACATTTCCAATGAAATTCTATTCCATTGATCTGTTTGAAAGATTGTCTTCAACCAATATATTTGGCTTCAGCCCATAAGCTGTAATTGATTCAGTTTCACAATGAACCACTTTTTAGCTTTAAGACTTTCATCTTAAGCCTGGAGTATGTAACAATGGATAGCAGGAAAGTGGTTTTTTATTTACTCTAAAAACTCAGGGATGAGCTGGGGGAAAAAAACAACCCCGAAAGTATTAGCCTTCAGATTCTCAAATTATTTTTAGCTCTGATTATATTTCGAAGAATGAGCTGCGGGTTTGGCATTGTTTCCCATCTTAACAGTTGCTCTGTATTCTGAGATATATATATATGTGATTCATAATGTACCACTGTAACAAGACACAGCTTTTATATATTACTGGGGTAACGTAAAGAAAATGAATTTTTCTTTGAGTACCAGTAATTGTCAAAAGAATGATTACAGAATCAGAAAATGTGCTTTATAATAACCCTGTTAACATAAGGTATACACAGAGGAAAGAAAGAAATACTGCAGGTATGTGAAAGAGTTAGTTCTATTAGCAAGGCTTTTCAGGGTGGTTTTGGTTCTTATGCATCAGATTTTAACCACTTTCAGACACTGGGACCAAGGGAAAGCATCTGACAACACAGGAGCGTTTGGTGACTGTGAGCTGATTCACCACGTGCTCACCAAGGCTCCACTAGTCAATGAACGACTCCCTTCTGAAACAAGGCTTTGCCCTGGTCATAAGGATAATGCTCTCAAGCTGTTAGGATTAATTTGAATGTCAAAAGTGAAATTTAGGTTACCAACCATCACCTGAGAGTTACAGCATGTGGAATAACAAATGTCCTCTTCTAAAACTGAAGTGAAAATTGAAGCACGGTTACTTTACTTGCACAGATGAACACAGACGTCCAACTGCAGTGTTCCCTTGCAAGTGTCCCAGTGCAGCCCTGTCACCAAACGCTCTGCCAGGGGACGGTCTGCCTGCCTTGCTCCTGCGTGATGTTCTTGGTAGAAATGTGCACGTGGGTTTCCATGCACACGTTTCTAATGTGAATGAAAGCTAACTACAAAATCAAGATGTTTTCTGCTTTCAGAAAATTCTAGTATACCGTATACAGCATTGATATTTCTTTCCGTTTAAAAAAATAGTGCAAAAACATATCTGATAGTCAAAGTGAGAGTTCAAGTGAGTTTCTGTGCCAAGGAGACAGTCAAGCATCACCTTTAGCTAACTTGTAAAAACTGAATGTACGTTTTGGGAAATATTCCAGATTTTCCCATCAGTTCTCCACTCATCCAGTCATCATCGACAGATTCCAGCTCTGTTATTATGTCTCCAGCCTGTACGAAAACAGGAATTGAAAATAATTATTAGGTTTCTGTTGAGTGTACACGTTAAGCTGCTTCTCTTCCTCAAACCCCATTCCTCTGTCATTGTTGCCTTTGTTGCATTTCCAGGTTGTATTTTGTGCCCCTCAAATTCACCACTCCTAATCTAAAATTATTCTTTAATAAATAAAAATACCAGCTAACATAGTATACTATATAAATTTTTTCCCCAAATAACAGTTATTTATCAGGCGCCCACTACGTGTAAGACACTATGCTGGGCACTATGGATACAGCAATGAAGAAAGACCTTATTCCAGAGTTGGGAGACGAATAACTGGGCCAGCAGAGGAGGGCAGAAAGTGTGAGCTGCCAGCGCATTCGGGCAGTCTGGGGAGGCCTCATCCCTGGAGACGTGCAGAGACTTGGTGGCAAGAGGGGGCTGTATGCTCACATATGTGCACCTTGTCCTTTTCTATGTGCTTTATGGGAATTCACGCATTTATTTCATTTTTATTTTTTATCAAACTAAGAATAGTGAAAATTAACTCATGTAAACAATATTGCAGTCCTAGAAGTGGTACTATTATTTCCCCATTTTTGAAAAATATTTTTATAGATTCCTTATTTTATAGAAAAGGAAACTGAAATTAGAGGGATTATGTGACTTGCTCAGTGCTGCATGTCGGTGAGTGGTAGAAAGAGGATTCAAATCTAGAGTGATTCCAGGGCTTATTCAGGAATCATAGTGGATAACCTAATGTTAACCATTAGGCATGAGGTCACCACATTATACAGTCTACCTTTTTACTTAGGTTGTTACTAAAATTGCCTTTTCGCAGCCTCCTGAGCATTTTGTACTCTACATCTATTCTTCCACATAATGGTATCTCCTCTACCTTTGGCACATTCCACTCCTCCACGGCCTTAATATCACACCACATTCTCCCTGTCCCTGACTCAGCACGTGATTGTCTTCACTGGGCTAGTCAAAGGGCTGGGTGTCTTACTTCTGTATGAATTATACCATCTCAACAGATGAGGACATAATTAAAATTATCTCCTGAAACAATTTTGTTCTTTACGGTTTCTAGCCATTTCCTGGAACCTGAGTTTAAGATTCTGTAATTGTCCAAGAATACCCTGGCTACTTTTAAGGATATCTTTGTCAGGTTAAATGGATTTATTTGTAGCCCTAGGACACTGCCCTTTGGAAAACTGGTTTGATTTAAGGCCATTCTTAATGGAAAATGCTGATTATCTAATGTCATTAATTTAGTTTACTCTGCTAAAGTATGTAAAAATTTTGGCATTTAAAGTTTCTGTTATAAGTTCCTTCTGGTTCCTAAATTATAATCCTTGACTAAAACTATTTTTCTTAGCTCTGATTCATACATACGAATATGCCACATCTGTTTTCTGAGAGCTAGGACAATTTTAAAAAAGTTTTATTTACTAATATTCTATGGATATTGAATAAAATATTAATGATCAACAATACTGAAAATGGTATAGCATCCTTTAACTAAAAGACTCTAGAACTATCTTGCTTACAGTCAGGCATTTGTAAAAATGGCTGAAGACAACCTATTTTCTGGATGATTATACTGACATAACCTAAATGAAGGCCAAAACAATACCCTAAAAGTCTGAATCCAGAGGGTTCACTTGCAGTAACATTATACTTGAGGATAAAAGGAATTAATTTTGAGCCATTGACTCAAGATTGAAAAGGACTAGGGCAACAGTTTCTAAACATTTGCATTTTATGGACCAAGAAATTAAAAAGAGAGAAAGAAACATATAGGGTTACCAATTATAATTTTGCATAAGAAATATGTATCATTTACTAGTAATATTTTATAACAGAAATGACATTTTAATATGAAAAAGAAATTCTCATAAGTAAACTCCATCACAAACAGAAAAGTTAGCAACCTTATACCATATCTCAGCATGCCCACCTTTCTCCATGACTCCCCTAAAGCCTCCACATCCCCAGCCATCGTTATTTTCCTCATTTTGTTGTAGACAGGTGTAAACCTTGTGTGGGTATCCACTGTCTTAAGTCTCATCTTGTCCAATCACTCCTGGATACTTTAATTCCCTCTGTGGCACCCTTGCTCTGAGTATCTCCAATGATGGAGAATTTCCCACTGCCTGACAACTCTTCTGATAGCATCTGGCCCAATACCACAGTACTACTCTGGGTACTTTCCTCTGAGCACAATCCACCTATGGATGTGGAAACAGGATCATACAAGTATTCTGTTTAAGATTAAGGTTAGGCTTTAGGCTTCTTAAAAAACCCTCCTCCAAGTACCTTAATCTTTTGGGATCACTACCCTAAACTCTCTTCAGTATCTCTGTGGACAAGACTCCAGGGCCTTGTGAGGCACTGCTGCAGAGGCCAGCTGTAGTAGGGGCCACCTGACTTCCCCACTGATTTCAAGACATGACAGCAGCAGACTGCAAGGGCCATGCAGGCGATCATCCCTTCTTTACTTTGGCTGAGCCGCATGGCATCATGGGATCTTAATTCCTGAACCAGGGATCAAACATGTGGCCCCTGCAGTGGAAGCACAGAATCTTAACCAGGAGACCACCAGGGAAGTCTGAGGACCATCCTTTACTAGGGCTTCCAGTGAAACCTCCAGCATTAGTGAGATCACATGTCATAAGGCTGAGGAATAAGGAATTTGTTTGGCAACTGTGGGCCTAGCAATATCAATAACACTTTAAGTACTAAATGATCTGCTGATAATATACCTTTGCCCTAGTCACTTCTCTAATCTCATCCTTAAGAATGAAGGTCTGAGATCTGTTCATTCTTGATCAATGATCAATACTCCATGCAAGTGTTCACCCTTCAGAGGAAGACATTTCAAAATTTACAGCTGCTTAATGAAGTTACAAAAAAGATATACATTCTTACCTTGAAGGAAGCTCATCTTCATTCTCCCCATGGAAATCATACAAGGCTTTGGCCTTCCTCCTCTTCAGTGATAAAGTAGCCATGCCTTTTGCCTCAGCTATGAAGACACCAAAAATTCAAATACATAGAAAGACATTGACTAAAACACAAATCAAACATTTTAAGAAATCCCCTTGTCATTTCCAGGACATAATATTTTCAATTAATTTTGAATTTATTTTAACTTGCAAAAAGATGAAGGATGCTCTCTTAGCAGAAAAAATTATAGAAAATATATTCAGGAGATAAAACTAGCTATTATTGATTAAAGGTATCTCTTTATCTCTTTTCCCCCATAACTTCAACAAATTATATGCAGAAAGTTTGAATAACCTTATGAATTAACTTTCAAATACAGGCGAACAACTGAAATTGAGCACAGCCAGAGGGACAAGAAATCTGTATCATTTCAAAGGTCTTGGGGTCCCCTTGGTGGGTAAGAGCCTCCCGGGCACCGGTGGTACCTGGGCAAGGCCGCACGAAGACAGCGGGGAAGATGCCCTCTCGGTCCCGCAGTCTGCCCTTGTACCAGTCGGAGTCCACCCGCTCCAGGATCAGGATCCGATCTCCCCTCTTGAAGGATAAGTCCTCACTGGTCTCTGCCATGAAACTGTGCAGGGCTTCGCACCATTCTCCACAAAGATTGTTCTCCTGTTACAAATCAGTTTGGTAAGAAATGTGAAAGTTTATTTTAGATTACTTTTCACAAAGCTTAAAAAGTGGTGAACCAGAGATTAAATTGCCAACATCCGCTGGATCATGGAAAAAGCAAGAGAGTTCCAGAAAAACATCTATTTCTGCTTTATTGACTATGCCAAAGCCTTTGACTGTGTGGATCACAAGAAACTGTGGAAAATTCTGAAAGAGATGGAAATACTAGACCATCTAACCTGCCTCTTGAGAAATCTGTATGCAGGTCAGGAAGCAACAGTTAGAACTGGACATGGAACAACAGACTGGTTCCAAGTAGGAAAAGGAGTACGTCAAGGCTGATATTGTCACCCTGCTTATTTAACTTATATGCAGAGTACATCATGAGAAACGCTGGACTGAAAGAAACACAAGCTGGAATCAAGATTGCCAGGAGAAATCTCAATAACCTCAGATATGCAGATGACACTACCCTTATGGCAGAAAGTGAAGAGGAACTAAAGAGCCTCTTGTTGAAAGTGAAAGAGGAGAGTGGAAAAGTTGGCTTAAAGCTCAACATTCAGAAAACGAAGATCATGGCATCTGGTCCCATCACTTCATGGGAAATAGATGGAGAAACAGTAGAAACAGTGTCAGACTTTGTTTTGGGGGGCTCCAAAATCACTGCAGATGGTGACTGCAGCCATGAAATTAAAAGATGCTAACTCCTTGGAAGAAAAGTTATAACCAACCTAGATAGCATATTCAAAAGCAGAGACATTACTTTGCCGACTAAGGTCTGTCTAGTCAAGGCTATGGTTTTTCCTGTGGTTATGTATGGATGTGAGAGTTGGACTATGAAGAAGGCTGAGCGCCGAAGAATTGATGCTTTTGAACTGTGGTGTTGGAGAAGACTCTTGAGAGTCCCTTGGACTGCAAGGAGATCCAACCAGTCCATTCTGAAGGAGATCAGCCCTGGGA